>OZ010678.1:40201295-40801295 GCA_963932185.1 Troglohyphantes excavatus
TCTTCATTAACGTAGGGCCGTGGTGGGAGCGGAGTCAGTGACGAAAGTCCTTCCCCGAGAGGGGCGTTCTCCGCGTGGGTGGTTATTCAGAAGTGCCCTTTCTACTTTTTTTTTCTTCATTAACGTAGGGCCGTGGTGGGAGCGGAGTCAGTGACGAAAGTCCTTCCCCGAAAGGGGCGTTCTCCGCGTGGGTGGTTATTCAGAAGTGCCCTTTCTACATTTTTTTTCTTCATTAACGTAGGGCCGTGGTGGGAGCGGAGTCAGTGACGAAAGTCCTTCCCCGAGAGGGGCGTTCTCCGCGTGGGTGGTTATTCAGAAGTGCCTTTTCTACTTTTTTTTTCTTCATTAACGTAGGGCCGTGGTGGGAGCGGAGTCAGTGACGAAAGTCCTTCCCCGAAAGGGGCGTTCTCCGCGTGGGTGGTTATTCAGAAGTGCCCTTTCTACATTTTTTTTCTTCATTAACGTAGGGCCGTGGTGGGAGCGGAGTCAGTGACGAAAGTCCTTCCCCGAGAGGGGCGTTCTCCGCGTGGGTGGTTATTCAGAAGTGCCTTTTCTACTTTTTTTTTCTTCATTAACGTAGGGCCGTGGTGGGAGCGGAGTCAGTGACGAAAGTCCTTCCCCGAAAGGGGCGTTCTCCGCGTGGGTGGTTATTCAGAAGTGCCCTTTCTACATTTTTTTTCTTCATTAACGTAGGGCCGTGGTGGGAGCGGAGTCAGTGACGAAAGTCCTTCCCCGAAAGGGGCGTTCTCCGCGTGGGTGGTTATTCAGAAGTGCCCTTTCTACATTTTTTTTCTTCATTAACGTAGGGCCGTGGTGGGAGCGGAGTCAGTGACGAAAGTCCTTCCCCGAGAGGGGCGTTCTCCGCGTGGGTGGTTATTCAGAAGTGCCCTTTCTACATTTTTTTTCTTCATTAACGTAGGGCCGTGGTGGGAGCGGAGTCAGTGACGAAAGTCCTTCCCCGAAAGGGGCGTTCTCCGCGTGGGTGGTTATTCAGAAGTGCCCTTTCTACATTTTTTTTCTTCATTAACGTAGGGCCGTGGTGGGAGCGGAGTCAGTGACGAAAGTCCTTCCCCGAGAGGGGCGTTCTCCGCGTGGGTGGTTATTCAGAAGTGCCCTTTCTACATTTTTTTTCTTCATTAACGTAGGGCCGTGGTGGGAGCGGAGTCAGTGACGAAAGTCTTTCCCCGAGAGGGGCGTTCTCCGCGTGGGTGGTTATTCAGAAGTGCCCTTTCTACTTTTTTTTCTTCATTAACGTAGTGCCGTGGTGGGAGCGGAGTCAGTGACGAAAGTCTTTCCCCGAGAGGGGCGTTCTCCGCGTGGGTGGTTATTCAGAAGTGCCCTTTCTACTTTTTTTTTCTTCATTAACGTAGGGCCGTGGTGGGAGCGGAGGCAGTGACGAAAGTCTTTCCCCGAGAGGGGCGTTCTCCGCGTGGGTGGTTATTCAGAAGTGCCCTTTCTACTTTTTTTTTCTTCATTAACGTAGGGCCGTTGTGGGAGCGGAGTCAGTGACGAAAGTATTTCCCCGAGAGGGTCGTTCTCCGCGTGGGTGGTTATTCAGAAGTGCCCTTTCTACTTTTTTTTTCTTCATTAACGTAGGGCCGTTGTGGGAGCGGAGTCAGTGACGAAAGTATTTCCCCGAGAGGGGCGTTCTCCGCGTGGGTGGTTATTCAGAAGTGCCCTTTCTACTTTTTTTTTCTTCATTAACGTAGGGCCGTGGTGGGAGCGGAGGCAGTGACGAAAGTCTTTCCCCGAGAGGGGCGTTCTCCGCGTGGGTGGTTATTCAGAAGTGCCCTTTCTACTTTTTTTTTCTTCATTAACGTAGGGCCGTTGTGGGAGCGGAGTCAGTGACGAAAGTCTTTCCCCGAGAGGGGCGTTCTCCGCGTGGGTGGTTATTCAGAAGTGCCCTTTCTACTTTTTTTTTCTTCATTAACGTAGGGCCGTGGTGGGAGCGGAGTCAGTGACGAAAGTCTTTCCCCGAGAGGGGCGTTCTCCGCGTGGGTGGTTATTCAGAAGTGCCCTTTCTACTTTTTTTTTCTTCATTAACGTAGGGCCGTGGTGGGAGCGGAGTCAGTGACGAAAGTCTTTCCCCGAGAGGGGCGTTCTCCGCGTGGGTGGTTATTCAGAAGTGCCCTTTCTACTTTTTTTTTCTTCATTAACGTAGGGCCGTGGTGGGAGCGGAGTCAGTGACGAAAGTATTTCCCCGAGAGGGTCGTTCTCCGCGTGGGTGGTTATTCAGAAGTGCCCTTTCTACTTTTTTTTTCTTCATTAACGTAGGGCCGTGGTGGGAGCGGAGTCAGTGACGAAATCTTCCCGAGAGGGGCGTTCTCCGCGTGGGTGGTTATTCAGAAGTGCACCCTTTCTACTTTTTTTTTCTTCATTAACGGTAGGGCCGTGGGTGGAGCGGAGTCAGTGACGAAAATCTTTCCCCGAGAGGGGCGTTCTCCGCGTGGGTGGTTATTCAGAAGTGCCCTTTCTACTTTTTTTTTCTTCATTAACGTAGGGCCGTGGTGGGAGCGGAGTCAGTGACGAAAGTATTTCCCCGAGAGGGTCGTTCTCCGCGTGGGTGGTTATTCAGAAGTGCCCCTTTCTACTTTTTTTTTTCTTCATTAACGTAGGGCCGTGGTGGGAGCGGAGTCAGTGACGAAAGTATTTCCCCCGAGAGGGTCGTTCTCCGCGTGGGTGGTTATTCAGAAGTGCACCTTTCTACTTTTTTTTTCTTCATAACGTAGGGCCGTGGTGGGAGCGGAGTCAGTGACGAAAGTCTTTCCCCGAGAGGGGCGTTCTCCGCGTGGGTGGTTATTCAGAAGTGCCCTTTCTACTTTTTTTTTTCTTCATTAACGTAGGGCCGTGGTGGGAGCGGAGTCAGTGACGAAAGTCTTTCCCCGAGAGGGGCGTTCTCCGCGTGGGTGGTTATTCAGAAGTGCCCTTTCTACTTTTTTTTTTCTTCATTAACGTAGGGCCGTGGTGGGAGCGGAGTCAGTGACGAAAGTCTTTCCCCGAGAGGGGCGTTCTCCGCGTGGGTGGTTATTCAGAAGTGCCCTTTCTACTTTTTTTTTCTTCATTAACGTAGGGCCGTGGTGGGAGCGGAGTCAGTGACGAAAGTCTTTCCCCGAGAGGGGCGTTCTCCGCGTGGGTGGTTATTCAGAAGTGCCCTTTCTACTTTTTTTTTCTTCATTAACGTAGGGCCGTGGTGGGAGCGGAGTCAGTGACGAAAGTCTTTCCCCGAGAGGGGCGTTCTCCGCGTGGGTGGTTATTCAGAAGTGCCCTTTCTACTTTTTTTTTTCTTCATTAACGTAGGGCCGTGGTGGGAGCGGAGTCAGTGACGAAAGTCTTTCCCCGAGAGGGGCGTTCTCCGCGTGGGTGGTTATTCAGAAGTGCCCTTTCTACTTTTTTTTTCTTCATTAACGTAGGGCCGTGGTGGGAGCGGAGTCAGTGACGAAAGTCTTTCCCCGAGAGGGGCGTTCTCCGCGTGGGTGGGGGTTATTCAGAAGTGCCCTTTCTACTTTTTTTTTCTTTCATTAACGTAGGGGCCGTGGTGGGAGCGGAGTCAGTGACGAAAGTCTTTCCCCGAGAGGGGCGTTCTCCGCGTGGGTGGTTATTCAGAAGTGCCCTTTCTACTTTTTTTTTCTTCATTAACGTAGGGCCGTGGTGGGAGCGGAGTCAGTGACGAAAGTCTTTCCCCGAGAGGGGCGTTCTCCGCGTGGGTGGTTATTCAGAAGTGCCCTTTCTACTTTTTTTTTCTTCATTAACGTAGGCCGTGGTGGGAGCGGAGTCAGTGACGAAAGTCTTTCCCCGAGAGGGGCGTTCTCCGCGTGGGTGGTTATTCAGAAGTGCCCTTCTACTTTTTTTTTCTTCATTAACGTAGGGCCGTGGTGGGAGCGGAGTCAGTGACGAAAGTCTTTCCCCGAGAGGGGCGTTCTCCGCGTGGGTGGTTATTCAGAAGTGCCCTTTCTACTTTTTTTTTCTTCATTAACGTAGGGCCGTGGTGGGAGCGGAGTCAGTGACGAAAGTCTTTCCCCGAGAGGGGCGTTCTCCGCGTGGGTGGTTATTCAGAAGTGCCCTTTCTACTTTTTTTTTTCTTCATTAACGTAGGGGCCGTGGTGGGAGCGGAGTCAGTGACGAAAGTCTTTCCCCGAGAGGGGCGTTCTCCGCGTGGGTGGTTATTCAGAAGTGCCCTTTCTACTTTTTTTTTTCTTCATTAACGTAGGGCCGTGGTGGGAGCGGAGTCAGTGACGAAAGTCTTTCCCCGAGAGGGGCGTTCTCCGCGTGGGTGGTTATTCAGAAGTGCCCTTCCTACTTTTTTTTTCTTCATTAACGTAGGGCCGTGGTGGGAGCGGAGTCAGTGACGAAAGTCTTTCCCGAGAGGGGCGTTCTCCGCGTGGGTGGTTATTCAGAAGTGCCCTTTCTACTTTTTTTTTCTTCATTAACGTAGGGCCGTGGTGGGAGCGGAGGCAGTGACGAAAGTCTTTCCCCGAGAGGGGCGTTCTCCGCGTGGGTGGTTATTCAGAAGTGCCCCTTTCTACTTTTTTTTTCTTCATTAACGTAGGGCCGTTGTGGGAACGGAGTCAGTGACGAAAGTCTTTCCCCGAGAGGGGCGTTCTCCGCGTGGGTGGTTATTCAGAAGTGCCCTTTCTACTTTTTTTTTCTTCATTAACGTAGGGCCGTGGTGGGAGCGGAGTCAGTGACGAAAGTCTTTCCCCGAGAGGGGCGTTCTCCGCGTGGGTGGTTATTCAGAAGTGCCCTTTCTACTTTTTTTTTCTTCATTAACGTAGGGCCGTGGTGGAGCGGAGTCAGTGACGAAAGTCTTTCCCCGAGAGGGGCGTTCTCCGCGTGGGTGGTTATTCAGAAGTGCCCTTCTTCTACTTTTTTTTTCTTCATTAACGTAGGGCCGTGGTGGGAGCGGAGTCAGTGACGAAAGTCCTTTCCCCGAGAGGGGCGTTCTCCGCGTGGGTGGTTATTCAGAAGTGCCCTTCCTACTTTTTTTTTCTTCATTAACGTAGGGCCGTGGTGGGAGCGGAGTCAGTGACGAAAGTCTTTCCCCGAGAGGGCGTTCTCCGCGTGGGTGGTTATTCAGAAGTGCCCTTTCTACTTTTTTTTTTTCTTCATTAACGTAGGGCCGTGGTGGGAGCGGAGGCAGTGACGAAAGTCTTTCCCCGAGAGGGGCGTTCTCCGCGTGGGTGGTTATTCAGAAGTGCCCTTTCTACTTTTTTTTTCTTCATTAACGTAGGGCCGTTGTGGGAACGGAGTCAGTGACGAAAGTCTTTCCCGAGAGGGGCGTTCTCCGCGTGGGTGGTTATTCAGAAGTGCCCTTTCTACTTTTTTTTTCTTCATTAACGTAGGGCCGTGGTGGGAGCGGAGTCAGTGACGAAAGTCTTTCCCCGAGAGGGGCGTTCTCCGCGTGGGTGGTTATTCAGAAGTGCCCTTCTACTTTTTTTTTCTTCATTAACGTAGGGCCGTGGTGGGAGCGGAGTCAGTGACGAAAGTATTTCCCCGAGAGGGTCGTTCTCCGCGTGGGTGGTTATTCAGAAGTGCCCTTTCTACTTTTTTTTTCTTCATTAACGTAGGGCCGTGGTGGGAGCGGAGTCAGTGACGAAAGTCTTTCCCCGAGAGGGGCGTTCTCCGCGTGGGTGGTTATTCAGAAGTGCCCTTTCTACTTTTTTTTTCTTCATTAACGTAGGGCCGTGGTGGGAGCGGAGTCAGTGACGAAAGTCTTCTTCCCCGAGAGGGGCGTTCTCCGCGTGGGTGGTTATTCAGAAGTGCCCTTTCTACTTTTTTTTTCTTCATTAACGTAGGGCCGTGGTGGGAGCGGAGTCAGTGACGAAAGTCTTTCCCCGAGAGGGGCGTTCTCCGCGTGGGTGGTTATTCAGAAGTGCCCTTTCCTACTTTTTTTTTCTTCATTAACGTAGGGCCGTGGTGGGAGCGGAGTCAGTGACGAAAGTCTTCCCCGAGAGGGGCGTTCTCCGCGTGGGTGGTTATTCAGAAGTGCCCTTTCTACTTTTTTTTTCTTCATTAACGTAGGGCCGTGGTGGGAGCGGAGGCAGTGACGAAAGTCTTTCCCCGAGAGGGGCGTTCTCCGCGTGGGTGGTTATTCAGAAGTGCCCTTTCTACTTTTTTTTTCTTCATTAACGTAGGGCCGTGGTGGGAGCGGAGTCAGTGACGAAAGTCTTTCCCCGAGAGGGGCGTTCTCCGCGTGGGTGGTTATTCAGAAGTGCCCTTTCTACTTTTTTTTTTCTTCATTAACGTAGGGCCGTGGTGGGAGCGGAGTCAGTGACGAAAGTCTTTCCCGAGAGGGGCGTTCTCCGCGTGGGTGGTTATTCAGAAGTGCCCTTTCTACTTTTTTTTTCTTCATTAACGTAGGGCCGTGGTGGGAGCGGAGCAGTGACGAAAGTCTTTCCCCGAGAGGGGCGTTCTCCGCGTGGGTGGTTATTCAGAAGTGCCCTTTCTACTTTTTTTTTCTTCATTAACGTAGGGCCGTGGTGGGAGCGGAGTCAGTGACGAAAGTCTTTCCCCGAGAGGGGCGTTCTCCGCGTGGGTGGTTATTCAGAAGTGCCCTTCCTACTTTTTTTTTCTTCATTAACGTAGGGCCGTGGTGGGAGCGGAGTCAGTGACGAAAGTCTTTCCCCGAGAGGGGCGTTCTCCGCGTGGGGTGGTTATTCAGAAGTGCCCCTTTCTACTTTTTTTTTCTTCATTAACGTAGGGCCGTGGTGGGAGCGGAGTCAGTGACGAAAGTCTTTCCCCGAGAGGGGCGTTCTCCGCGTGGGTGGTTATTCAGAAGTGCCCTTTCTACTTTTTTTTTCTTCATTAACGTAGGGCTGTGGTGGGAGCGGAGTCAGTGACGAAAGTCTTTCCCCGAGAGGGGCGTTCTCCGCGTGGGTGGTTATTCAGAAGTGCCCTTTCTACTTTTTTTTCTTCATTAACGTAGGGCCGTGGTGGGAGCGGAGTCAGTGACGAAAGTCTTTCCCCGAGAGGGGCGTTCTCCCGCGTGGGTGGTTATTCAGAAGTGCCCTTTCCTACTTTTTTTTTCTTCATTAACGTAGGGCCGTGGTGGGAGCGGAGTCAGTGACGAAAGTCTTTCCCGAGAGGGGCGTTCTCCGCGTGGGTGGTTATTCAGAAGTGCCCTTTCTACTTTTTTTTTCTTCATTAACGTAGGGCCGTGGTGGGAGCGGAGTCAGTGACGAAAGTCTTTCCCCGAGAGGGGCGTTCTCCGCGTGGGTGGTTATTCAGAAGTGCCCTTTCTACTTTTTTTTTCTTCATTAACGTAGGGCCGTGGTGGGAGCGGAGTCAGTGACGAAAGTCTTTCCCCGAGAGGGGCGTTCTCCGCGTGGGTGGTTATTCAGAAGTGCCCTTTCTACTTTTTTTTTCTTCATTAACGTAGGGCCGTGGTGGGAGCGGAGTCAGTGACGAAAGTCTTTCCCCGAGAGGGGCGTTCTCCGCGTGGGTGGTTATTCAGAAGTGCCCTTTCTACTTTTTTTTTCTTCATTAACGTAGGGCCGTGGTGGGAGCGGAGTCAGTGACGAAAGTCTTTCCCCGAGAGGGGCGTTACTCCGCGTGGGTGGTTATTCAGAAGTGCCCTTTCTACTTTTTTTTTCTTCATTAACGTAGGGCCGTGGTGGGAGCGGAGTCAGTGACGAAAGTCCTTTCCCCGAGAGGGGCGTTCTCCGCGTGGGTGGTTATTCAGAAGTGCCCTTTCTACTTTTTTTTTTCTTCATTAATGTAGGGCGTGGTGGGAGCGGAGTCAGTGACGAAAGTCTTTCCCGAGAGGGGCGTTCTCCGCGTGGGTGGTTATTCAGAAGCGCCCTTTCTACTTTTTTTTTCTTCATTAACGTAGGGCCGTGGTGGGAGCGGAGTCAGTGACGAAAGTCTTTCCCCGAGAGGGGCGTTCTCCGCGTGGGTGGTTATTCAGAAGTGCCCTTTCCTACTTTTTTTTTCTTCATTAACGTAGGGCCGTGGTGGGAGCGGAGTCAGTGACGAAAGTCTTTCCCCGAGAGGGGCGTTCTCCGCGTGGGTCGGTTATTCAGAAGTGCCCTTTCTACTTTTTTTTTCTTCATTAACGTAGGGCCGTGGTGGGAGCGGAGTCAGTGACGAAAGTCTTTCCCCGAGAGGGGCGTTCTCCGCGTGGGTGGTTATTCAGAAGTGCCCTTTCTACTTTTTTTTTCTTCATTAACGTAGGGCCGTGGTGGGAGCGGAGTCAGTGACGAAAGTCTTTCCCCGAGAGGGGCGTTCTCCGCGTGGGTGGTTATTCAGAAGCGCCCTTTCTACTTTTTTTTTCTTCATTAACGTAGGGCCGTGGTGGGAGCGGAGTCAGTGACGAAAGTCTTTCCCCGAGAGGGGCGTTCTCCGCGTGGGTGGTTATTCAGAAGCGCCCTTTCTACTTTTTTTTTCTTCATTAACGTAGGGCCGTGGTGGGAGCGGAGTCAGTGACGAAAGTCTTTCCCCGAGAGGGGCGTTCTCCGCGTGGGTGGTTATTCAGAAGCGCCCTTTCTACTTTTTTTTTCTTCATTAACGTAGGGCCGTGGTGGGAGCGGAGTCAGTGACGAAAGTCTTTCCCCGAGAGGGGCGTTCTCCGCGTGGGTGGTTATTCAGAAGCGCCCTTTCTACTTTTTTTTTCTTCATTAACGTAGGGCCGTGGTGGGAGCGAGTCAGTGACGAAAGTCTTTCCCCGAGAGGGGCGTTCTCCGCGTGGGTGGTTATTCAGAAGTGCCCTTTCTACTTTTTTTTTCTTCATTAACGTAGGGCCGTGGTGGGAGCGGAGTCAGTGACGAAAGTCTTTCCCCGAGAGGGGCGTTCTCCGCGTGGGTGGTTATTCAGAAGTGCCCTTTCTACTTTTTTTTTCTTCATTAACGTAGGCCGTGGTGGGAGCGGAGTCAGTGACGAAAGTCTTTCCCCGAGAGGGGCGTTCTCCGCGTGGGTGGTTATTCAGAAGTGCCCTTTCTACTTTTTTTTTCTTCATTAACGTAGGGCCGTGGTGGGAGCGGAGTCAGTGACGAAAGTCTTTCCCCGAGAGGGGCGTTCTCCGCCGGGGTGGTTATTCAGAAGTGCCCTTTCTACTTTTTTTTTCTTCATTAACGTAGGGCCGTGGTGGGAGCGGAGTCAGTGACGAAAGTCTTTCCCCGAGAGGGGCGTTCTCCGCGTGGGTGGTTATTCAGAAGTGCCCTTTCTACTTTTTTTTTCTTCATTAACGTAGGGCGTGGTGGGAGCGGAGTCAGTGACGAAAGTCTTTCCCCGAGAGGGGCGTTCTCCGCGTGGGTGGTTATTCAGAAGTGCCCTTTCTACTTTTTTTTTCTTCATTAACGTAGGGCCGTGGTGGGAGCGGAGTCAGTGACGAAAGTCTTTCCCCCGAGAGGGGCGTTCTCCGCGTGGGTGGTTATTCAGAAGTGCCCTTTCTACTTTTTTTTTCTTCATTAACGTAGGGCCGTGGTGGGAGCGGAGTCAGTGACGAAAGTCTTTCCCCGAGAGGGGCGTTCTCCGCGTGGGTGGTTATTCAGAAGCGCCCTTTCTACTTTTTTTTTCTTCATTAACGTAGGGCCGTGGTGGGAGCGGAGTCAGTGACGAAAGTCTTTCCCCGAGAGGGGCGTTCTCCGCGTGGGTGGTTATTCAGAAGCGCCCTTTCTACTTTTTTTTTCTTCATTAACGTAGGGCCGTGGTGGGAGCGGAGTCAGTGACGAAAGTCTTTCCCCGAGAGGGGCGTTCTCCGCGTGGGTGGTTATTCAGAAGTGCCCTTTCTACTTTTTTTTTCTTCATTAACGTAGGGCCGTGGTGGGAGCGGAGTCAGTGACGAAAGTCTTTCCCCGAGAGGGGCGTTCTCCGCGTGGGTGGTTATTCAGAAGTGCCCTTTCTACTTTTTTTTTCTTCATTAACGTAGGGCCGTGGTGGGAGCGGAGTCAGTGACGAAAGTCTTTCCCCGAGAGGGGCGTTCTCCGCGTGGGTGGTTATTCAGAAGTGCCCTTTCTACTTTTTTTTTCTTCATTAACGTAGGGCCGTGGTGGGAGCGGAGTCAGTGACGAAAGTCTTTCCCCGAGAGGGGCGTTCTCCGCGTGGGTGGTTATTCAGAAGTGCCCTTTCTACTTTTTTTTCTTCATTAACGTAGGGCCGTGGTGGGAGCGGAGTCAGTGACGAAAGTCTTTCCCCGAGAGGGGCGTTCTCCGCGTGGGTGGTTATTCAGAAGTGCCCTTTCTACTTTTTTTTTCTTCATTAACGTAGGGCCGTGGTGGGAGCGGAGTCAGTGACGAAAGTCTTTCCCCGAGAGGGGGCGTTCTCCGACGTGGGTGGTTATTCAGAAGTGCCCTTTCTACTTTTTTTTTCTTCATTAACGTAGGGCCGTGGTGGGAGCGGAGTCAGTGACGAAAGTCTTTCCCCGAGAGGGGCGTTCTCCGCGTGGGTGGTTATTCAGAAGTGCCCTTTCTACTTTTTTTTTCTTCATTAACGTAGGGCCGTGGTGGAGCGGAGTCAGTGACGAAAGTCTTTCCCCGAGAGGGGCGTTTCTCCGCGTGGGTGGTTATTCAGAAGTGCCCTTTCTACTTTTTTTTTCTTCATTAACGTAGGGCCGTGGTGGGAGCGGAGTCAGTGACGAAAGTCTTTCCCCGAGAGGGGCGTTCTCCGCGTGGGTGGTTATTCAGAAGTGCCCTTTCTACTTTTTTTTTCTTCATTAACGTAGGGCCGTGGTGGGAGCGGAGTCAGTGACGAAAGTCTTTCCCCGAGAGGGGCGTACTCCGCGTGGGTGGTTATTCAGAAGTGCCCTTTCTACTTTTTTTTTCTTCATTAACGTAGGGCCGTGGTGGGAGCGGAGTCAGTGACGAAAGTCTTTCCCCGAGAGGGGCGTTCTCCGCGTGGGTGGTTATTCAGAAGTGCCCTTTCTACTTTTTTTTTCTTCATTAACGTAGGGCCGTGGTGGGAGCGGAGTCAGTGACGAAAGTCTTTCCCCGAGAGGGGCGTTCTCCGCGTGGGTGGTTATTCAGAAGTGCCCTTTCTACTTTTTTTTTCTTCATTAACGTAGGGCCGTGGTGGGAGCGGAGTCAGTGACGAAAGTCTTTCCCCGAGAGGGGCGTACTCCGCGTGGGTGGTTATTCAGAAGTGCCCTTTCTACTTTTTTTTCTTCATTAACGTAGGGCCGTGGTGGGAGCGGAGTCAGTGACGAAAGTCTTTCCCCGAGAGGGGCGTACTCCGCGTGGGTGGTTATTCAGAAGTGCCCTTTCTACTTTTTTTTTCTTCATTAACGTAGGGCCGTGGTGGGAGCGGAGTCAGTGACGAAAGTCTTTCCCCGAGAGGGGCGTTCTCCGCGTGGGTGGTTATTCAGAAGTGCCCTTTCTACTTTTTTTTTCTTCATTAACGTAGGGCCGTGGTGGGAGCGGAGTCAGTGACGAAAGTCTTTCCCCGAGAGGGGCGTTCTCCGCGTGGGTGGTTATTCAGAAGTGCCCTTTCTACTTTTTTTTCTTCATTAACGTAGGGCCGTGGTGGGAGCGGAGTCAGTGACGAAAGTCTTTCCCCGAGAGGGGCGTACTCCGCGTGGGTGGTTATTCAGAAGTGCCCTTTCTACTTTTTTTTCTTCATTAACGTAGGGCCGTGGTGGGAGCGGAGTCAGTGACGAAAGTCTTTCCCCGAGAGGGGCGTACTCCGCGTGGGTGGTTATTCAGAAGTGCCCTTTCTACTTTTTTTTTCTTCATTAACGTAGGGCCGTGGTGGGAGCGGAGTCAGTGACGAAAGTCTTTCCCCGAGAGGGGCGTTCTCCGCGTGGGTGGTTATTCAGAAGTGCCCTTTCTACTTTTTTTTTCTTCATTAACGTAGGGCCGTGGTGGGAGCGGAGTCAGTGACGAAAGTCTTTCCCCGAGAGGGGCGTTCTCCGCGTGGGTGGTTATTCAGAAGTGCCCTTTCTACTTTTTTTTTCTTCATTAACGTAGGGCCGTGGTGGGAGCGGAGTCAGTGACGAAAGTCTTTCCCCGAGAGGGGCGTTCTCCGCGTGGGTGGTTATTCAGAAGTGCCCTTTCTACTTTTTTTTTCTTCATTAACGTAGGGCCGTGGTGGGAGCGGAGTCAGTGACGAAAGTCTTTCCCCGAGAGGGGCGTTCTCCGCGTGGGTGGTTATTCAGAAGTGCCCTTTCTACTTTTTTTTCTTCATTAACGTAGGGCCGTGGTGGGAGCGGAGTCAGTGACGAAAGTCTTTCCCCGAGAGGGGCGTACTCCGCGTGGGTGGTTATTCAGAAGTGCCCTTTCTACTTTTTTTTCTTCATTAACGTAGGGCCGTGGTGGGAGCGGAGTCAGTGACGAAAGTCTTTCCCCGAGAGGGGCGTTCTCCGCGTGGGTGGTTATTCAGAAGTGCCCTTTCTACTTTTTTTTTCTTCATTAACGTAGGGCCGTGGTGGGAGCGGAGTCAGTGACGAAAGTCTTTCCCCGAGAGGGGCGTTCTCCGCGTGGGTGGTTATTCAGAAGTGCCCTTTCTACTTTTTTTTTCTTCATTAACGTAGGGCCGTGGTGGGAGCGGAGTCAGTGACGAAAGTCTTTCCCCGAGAGGGGCGTTCTCCGCGTGGGTGGTTATTCAGAAGTGCCCTTTCTACTTTTTTTTTCTTCATTAACGTAGGGCCGTGGTGGGAGCGGAGTCAGTGACGAAAGTCTTTCCCCGAGAGGGGCGTTCTCCGCGTGGGTGGTTATTCAGAAGTGCCCTTTCTACTTTTTTTTTCTTCATTAACGTAGGGCCGTGGTGGGGAGCGGAGTCAGTGACGAAAGTCTTTCCCCGAGAGGGGCGTTCTCCGCGTGGGTGGTTATTCAGAAGTGCCCTTTCTACTTTTTTTTCTTCATTAACGTAGGGCCGTGGTGGGAGCGGAGTCAGTGACGAAAGTCTTTCCCCGAGAGGGGCGTACTCCGCGTGGGTGGTTATTCAGAAGTGCCCTTTCTACTTTTTTTTCTTCATTAACGTAGGGCCGTGGTGGGAGCGGAGTCAGTGACGAAAGTCTTTCCCCGAGAGGGGCGTACTCCGCGTGGGTGGTTATTCAGAAGTGCCCTTTCTACTTTTTTTTTCTTCATTAACGTAGGGCCGTGGTGGGAGCGGAGTCAGTGACGAAAGTCTTTCCCCGAGAGGGGCGTTCTCCGCGTGGGTGGTTATTCAGAAGTGCCCTTTCTACTTTTTTTTTCTTCATTAACGTAGGGCCGTGGTGGGAGCGGAGTCAGTGACGAAAGTCTTTCCCCGAGAGGGGCGTTCTCCGCGTGGGTGGTTATTCAGAAGTGCCCTTTCTACTTTTTTTTTCTTCATTAACGTAGGGCCGTGGTGGGAGCGGAGTCAGTGACGAAAGTCTTTCCCCGAGAGGGGCGTACTCCGCGTGGGTGGTTATTCAGAAGTGCCCTTTCTACTTTTTTTTCTTCATTAACGTAGGGCCGTGGTGGGAGCGGAGTCAGTGACGAAAGTCTTTCCCCGAGAGGGGCGTTCTCCGCGTGGGTGGTTATTCAGATGTGCTCTTTTGGCCCTTTTTTTCATCAACGTAGGGCTGACGTTTCATCATCATTTTCCAACATGGCGGCCCAACAATCAAAACGTCTCATCTACTTTCTTTGGAATGTGATTTTTTGATTGATTATTATTTGTTTATATTATCTGTTGTAGAATCTTCAACGTTTCAGAAAAAAACTTTCTTTTTCTAATTAAAAATAAATGGGAAAGAAGGCACTTATTTCCAAAACGTCTCTCGTTCCTTACAAGAATTCCAATATGGCGGCCCAACAACCAAAACATATCTTCTACTTTTTTTAATGTGTGATTTTTTGATTGCTTATTATTTGTTTATACTAGCATCTGATGTAGAATCAACAATATTTTTTAAAAAAAAAACTATTTTTTCTAATTGAAAATAAATAAGAAAGATCGCACTTATTTCCAAAACGTCTCTCGTTCTCTACAAGAATTCCAACATGGCGGCCCAACAATCAAAACGTCTCTTCTTCTTTTGGTTTTGGAAATGTGATATTTTGTTTGCTTATTATTTGTTTATATCATATATTGTAGAATTAACAACATTACAGAACAAAAAACGTATTTATTTTAGTTGAAAATAAATATGAAACTAGGCAATTATTTCTAAAAGTCTGTTGTCCACTACCAGAATTCTAAAATGGCAGCTCAACAATTTGCAGACACAAATCGTTTACTTCGCTGTTTGAAAAATACATCTAAATGTCTCTCCAGTTCCAAAGTGTCTCCTGTCCAAATCCTGGTATACTCGATATTTCAATTTTAAATTTTCTTTAAAAGAAAAGGGCCCCCAGTTGGCCAGTGGATAAAGACGTTCAGCTGATAATCAGAGAATAGTTAGTTCGAGCCCGTGCTATGGACTTGAAAAATAAAAGTAAAATAAGTAGTGATCTTGCAATCAGAAGGTTGTCAACTTCGCTACAAAAATACTAGAAAGTCGTCCAGAACATCAAACAAATTATACTGGTGTATATACGGGACTGGTGCACGATAAATCTGATCGAGATCCGATGTCCTACACCTATTGACGTTGCGTTGTGTGCCAGCTCAAGTGTTTCCCCGACATATGACCATGGTTCAAAAACATGAGATATCGTTCCTGGTTCTTTCCTTCTAGATATGGAGACCTCCGTGGCCGAGTGGATTAAGGCGTCAGTTGGGAATCCAAGGGTCCCCGGTTCAAACCTTGCGATGTACTAGACTGAAGAATAGTAAAAAGTAGTGATATTGCGATCGGAGGGTTGCCAACTTCGCTACCAAAATACTAGAATGTCGTCCAGAACATCCACAAAAAATTAACGGCGTGTATACGGGACCGGTGCACGATAAATCTGATCGGGGTCTAAAGTCCCGACGTCTATTGAAGGCGTTGGGTGCCAGTTCAGGTGTTTCCTCGTCATCTGACCATGGTTCTAAAATAACGAGGTGCATGTATGAATGTGTGTGTATGTGAATGTGTATGTGTTCCCGGGCCTTTCCTTCGAGATAGGCCCCGAACCGTCTCCAATAGCCCACTGTGCAGCTCTAGTGCGACGTTAATTAACCAAACCAAGCCAAATTCATACATATTACATTGCACATACGAGTCATTTTACTGCTCAAATTAGAAATGGACAGAACGGTTTTTGCACATTGAATAATAACCACAAGTTAAATTTAAATATAACGGCAACTAGAATAAAAATACAAAAAGTTGAATAGCTATAAAAACTCGAAAAGTTGAATCGCCGCAAAAATACGCAAGAGAACCTTAATGAATGTTCGCAGGTGAATCTCATTAGGATAATCCACATCTCACAGCGCCTTCTGGTGGCAATTGATTGTGACAAGCGTCATATCTGCCTTAATTACTACTAGCCTCTTTTTCTGCCTGCGGGGTTCATTTCTTAAAGGCAGAAATACAAAAACTGTCTCCCTCTCTAGTATTATTTTTGGGTAGCATTATTTCATTAGAAAACAAAAAAGAACCGGTGAAGATGTAGTTTTACTGAGGAAATATAATCAAGTATTGTCCAAAACATTACTGAGCGCATCGATTTTAATTTTAGGGGGACGAAGGGGATTATATGAGTTAGTTTTTATGTAATTGCTGTGAAAATAATCATGAATAGGTGAGTTTCTTTTCGAAAATGTCCAGGTATAGATTTATTAGATTATCGCTTCATCAGTGTATCAGATAGCTTAATTTTTCCAGAGCTTAGTTTCTTTAATAAATTGAATTTTTTTTTCCACTTGATGATTTCTGTTAATGCCAAAAGGCGAAACCAGTATAGTGTTTTGACGTTTAAGATTTTTAACCCTTTGCACTCCGAAGGCTCCTCTCTGGCTTCAAAATAACGACCAGTTCTTTTGTTTCCCTGTTCTTTAAAATAAACGAGAACAGCAGGATATTGCGTTTAGAACATCAATATTTTTTGCAACTTGTTCTCTTGCAAATACAAAACAGATTAGCATTTTTTCCCCTTTATGAGTATAAAAAAAATCTGTGGAAAGAACGTAACGAGGAATAACTGTTCCATAGAAAGAACACATATCGCAAAGTCTTCGCGGAGTGCAAAGGGTTAAAATCGATTCCTGGTTAAGAGGCGCATGTAGGTCGTAGTGGACCGTAACGGAAGTATAGTAACGGAAACATGACATTGCTTGTGCCATTTTGTCTTGGGTGCGCACACAAAAACAAATAAAAGAACATTATTTTTATTTAGCCCTTTTTACCCCTTTGGCGCCGCTCAGGCGACAACATAACGACTCGTGCTTTTGGTTCCCTGTTCTTTAAAATAAACGAGAACAGCATGATCTTGTGTTTAAAAAACACTGATATTTTTTTCAACTCGTTCTTTTGCAGGTCCAAAACAGATTAGGGTTCTTTTTTGTATAAGCATAACAAATTCTAGGGAAAAGAACATAAGGATGAATAACTGTTCCGTAGAAAGAACGGAAAACGCAAAGAGTTCTTGGAGTGCAAAGGGTTAACCTGTGTTAATCTTTTTTATCAGTGAAGTAACGTTATATATTTAAGTGGAGTTACATAAAGAACAAGCAAATGAAAGGGGGGAAATATGTTCAAGAACTTGCAGTTCTTGTTCAGTTTGAAAAACAGGTAACAAAAGAACGAAACGTTATTTTTGTTGACTGAGGGTCGCATATCCACCGCAAAATGTTTAATAAATTAAAGGCTTTGCTGCCACTCTTTAGCACTTTTGGACTAGTCGCCACTGACGTTGATATAAATTTCGCTTTTTATAATAGCGACCTCACACTTTGAAGGTGAATAATTTCCAACTCCAAAACCTTTTCATAAAATGATTCTCCGATTACCAATTAACCCTTTGCAGTCCAAGAACACTTTGCGATTTGTGTTCTTTCTATGGAACAGTTATTCCACTTTACGTTCTTTTCCACAATTTTTTTTTAATACTCAAAAAGGGAAAAAAAATCCCAATCTGTTTTGTATCTGCAAGAGAACAAGTTGAAAAAAAGATGGATGTTCTAAACACAAGATCATGCTGTTCTCGTTTATTTTAAAGAACAGGGAAACAAAAGAACTGGTCGTTATGTTGGCGCCTGAGTGCAAAGTTTTAACAGGTCCGTCCTTAAGGGCGTACGACGTACCATCGCATAGGGCGCCGCGAATCTGGAGGAGCTCTTAAAAAAACGGCATAAATTCAAAATGTTAAAAATAAAATGATTTTTTTCTTTATCTTTTGACATGAAACGTCTTAACAATCAGCTACATGAAATATCATGTTAATGACAGAACAGGCAATGTCCTTCCGGAAGGTCGGAGTGTACTCCTGGTAGGATTCATCTTCACGATCATATAGAGGTTTTTTCGTGCTTCTGGCAGGACAGCCGGTACTACCACAATAAAATTCAAAAATCTCGGAGTTTACAAATATTTTTTTTAAATTCCAACGGTAAAATGTGTTGTGTACAAAAGTGCTTCTGGAAGGACTTTGACCTGTGCCTTCATTAATCTCTTAGAGGTATTCATGTGTTGTGTACATAAGGGATTCCGGAAGGACTTCTATCATTAATCTCTTAGATGTATTCATTCCGAGACTAATATCACGATTGTCATAAAATTGGTGTATTTCGAAAGAGAATTAGGCTTATATAGATAAGAGTAATTTTTATATAATTTTTTTTTTAAATCAAAGTAATACATATTTTTTATGTAACGAAGTTCTTGAATAATATGAGGCCTCCGTGGCCGAGCGGTTAAAGGCGTCAGCTGGGAATACGAAGATTCGTGGTTCGATGGCAGGCGATGGACTTGACAAAGAAAAGTAAAAAGTAGTGATCTTGTGATCGGAGGGTTGCAAGCTTCGCTACAAAATACTAGAAAAGTCGTCCAGAACATCCGCAAAAATGAACGGCGTGTATACGGGACTGGTGCATGATAAATCTGATCGGGGTCCAAAGTCCCGACAACTATTGAAGGCGTTGGGTGCCAGTTCAGGTGTTTCCTCGTCATCTGACCATTGTTCTAAAATAACGAAGCATCATTCCCGGGTCTTTCCTTCGAGATACACCCCCGAACCGTAGCCAATAGCCCACTGTGCAGCTCTAGTGCGACGTTATTTAACCAAACCAAACCCAAAATCTTGAATAATATTCCATTCAAATGGTATGTAGCCACATCAAATATTTGTTAAAAAGTTAATAGTTAAAAAGGGCCCGCTAATAAAATCGTACCGTGCTCCGCGTCTGTAAAGGGGGGCCCTGCCAATTAATTCACATAAAATTCATACCATATCCCAAAGGGTAAAATATCCCGTTTTACCCCTTTTCATTGCACCCAATAAATGCAATCAAGCAGGCTGAAACTTAAAACTGAATTTTAAAAACCCGCCATTGACTAAAAAACCGACTGGTGCGTGTGATTTTCCCAATGAGGACACGTGACTTGGACGCATGCGCGTGACGTCAAAGGCGTACGACACGTGTCGGGACGCGCGTTTCGGCGCGAAATTGGGACCGCTCATGCGCACTGATTAAAAAGCCCACCGACACTTCCTAGGAGTGGATTTTTTATGTGGGTTTTCATTATATTCGGCTGCTGAACGGGAAGATCAAAGGGGTGTTAAAAATGTGGGTATTTATTGTGAATGTAGTGGTAGAGTGACTCGCAAGGGGAAATTGGTAAATATTTTGCTGATATTGGATGTTATATAGTATTATTTTCTTGAAAATGTTACAGCCTTTTCCTTGGTAAAGCCAATTATTAGATTTTGTTTGGTTAATTAACGTCGCACTAGAGCTGCACGGTGGGCTGTTGGCGACGGTTCGGGGCCTATTTCGAAATAAAGACCCAGGAACGATGCCTCGTATTTTAGAACCGTGGTCAGATGACGAGGATACACCTGAACTTGCACTCAACGCCTTCAATAGACGTCGGGACTTTGGACCCCGATCAGATGTATCGGACACCAGTCCCGTATACACGCCGTTAATTTTTGCGGATGTTCTGGACGACTTTTCTAGTATTTTGTAGCGAAGCTGGCAATCCTCCAATCACAAGGTCACTACTTTTTTTATTTTTCTTTGTCAAGTGCATCGCCTAGGATCGAACCAGGAATCCTCGGATTCCCAGCTGACGCCTTTAACCGCTCGGCCACGGAGGCCTTCCAATTATTAGGTTTTATAATTAATTGATTTTTACTAATAATTAATGAAGGCTTGGCCGCCGCCAAGGCTTATGATTGGAGAGGGGGGGGGGGGCTTGAAATTGCCAAGTCAAATACAGGTTTTGCCAACTTTTTTTAGAGTCAAATAACCAACTTTTTTTAGAGTCTGGTAATTGACTAGTTCTTTTACTGCTTGGATTTGAAAAATTAGTTTTGGATGGGAAATTGCCAACCCGCTCAAGAGTAAAATGTATTAAACTTTTGCAGTTTTTTGACAATGATTTTACCTAGGCTTAGAATAACATTCAGTGATGCAAACGGTCCTTCATTGATAATAGCTCATCGCCATTGCATTCAATGATTATTATTATTATTATTTTTGCATAATCCTAAATAATAAAACTAACTTATGCCTAAATTTCATTTGCTTTGTTCAAATTTTTTGTTTTTGAAAAAAAATCTTAGAGGGCCACTTTGCCCACCCTTCTCCTACATAATAAGTCCAACTCACTCTGCAAAAGACATTAAGTCACACTACCATCCCAAATATCTTTTTGTCACATAATGTATCAAACATTCACACTATCGCACGTGGCATAAGCGATCACCCCTAGGTTATACTTTATATTTATTCAAATAGAGATCCCCTTCCGCTCCAATAATTTTTAAAATATCCCCCCTGCCCCTTGTAACTTTAACGATCCAATTTGCATTTAAGTAGGACTTGTTTCATTCACAATCGCCGCCATTTTTTTTTTTACATCGTTGTGTATACATGTGTCATTTATTTTCACAGCAGTCACTTGCAGCTGTTTAGTGGGATGTTCGCGCTTCAAAAACAGATTTTAACACTGCACAGCCAACATCACCTACAGAGAGTGGTTTGGTTTGGTTTAGGTTTTTTTAATAAACGTCGCACTAGAGCTGCACAGTGCCTACAGAGAGTGGACTATACTGATCTCTAATTCATGGTAAAATTTGCCGAATATTAGTGATTATTGCTTCTTTTTTTTTCAATTTTTTTATTCAAACCTATTTTGACTCCCTATTCTTTCAAATCCATGTTAACCAGTAGCGGCTCGTGCACTACAGCAAGTACAGCTGGGGTGCAGCTAATTTTATTAGTGTTTTTTAAAACTAAGATATTTTACTAATTTTCTTAAATGAAGATTAGATATGGAAATGAAAATGTAATTTCTACGGTAAGTAAAAAAAATCTCCGATAAATAGCAAACCTGTTGCCGTAATGCACAAATTCAGGAGGGGAAAAAAACTCCATTCAATCAAAACTGCAGCCCAAAAGCGAAGTTAGAAATCGGCTGCATAGTTGCCATGACAACCTTACGTAGTATGACTTCCCCAACACGCTAAAATGGAGGATGTGACGACACAAACGAATCGCAAAAGGATTTTTTTTAATTAGCTGTACTAGGAATTTCGATTAAATGATTGGTTCATTGCTAAATCGGCGAGGCGGGGTGGAGGAAAACGATAATTTCGAAGAATCTCTCCAAACGGAAACAGTTTTCGATAAGTTTGCACGTGTGTTGTTGTTTCTTTACTTAAATTAATATTAAAATTGACCGACTCGCAAGTTTGATAGGAGAATTGATTTAATTTTCAAAAAATAAGTAAGTGTTTTCTATTATTTTTACATGTTATCTTTCATAAAAGTTTAAAGGAAACTTTGATTTGAGTTTGAGTAATAAATTGTAAAGAATGTCTGTTCATGCATGGTTGTGGAAAAAGGCGAAAAGGGGGGGGGGGGGGAAGTTACATGTTTTCGGCTGACCACGGGCCGCCACTGAAGTGCGCCAGTATTACAACTGTCGGCGTGTAATACAACTGTTCCCTCTATGAGCACGGTTGAAGCCATACGGAACCCCAACTAATTTTGTGAGGTAATTCTAATGCCAGATCGTTATAGAAATGTTAAATGTACACGACCCGTGCTATTAAACGTTCATGGGTCTGGTTACCTGAGCTCCATTCCTTCGGGGTCGGGGTAAAGTAGGCCCGGGTATGGGTTTGTAAATTGTAAATATTGTACTTTCTACTTATAGAACTAATTTGTATATCACAAAAAATAGTTTTTGTTTTTGCGCTGACAATTGGTTAAAATGCATTTCAAAGAATTGGCATTCAAAATGGGTTTCAATAAAAAATTAAAAAAACATAATAATAACAGCCAATAGCACTACAATTCAGAATATTTTAGCATGGATATACCAAATATATATGTAGAAATAGCAGTGGGATACAGTTTTTTAACCTTCAGTTGGCTTCAAGTCGACATACTGCCACGCCCAATCCATAAGTTACAGTTAGAAATCAGTTAACGTTTAAAAGCATAATATTTTTAATTTATACATTGCATATGGCAATAGGTTGGATTGTCTTAATGCCTTTTCTGGAATTCGACCCAATCCACCACATGAAGCTTAGAATCCAACCGCAATGATCGGGAAATTCCATGCGAGGGAAATAGGTGATTTCTGGAGATTCCGTGGCCAATCAAATTACGGCAGAACTGCATATTTCCCTAGGATTAGCGACATAAAGGGATAAAACCGGAGGGAATTCCCCGGCCTGAACGGATTCCGCAATGGCGCAAAGAATGCGATTGAGGGATTGGTTTTCATTCCTGCAATGTTTCGGTGGTGTTATTCTATTGGAAATATTCCACAATAGACAAATGACAATGTTCACCCTTCCCCCCTACCACCACCAGACAAGCACATTTAGAAGGGTAGAAGGGAAGAGGGGTATGCAATGTTGTTGTTTTTTGATATTTCGATTTATTTTTTATCCAATGGACGAATAGAATGACCACGCCTACAGTGACGTCAGAGCCAGTTTGTTTGTGGAATAGCGTTAGAATTTTCCTCAAAACAGCTCGATGATAATTTTTGAGAATCTGTATGTTAAAACACAAGTTAAACGTAATTAATTCAAAATTTGAACATAAAGAAGCGATGTTATTGTTTGTTTACCAGCAATCGGCAACTCGCACGTGCTCGAAATCCCACAAACATAGCTAAACTCCCGGCTATGTTTGTCCCGTTCTAGTGGTCCATTCCCCACGATTCTTCAGGTTGGTTTGGTTGGTTAATTAATTAACGTCGCACTAGAGTTACACAGTAGGTTATTGGCGACGGTTCGGGGTCTGTCTCGAAGGAAAGACCCGGAAACACATACACATTCATACAATTACCTCGTTATTTTAGAACCATGGTAAGATGACGGGGAAACGCCTGAACTGGCACCCAACGCCTTCAATAGACGTCGGGACTTTGGACCCCGATCAGATGTATCGTGCACCAGTCCCGTATACACGCCAGTATAATTTGTTGGATGTTCTGGACGACATTCTAGTATTTTGGTAGCGAAGTTGGCAACCCTCCGATCGCAATATCACTACTTTTTACTATTCTTTAGTCTAGTCCATCGCAGCCTGATTACCGAACAGGCTCATGAAGCCCAAACTTTACCTATTTGAGGGGGCCATAAATCTCACATTTTATAAAAATATTTAACACCCCCATAACATTGCTTGCTATTGAATTTATCTGAAAAAATTGCTTTATAAACCTTACAAAAAAAGTGGCTACTTGTGTGAAATTTGTTCGAATATTGGAGAAATTTGTTCGAATATTGGAGAAATTTGTTCGAATATTGGAGAAATTTGTTCGAATATTGGAGAAATTTGTTCGAATATTGGAGAAATTTGTTCGAATATTGGAATCCGGCAAGCATACAGAATAGTAGGAATACTCATTGCTTATTAATATATTTTATTATGTATAATGTGCTTCATTTTAGTGTTATTCAGGGGGCAAGAATTTTAGTGCATGTAAAAGCTTGATTTGATGTTCCATGGTCTGTTAGAGAGCACATTTCAAGAACCAAGTCCATTGAACAATGCCGTCACACAAAAAATATTTTGGGGTGGTTGAAGCAATAAATTTCCCAACTTCACTATTCAAAATTCTCAACTTAACGATTCGAAATTCACAACTTAACTATTCGAAATTCACAACTCAACAGTGCTTCCCAGTTCCAAATTATCCACATTATTTATCTTTTTTTTATATATATTTTTAGTTAATATTAATCAGCTCTCTCACATGCATTGATTTGTTGCACCCCTATTCCAATGCAGTGCCCGTTCTGAGGTCTAATTTAAATGTAATCTTACAAGTTAGGCAATTTCTAATCTTTCCTAGCTTTCATTTGCTATTAATATTAATTTTCTTCAGGCATAAATGTTCCGAACCCAGGGATTTTTAGAAGTTGAAATTCCCAACTTTCAGGATGTCTAGATTATTGGGGAACGGGTTGGAAGAGCCCCCCCCCCCCCCCCCCCCCCCGCATTATTAAGAGAGAAATAGCAATTCTCGAACTTTTATCCCGTAAAATGGGCCAATGTCGCTTTTAATTCACCAAAATAACGAATAGTTATTTTTTTTTTCTGTTCATCAAAATGAAAGAGAAAATATGTTCTGGAGTTTAAAAAATTATTTTGTTGCAAACTTTAATAGAAATTATTTTTACCTTCTAGAAGCACCAAGTATGTTGGTGATCTAAATCTTTCTTCAGATGAAAATTCCACACGACCCCTGTTTTTTTTTTTTAACCCTTTGCACTCCGATGTCACCTGTCAGGCGCCACCCTGTTTCCCTGTTCTTTAAAATAAACGAGAACAGCATGATCTTGTGTTTAGAACATCAAAGTTTTTTTCAACTGTTCTCTTGCAAATACAAAACAGATTAGGATATTTTTCCCTTTATGAATATAAAAAAAAATCTGTGGAAAAGAACGTAAAGAGGAATAACTGTTCCATAGAAAGAACACAAATCGCAAAGTGTTCTTGGAGTGCTAAGGGTTAACATTTGACAAATATCACAAACCACTAAATATATATATACTGTGATTAATATTCACGGATAACTTTTTTATTAAAATAATTTTCAACTCTAAACGTTAAAAGAACACGCTAAAGAATGCATATTTCAAAAGAACGATAACATGTTCTAACTGTTCCATAAAAATAACGTAAATATCAAGCACGTTTCCCGAGTGCAAATGGTTAATTATAGAGTTTCATGGACATATATACAAACTAGATCTTGCTCGACCAGATTTTTAAAAGTTGCCGTATTCGTAAATCGAAATTCTCCATTAGGAACCCAAAGTATAGGAATTTTAATTCTAATGTGTTTCTTTATACTGGCTTAACAAGTTTTAAAAATTGATTCGAATTTTCTAAAACAGTATTAGTCCAGTCAGCAAAGGGTTCAATTCGGAAAAAAATAGGGGAAAGCTGGAAACAATTTTAATCGCTTCCAAAAAGTGTTCTGTATGATATATAAATTTTGCACCCCTGCACCACGCCGGCGTTGGCCGCCATCTTGGAAAAATGGCGGCCAAAATCAGTCTTTTGTGATTATCTCCTTAGTTATTAAATTTAGAGGAAATATTTCAATTACAAAATTATTCCCTAAGTAATTTTACACAAAAATGCTATTTACATTATGTTTCTGTGACTCACCATTTAGACGCTACAGACAAATAAAATGGATACTAAATTAATAAGTGGCATGAAAACTCAAGAATCCGCTTTGACAGGACATCTTTTGTTCCTTACTTTATTTAAAAAACCCTCTATACCTTATGCACGCATACTTTTTAAAATTAGTTTTTAAGTAAGGTATGTATTTCTTATTCATAAAACTAAAAAAAATTTCAGTTTCAACATACGTCATGTTCTCTATTTTATCATTGTCGCCAAACTGAATAAGTAATTTCTAATAACATTGCACTTTGCTTAAAATGTATGCTTTTTTTTAAATATTTATAATCAAATTTAAAATCAAAAGTCAAAACTGAGGTAATAAATCCCGACACCTAAAAATAGTCAAATCAAAAAATATATTGAAAATATCGATTTTTCGTGTGCCGAAACTAGAAAAAGGTTTATATATATTTCAAAACCTTGTCTAAAATTGTAGTAGACGGTAACGTGACAGTTGCCTCCAATTCCCAAAAGTGATCAAACTACGCCAATGGGAAATCTATTTTGATCAATTTTAGGCTTCATAAACGGTATTCTGGGAAGAACCCAAATACTTTATCCATGGAAATTTCGATTGAGTTCTGTAGGCCAACATGTGTTTCAAAGTCACATGCGAATTTTAACAATAAATGCACTATTGTATTTATACTTTCGCGGTAATCTATTTGAGTTAATACCATATCCCTCTAGTATTTTTAGCTATTGGAATAGTAACGTAAATATGTTATTGTAATTAGCTTTAAAAACTATAATAATATATAATTTGGAATTAGCACACAGCCCGAATCTGTCCTAGCAACAATGATTTTTTTAATTATATTACTGAAAACTTTAAAAGTTGAAACTGAAAATTTAAATTATAATTCCTCTTGGCATCAAAACATTTAAACTAAAATGTTTTTATAAATACAAATCGAAAAAAATGGTACCACTCAAGGATAGTGAAGACTATATATATATATATATATATATATATATATATATATATATATATATATATATATATAAGGTGTGCTCGTGCTCTCTGACAGAAGGCGGGGAAAGCAAATTTTTAACGTCATAGTGACGCCTATCTTCGCCTTCTGTGGGCGTGTCTAATGCTCTCGTTTGTACAGTCGTTTTAGAGTCTACAGAGCAAACTTAATTTAACAAGAATTCTTGTTTGTAACTAATCATGAATTTATATAAAAGAAAACAGTTAAAATTTGCTTCAAAAAACAATTTGAATTGATTTGCAGAGTGGTTTATTTATTAAAATATCTCGAAATTAATTGCAGCCAATTTGAACCAATGGTTCGTGACGTGCTGCCATTTAACTATTTAAAAATGATATTCGCCATTTTTATTTAGTATTTACTGTATTTTTTGAGTTTAAATTATATTTTAAGGATTGCATTTAGTATGTACAAATTTGAAAAGATAATTAAGCATATTAAAATAACATTAGCTGCCACAAGAGCATGTCCATGAATTTTGAGAGAAAAATGGGGGTCGGAACCATCAGGTCAAAGCATTTGTATTGGACATATTAAATGAGTTACAATTTCAATCAAGTAAAATACAGGGACATAACAAAACAAGGACGGATTAGTAGTGAAGCTACCTGAACACAATTATTTACAGATATTTACATTATTTTGCTAATTAAAAATTAAATCACCAGTTGTTACCCAACCGGGGATCGATACATAAGTAGTAATGCTTGAAACACACAGCCAATGAGAATGATCAAAAACCCATAGTAAGGCGGAGCAAAAATGACGTCAAAAATTTGCTTTCCTTGCCCACTTTCAAAATGCGAAAAACGAGCACACCTTCAATATATAGTATCCACTATCCTTGGGTGCCTACCATTTTTTATTATTTTTTACGTTATTTTCATGCCTTCAAGTTGAAATAAGTATAAAATTGATATTAAAGCATTAAATTTTTTCAACTCGTTCGTAAAATTAAAAATTATTTTTTACTTTTTAGCACATTTTCCTTAAGTCGGTTTTCCTTTTTTTAAAAAAAAGATTATTTCACTTTTTCCCTTTTTTGTTTTTAATTTAGCAACCGATAATTTTTTGCAGTTTTTGTGTAATTGTCTCTACCCAACAAAAAAAAAAAGAATTTTCGAAATCGAACAATATTTTTTTTTCAAATGGTCTGGTTAATTGAGAATTCCGGATAGTTAAATGCCGGATAACCGGTTACTGTTTTCAATGGTGCGCAAGTGAAACATCCCCTATCCAACAACAAAAAAATTCCACAAATATAACCTTTTCTCTTTTTGGCGGTTTTGGTTAGCACGTTTCTCAGTCGGTTAAAAATACTTTTTCATTTAATTTGAAGCAAATAAGATATAATGCGAACGAATCCTATTGTTTTTAAAACGTGACTGAAGTTTTCCAAACTCGAAATAACCAGCTTCAGACATCTCAACTCTTCTTGTGTTCCATTGCACAAGAATAAACGGTGAAATTTCAAACGATAACTTCTCCGAAAAGGGCAAAAAAAACGAAGGTTCTCGTATCTCATTAAAATACAGGGATATCAGTCCATCGGATTTCCTTCCTGTCTGAGGAATCGAACTAGAAACCTTCCTCGCGATATAATAGATATTTTCTTCGGTGGATTATTAGTCGGCCATTTTCCCGAAATGACGTAAGCCGGTTTTCGAACAAGTAGGGTTAATTGCTTCGTAAAAATTGTGCTACAAGGAATCGGTATCAAGAGTTCGAATATGGAACTCCGGTTTCAAAGTGGTCAAATTGGATAATTAGTGGAAAAGATTTTGTTACATAGGACTTATTATTTTTGGGAAGGGACTAAATTGGTGATATCAACTTATCACTTATATTGCCTTGGTTTTTTTTCCGTTACCTTTTTATGCAGAGCTAACTCATTTGTTTTCAAGTTTCGATTTCGAGAGTTTGTTGGAGATACCACATTTGAAGTTAATTAAACCAAAATTGTGGTTTAAGGTTAACATACACATTAGAAAATGCGGTAATCGACCAAAAATTATATATTTTTTTTGCTCTATAATGTTTCGCTATTTATTATCTTTCCGATTGTATAAATATTTTAAAAAAATCGTTATTTACAAAGTTGGGTTGGCAATGGCAATATGTTTTGTAAACTTTCAACTCAATTTCTGAAGAATTGTATTTTTACCCACTGAACTGTAACTGCTAGAAGGCTCAAACCTTGTTTCTTCTATGGGCACGTTGAAGAAAATTGAAAGCAGCCCCAATATTTTTTTTAAGTGATTTAGTGGTGTTTTTTATTACCAAAGCATTAAATGTATATAAATATTATATTTTCTTCTGATAAAATTCATTTGTATATTGCCAAACTAATAGTTTTTGCTCTTGCTTTTAGTCTACTTTGACTTGCAACTGACTTTCAATTTTAATAGCAGATTGCATTTAAAATGGGTTTAAAAAGAAAATAAAAAAAACTTAGCCAAAAGCAATACACGTCGGCTTATTTTAACATGAAAAATCTACGACATATTGCGGTAGCAAAGAAAGTGGGGCACATCATGGCTGCCTCTACATCGCCTTCAAGTCAACAAAATGTCATGCCCTATCCAGAAGTTACAGTTAGAGATCAGTGTTTTTACAATATGTCGCTGCATTCGAAACATGGGGGGCCAGATAGCCCAGTGCATAAAGGCGTCAGCTGGGAATCGAAGGGTTCCCGGTTCGATCCTGTGCGACGGACTTGACTAAGAAAAGTAAAAAAAATAGTGATCTTGTGATCGGAGGGTTGCCAGCTTCGCTACAAAATACTAGGAATGTCATCCAGAACATCCACAAAAAATTAACGGCGTGTATACGGGACTGGTGCACGATAAATCTGATCGGGGTCCAAAGTCCAGTCGTCTATTGAGGACGTTGGGTGCCAGCTCAGGTGTTGTTCTCGTTATCTGACCATGGTTTAAAAATACGAGGCATCGTTCCCGGGTCTTTCCTTCGAGATAAGCCCCGAACCGTCACCAATAGCCCACTGTGCAACTTTAGTGCGACGTTTATTAACCAAACCAAATCATCCAAACATGATAACACGAGTTTCCTTAAACTTTTTGGGGAAATTACTTTTCCATTTAATTTTATATTAGTTGTGCGATGTTATGGTTGATTTGGTTTTGTTAATTAACGTCACACTAGAACTACACAGTGGGCTATAGGTGACGGTTCGGGGTCAATATCGAAGGAAAGACCCGGGAACACATACACATTCACACACACATTCATTCATACCTGCACCTCGTTATTTTTAGAACCATGGTCAGATGACGAGGAAACACCTGAACTGGCACCCAACGCCTTCAATAGACGTCGGGACTTTGGACCCCGATCAGATTGATCGTGCACCAGTCCCTTATACACGCCAGTATAATTTGTTGGATATTCTGGACGACTTTCTAGTATTTTTGTAGCGAAGCTGACAACCCTCCGATCGCAAGATCACTACTTTTTTACTTTTCTATGTCAAGTCCATTGCACAGATTCGAACCACCAATCCTCTGATTAGTAGCTGAACGCCTAACCAACTGGGGCTCATCTTATGGACCTCAACCATAAAGATTCGTTAAAAAGTTCATTTGCAGTAGAATTTTAAATTTGGAAATTTAAAATTTTTTTTTTTAATTATTTGTTTTTTCGAGGTGATTATCTTGTTAACTGCATAATTTTTTAAGAAATAAACAATTTTGTTATTAGTATTTAAAATTTCATATTAGTGATTATCACAATAATTTGTTAATTACCTAATTAACTGCATAAACTTCTTAAGAAATAAACAATTTTGTTACTAATATTTAAAATTTAATATTAGTGATTTTCACAATAATTAGTAAATTACTTATTTAACTGCATAAATTTATTAATAAATAATATTGTTATTAGTATCTAAAATTTCATATTAATGATTATCACAATACCTTGTTAACTGAATAATTTTTTAAGAAATAAACGATTTTGTAACTAATATTTAAAATTTCATATTAGTGATTATCACAATATTTTGTTAATTACTTAGTTAACTTCATAAATTTATTAATAAATATTATTATTAATATCTAAAATTTTATATTAATGATTATAACAATAATTTGGTGATTACCTTGTTAATTGCGTAAATTTTTTAAAGAAATAAGCAATTTTGTTATTAGTATCTAAAATTAGAATTAATGTAATTTTTTTAAATTGTATGAAATTTTTTCGAGGTGATTATCTTGTACAACTATTAATTTGCAATTAGTCATTATTTAGCAATCTTATTGTTTGGGATATTTTAGATCTTATTTGGGATATTTTGGTTCTTTGGGATATTTTGTATCTTAGTTGAGATATTTTTGGTTCTTATTTAGGATATTTTGTATCTTGTTTGCGATATTTTGGTTCTTATTTGGGATATTTTGGTTCTTATTTGGGATATTTTGGTTCTTATTTGAGATATTTTGAATGTTATTTTGGATATTGGTAAAAATTTGCGACTTGAAAACCCATCCCTTTCTACGATGCCAACCAAGCTCTCATAACGCCTGCTTAAATAGGAATTCGAAATATTTAATTTCATAAATTTTACTACCAACTTTTTAAATAAAACAATTTTAACATTATTTTATTAATTAAAGCTTATATGCGTTTTTTTTAAAGGCTCTTTTTATATGAGACGCTAACTTAATGCGTTCGGTGTCTCCAGGAAAAGAAAAATTAAGAAATATACATTAAACTTTTTTTCTTTTTGCGTGTAATTGAATTTCCAATTATCAAAACGTTTCAATCAACGAAAGTGTAAGGACGTTTAGGGTCCACTCATCGTTCGATCTACAGAATAATTGAATCACTCACAAACCATTCATTTTAGTGAAATCTACAGAACCATATTTTCTTTCTTGAATGATTGTAGCTCGGGCAAGCATCCGATGGGCGCCGGTTCGATTCCCAGCATCCGTGTATCGATTTGGAAATCGAAGGATTGTCAGATATGTTCCTTTCGCGACCAAAAAATATATATTGTATATAAGAGGCAGCTGCACGTTAAATCGGATCGCGGTCCAATGATCTGACGTCTATTGAGGTTGCGTTGGGTTCCAGTTCAAGTCTTGTCCTTCTCATTGAACCTTGGTTTAAAACACGATGCAGTATTCCTGGATTTTTCTTAGGCCTCTGTGGCCGAGCGGTTAAGGCGTTCAGCTACTAATCCGAGGATTAGTGGTTCGAACCCGTGCGTTGGACTTCGGAAAATTCGTCCAGAATATCCGCAAAAATTAACGGCGTGTATACGGGACTGGTGCACGTTAAATCTGATCGGGGTCCAAAGTCCCGACGTCTATTGAACGCGTTGGGTGCCAGTACAGGTGTTTCTCTCGTCACCTGACCATGGTTCTCAAATAACGAGGTGCATGTATGAATGTGTATGTGTTCTCGGGTCTTTCCTTCGAGATAGACCCCGAACCGTCGCCAATAACCCACTGTGCAGCTCTAGTGCGACGTTAATTAACCAAACCAAAAAAAACAATCCTGGATTTTTCTTTCAATATTGATCCCTACTGTCGTCAATGACCCAGTATGCAACTCTAACCGAACACTCCCTCGTAATTTTTAATTACGATCAAATGACGAGGACAACACTTGATCTGGCACCCCACGCGTAGACGTGATGATATTTTGAACCACGGCAGTCTCCTCTGCTCGCGGGCTTCCAGTGGTCTGGTGGATAAAGGCGTTCAGCTAGTAATCAGAGGATTGCCGGTTCGAATCCGTGCGATGGACTTGATAATGAAAAAGCGATACTACCCCTCCCTTCCGCGTGGTACAAGGGTCAGAGGGGGCAATGGGTTAACAATCGGCCTGTTCGAATCGTCTTACTTTCCTTTACACGATGGTATGTCATTTATCCCCCATAGGCTGATTCCACGTGGAGTTATGATTTTACAAATGGAGACATATTCATGTCAAAAAGCATATTATTAAAAATAAAGATATTTATTTCTACAACGCCTATTTCACTTTATTCACCAACCAAACACTCCCCGTGTCGAGGGGCCTGGTCCGCGTTGAATCTGCCGTGGCTCAAATGTCCTCACGTTGGTGATGGTGCGGATGTTCGGCAATTGAGGAGTCAATCTGGTGCAACCTTCGAGCATGAATGGACTGTAGTAGAGGGAATATGACGTCATCATCGTGATGCAAACATCTCAGACCTGATGGCACCAGACACGTGATACTTCCTTTGAAAATTTATGAATGAAAAAACGTTAGCGATTGATTTGCGATTTGGAAATAATAGTAAATGTGTTACTTCATGAAATAAAGGATATTTTTATGAATGAATTAGAATTTTTTTATGAATGGAATGACGTAATTAACCACGTGTCTGAAACCATACACGTTGGCCTCATTTTGATGTTAGCAAGATTATAACCTTATGATTTCTCTACTGTGACGGATCCATGCTCGAAGGGTGCAACTATCACGCGATTGCAGTGTAATATTTATGTAAAAACCCTGTAGTAAAATGCCTTTTACAGTTCGTTGTTTATCCATATTACTTATTTAATTACGCTCGCTTTTCACAGACAAAAAGTATAAATCTAAAAAGCTGAGGGCCGAAGAAATGTAATCAAAGCATGTGCGCACTCGAAAAGCTGCGTAAACAGTTTTCGTAAACATTGTCTCGTTTTTATGCCCACTTCCAGGAAATCAATTTTTTTAACTTGTCCCTTTCTAAACTTTCTCTTCGTAACCCTTTAGCAGCCACAACAGGTGAAATATCTCATTTAACGGCACCTGCGCAGCTGTTTTATGTGGGGGACCTTGAAACTGTAAATGTATGGGGAAATAAATGCATTCAAACCTTGAATTAATCCCCGTTGGTGACTGCACTGCTAAAAATAGGTACTCAAAAATAAGTAAAATATGCTCATTTTTGAGTACATAGATGCTTATCATAGCTCCGAATACATGTTTCAATTTTAAAAAAGACTTGTGCTCAAAAAATGAGTAAAAATGAATAAAAAGAACAGTTACTTGCGTACATATGGTGCCTTCATAAATCACTTTCAATAAATATCGACAATTACAACCAAGACTAACTGGGAATCGAACCCAGATCCTCAGGCATCGCACCCCAGTGTCTCATCCATAGTACAACCAGAGTGACGTGAAGAAGTTATAAACAAAAGAAATGTTAAAAAGGCTCTCCAAAAGAATGGCAAGCAAGATAATTAAGTTGTAAAAACTCAGTTTAAATTTAAGCAATCGACATCAAATAATTTATCAGTGGATAAGGCGTTCAGCAACTAATCAGAGGATTGGTGGTTCGAATCCGTACAATGGACTTGACAAAGAAAAGTAAAAAAGTAGTGATCTTGCGATCGGAGGGTTGCCAGCTTCGCTACAAAAATACTAGAAAGTCATCCAGAACATCCAACAAATTATACTGGCGTGTATACGGGACTGGGCACGATACATCTGATCGGGGTCCAATCATCGAGCATAGATCCCTCATAGTAGAGCAAACATCGGGATATCATCCCGCTGACATCAAAGTGAGGTCAACATGTATCGCTACAAACACGTGATAATGACGTCATTCCATTCATAAAATTTCACTGTTACACATTTCCCAATTCATCAGCCAATCGCGAGTACTTTTTAATTCATAATTTTGAAAAGAAGTCACGTGTTTGTAGCGATTTGGTCTGAGATGTTTGCCTCACGATTATGACGTCATATTCTCTCTACTATGGCCATTCATGCTCGAAGGGTCCAATGTCCTGACGCCTATTGAGGTTGCGTCGGGTGCCAGCTCAGGTGTTGTCCTCGTCATCTGACCATGGTTGAAAAATGCGAGGCATCTTTCCCGGGTCTTTCCTTCGAGATAGACCCCGTACCGTCGCCAATAGCCCACTGTGCAGCTCTGGTTCGACGTTAATCAAACAAACCAAAATCAAATAACGTGGAAAACCATCTTCTGATCAACTATTTTAAGTGTCGCTTTGTTAAGATGGCTTGACAGAAGCTGAAATCAGCCATATTGCATCACACTGCTCTTTTTTAAGAAAGTACGGGTACTTAAATTTGAGTACGTCGTAGCTCATTACGATGCAATTGGAATGAAAGATAAACGAACATGTTCAGGTACTCGTTTTTAAGTACATTTCTTTACAGGCCCAGATACAGAGTAGACCCTCAGTGAAACGACTCCTCACTAGGCTTGGAGGAATTTTCGATATGTATCGAAGTTCCGGAAATAAAAAAAATCATCGCGATTTCGATATTGTAATTTTTGATTCGAACGAGCCATCAAAACACCAGTAATGAAGTATTCAGCTCGTTGGTTGCTTAAATAACGTCACACTAGAGCTTCACAGTGGTCTATGGCCAACGTTTCGGGTTCTATCTCAATCAAAGGAAAGACCCGGGAACACTACTTTGTATTTTTGAACCGTGGTCAGATAACGAGGACAGCACCCGACACAAATTCAAAGGTGTTAGGACATTGGACCACGATCAGATTTAACCTGCACCACCCTTCAATGCTCCTACCCCGAATTTGCAATCTCCGTTATTTAAGAAAGTATTGTTAATGATCCGTCCGTTAGACAGTTACACGCCTCCTATTGTAAGGCAAGTTATCCCTCCACAAAGCTTTGAGTACTCTTTGTTCTGCCCCCAAAAGGAACTTTTTCCCCCGTTTAGGAATTATATATATAGTAGCAAAAGTACCCGTTCTTCGCACGGAGGTAAATAAAATAGCGACAAATAACTGAAAATATATACATTTCCTCTCCTCCCTGGGATAATTGCATATACCATATTATAATTCCTCCTTAAGGGGGTCCGATACCTTCGACATTTTTTTCTTTATTTTTATACTTGTACAATCCAATTTTTTTTCTCTTTCTAAATATGCATAAAAAACCATTTTAAGACGCTCAATTTTTTTTTTAAATTGCACATTTATTTTTAAATTAAAATTTTAGTAAATTTTTTAACAATTTTAGAATTCCTACTCCTTTTTTGTTTTTCAATATTTTGAAGCAATTTTTTTTATTTAAGATCTTGAATAATATGTAAATAGATGTATGCATTCAAATTTTGATTAAGATACATCACTTTAAACAAATCAAATATATTAGAAATTTTGGAAAAAAAATTGACGAAAAAAAATAAAATTCCATTTTAAGTGGTTTTAAAAAACAAATTATGGTAAAAATAGGAAATCTGAATGCATACATCTATTTAAAATATATTTATCTTGCTATACACACAAAAATTATGATTTTAACTATAATAGTAAAAAAGCCTTAGCATTTTTAGTGTTCATTAAATTTCAAAACCACGAACAGAGATATTTGCTTTTAAAGTTTACATATGATACAACTATGTTATAGGAGCACATCATTAAAACATTCATAACTAAAAAAGTAATAGGAATTTTTTGAAGCAGTTTTTTGTGAGTTATTAAAATAAGTTTGAATATTATTTTTTAAATATAAAAAAAAATGACTTTTTTTGCGAATTTTGGGTATCGGACCCCCTTAAAAATATTAAAGTTGTTTTTTATAATTTTAAATATTTTATTTTTAATAAATTAGAAGTTAAAAAAGTAAAAATATATCTATACTACTTGGTTGCTAACACACCGATAAAAATCCTATAATTTCAAGTTTATCTCTCAAAAGGTATGGAGTTTTAAAAATTAAATATTCCTGCACAAAAATACTTTTAGAAATTAATAGGAATTTCCTTTCGGTATGGGTAGTTTCGATACATAGTTGCATTAAATCCCATAATAAAAAACGACATTTGTAAAATCCTTAACTCCAAGTGAAATCAGCTGATGGGTATAAATAATATACTATCGTGTAGACGAAAGTCAGACGTTTTTAACCCGATTTTTAAGCCGATTTTTAACCCCCTCCACCTCTCTTTTACTATGTCCAAATGCCCATGTTTTAAAGATTTTCCATGAATGCTATTATTACAGAAGAATAACCACCTATTTTAATTTAAAGATTTTTTTTTGTTTCCGTATGAATGTATTAAAAATTTAGTATTTACTTATTTTGTTAAACCATTTTTCATAATTTTTTTATTTTGTGATTCTATTGTTATTGCATTCGCATTGAAAAATACCTGTAATATAAATATTTAGTAAGTTTCCACAGCAAATTAAAGCCAAGACGCACTTCATCCAAAGAATAAACTGTTATAACTTGGCGATAGTTTAGAAAACAGTGCAGCATATTATAAACTAACCATGTACTTTCAATCATTCAGAACATTCATTCAGAACAACAATTCAGAACATTTAATTCTTAATGATCGCCATTTAATGTTTTAAAAGGAAATATTCAGTGGCACATTAAATAAAATATTTATTTTCTCAATTATCATTTGGTATATGTGGAATTTTATTCTTTAATAACATTAAAAAGTCATATAGAGTCGAAAATTCACAGTGAAACTAAGCTTTCTACAATTTAAAAAAAAATACTTGCACAAAATATTTTTCAAATTAATAAAATGGACGTTCATACACAAATTACTCACATTTTGGAAGAATTGTTCTAAAAGTTTGATCTAAGGTAATGAAATATAGCTACAATTAACCTGTATACTAACAAAACAAAAGATATAATACATTTATTACATTTTAAAACAATTTTTAACCATTTCCCTAAAATAAACTTCTGGTTGTTTTAATTTTTAAATGAATCCGTATTGTAACAAAAAGCTCAATGTGCAGACGTTTTTCGATAATTATTAAATCAAACAAAACCATGACGTCATTTTTATAGTGTCAATAACGAATAATGTTATTTTAAATTGCATACGATATATTCATCCATGTTAAGTCAATGGAATACAATAAAATAGTTATAACATACGAATGGAACATCGTACAAACTTAAAAATTATCGCAAAAAATATCTAATTTTTCAAGTAAAGTACTCTGTAAATTTTATAAAGCTACGTTTTGTAGTTATGGAGTATTCCGTGTAAATATCGGCGTTCTAATTGGTTTAAAATTTTGTTATATTATATTTTCACATTTCTCCGTTGATTTTAACTGATTTTACCGTTGCCACTTCGTGAAACTTTGATGACGTACGCTAAAAAATGTCATAACATTCGAATGGAACATCGTAGAGACTTGAAAATAGTCGCGTTAAAATTCTTATTTTTTGAACTAACTATTCTGTGAATTTCAAAGCTCTGCGTTTTGTAGTTACGGAGCCTATAATATACTGACAAACCAACAAACAAACACACATCCGGACAGATTTTGGAGATTTCTGCTTTATATATAAGATTATTTAAAGAAAATCATTCATTTAATGGCTCCAAGTAACTTGTGAACGTTGAACGAAAATACTCTAGACGTCTAGAAACAACTTTCAAGGTGTGATGCTGCCATCCATTGGGCAGTCTATAAAACTAATTTGTTGAGGCGCTTCCTGCAATGAAAAGGAAACAAATATTATATCTCTTGCTCCACTTATAACAATTATTAAGAAAGGCAGACATGTTTTTATGGATACATACACTTTCAGATACATACACTAACAACTTCTCACAAAACAAAACAACAACAAAAAAAACTGCTGATACTGGATGGTTAAAAAAAATGGAATATGCAGCCATTTTTCTTTGAATATTTTTTCTTTATTTACCTTAGAAAATTCCCTACAAGAAATAATATATTTCTCAATTCTTTTATATTCCCAAATTATGAGTTGAGTTCTAAACTTAGAACACAGAAATTTTGGGTATCGACTTCAATAAAATTAAATGTGCACACATTTAATAGAAGATTTTTTTTTTATTTTATGGCATACAATCGAAACAATAATCCTTGTAGAACATATATTTTTTTCAAAATTGAAAAATGTTTATTTTTGAATTTTGATATGAGGAAAAACATCACACAATGCCTTATTGGCGGCCATCTTTGATCCACCATTTTTAATTGAAGCTCACACAAACAAGCCTAAACTCAGCCTCGTTCTGTCCATTATTTAAGCATTAACAGTTGTTACATCGCTTCGGTGGGCCCCTAAACGCTTTTGCCAATATTCAAATATTACAAATATATTAAACAAAGAGGCTTCGCCACCTGCTCAGTGGACGCTCCACCAACCCCAGGATGATTGCTACACAAACCAAATCTCGCTTCGCACGCTGTAAAAGGTAGGGAACAATAACAATCGGTCCTAGAAACAATGCTTTTTTAATTAAATTACTGAAAACTTTAAAAATTGAAACTGAAAATTTAAATTACAATTCCTCTTGGCATCAAAACATTCAAATTAAAATGTTTTTTTAACTACAAATCAAAAACAATGGTACCACTGACATGCCTACCATTATTTATTATTTTTTGCGTTCTTTTCATGCCTTTCCTGCGTTTTAGCTAAATTTATAACATATTATTGGTATTTTATTTTGGATATAATTGACGTTAAGTTTAGCATAATCTTGCCTATCAGAAATGTTTAATTTACGGAGTAATAACGTGAAACAAGTGGAGTTTATGGGAATTTACTTTGCGAAGCTAACCACAGATGGCGCCACCTACCGTTCATTTACAGTTTGGATATGTTTTACAAAACTTATTTTTCTTACATTTAAGGTTTATATTCTTCCTAATTTAATAACTTCCTAATTTCTTATCAAAGTAATTATTCATTAATGAATTGAAGGGGTTAATCATCAAAAAGGCTTACATAATGACAAAATACAAATGCGACGTAACAGACTTTTGTAAACAAACTGATGTTGCCACTCCGCAAAGAAAAAAACAACGTTTTTCGATCACCGTGTAAGAGAATTATATATGTGACGCCTATGATTATCATTAATATTTAGATTTTTTCTGAACATTTATTTTTAATTAAGAAAATTTATACTTTGTCCATATCATAGCAGTGTATCAGGCCATATCACTTAGTTTGTTTTACAGGTACAGTTAAAATTTTTAATACTACAAAATATGATCGTGTTAAAATTAAGACATTGAAGTAAGGCAAGCCCGCCTTTAAATGGAGGCTCTATTGCTCTTAAATAGATCCTGGAACATCCAATCGAACTTAGATATGCATTAACGCCTTTAATTGGCATTAAACTTTATTATTACTTCATTTTAATGCCTTGGCATTAAAATGAAACTCATTATAAATATTATATTAAAACATATTATTAAATAATGAGTTAGGTTAAGATAAAGACTCGTTGTATAAAACATTGCGTTAAGAATATTAAAATACAATCAAGCAAAAATACGCAATTAAAACACATAGAACCCGGACATGTTTTGGGAGATATATCTCCCTTCATCAACAAATAAAAAAGCAATCTGTGTGCACAACAAAATGATAATAAATACATAATTGAAAGTGTTGCCAAAGAACAAAAACTATCTCAATCGGTTGGAGTTAACTATTGCGTAGCAACAAACGGGAAAAATTGGAACTTCAAAAGTCTCATTAACAATCGAAACAATACTGCTAATAGTGGGAAACGCCTCCAGGAAGTTCAACTGGAGATCTGGGTTTCAAATTAAATGTGGGTTAGAAAAATTAAATATACTAGGGGGCTCTGCCCCCTGCTCCGCTAACGCTCCGCCAACCCCCGGAGGATTGCTATGCAATCCTCTTTGGTTTGCTTCGCAAACCAATTCTCGCTTTGCTCGCTATAAGGTGGGACACAATAATAATGTGTCCTAGCAAAAAAAAACATTTTTAGTAATATAAATCAAATTTGAAACTCAGAAAGCTGAAATTTTTTTCAAAGGTATAATAAGAATGTAAACAAAAAACATGATTAAACTGACTTGTGAATGCTTTGTTGACAATGGGTTGATGAATTACAATTTCTAATGACATAACTGTTTGTTTGAAATGCAACATTTGAAATGAAATATAATTAAAAACTACATATAAAGATTGCTGTTGGCAGATACTATGTAGAAATTCGTAAAAGTTTCCCTAAATTTTCAATTTTATAGTTTAAACAGAAAATTACTTACATTAGAACCTTTAAACACACTATTGATGAACACACTGAATGTGTAGCTATTATTGAAACACGGTTAAATGATCGCACTGTTGAAAGACCAACATACAATTGCCCATGACTAATTACAGGTTTGGATAAAACTAAACAGATTTCGTTGAATGTGTGGCCTTGTGACTTATTAACAGTCATAGAAAAAGCTAAACGAATTGGAAATTATTTTCTTCTGAACGAAAAAGGCATATTGTTGTCCGATGGAAAATCAATCTGTTAAAAAATCAAGATCATCATACAGTTATTTAATTGGATCTTGTATTGCTAGATAACTGAACAACCATTTTGCAAACTCCCTTTCATGAGGAAGAGCACGCATATTTTCGGATACAAAACATGAAATTCAGTCCACAAAGCATTCTTTTTCAAGCAGCTAGCAATTGTTAAAACACGGGAACTTCTAGGAATTACAGGTAACACTTGACGAAAATTTCCGCCTAAGAGAACAACTTTTCCACCAAATGGCTCAGAGCAATGAGTCAAATCTTGCAAAAGTCTGTCAACAGCCAAAAAGGCATATACATAGGTGTCTCATCCCAAATAATTAATTTGAATATTCGTGCTTCAGGTGTATTGGGTTTTAAATTACAGGTTAATATTGCTTCAAGATAAGGGTTATCTTAAAAGTTATATGAGCAGTTCGTCCTCCACTTAACAACGTAGCAGCAATTCCAGTAGATGCAACATGTGTTGCTTGGTCTCCTTTCCCCTGGCCCCATTTTATATGCAATAAAGTAGAATACACAAAAGTCTTTCCTGTTGGCCCATCTAAAAAAAAAGTTTAGACGTCTTCTTTTCATACACAGCACTTGGAACCATTGTAAGAACAATTTTCTGTTCAGCATTGAGCTTTTCAATGTTGAGTCGACCTTCAGCTTCTTCTTGTTCATTAATTTCAGAAGAGGCATATTGTACTCCAGTTTCTTGCGAGTACTGGTGCACAAAATCTTCACAAAGAAAATTGCAATGCTGTGTCCATAGTGAAGGTATACCTTCTACTTTTCCAAACCCACAAATAACAACAAAGGGCATTCGTAAATGACGTGGCATTCTTATTTGTGATGCCTCGCTTAATGTATCATGCCAATGTTGAGCACCATCCAGAAACCCAAGCTCTCTACACGCTTGCTGAAAACTATTACATACTTCAGTAAAGCATCCAAAAGACCTTGGTACAGCTCAATTCTCAAGTTCTCTTGGTTTAGGTGCAATAATTTAAACGGGAATCTTCTGTTTTCACGTAGGCATCAACAATGTATTACTGAAAGAGTTTTCCGCAAAATACTAAGTTCCTCTCGCACTGCCAGCCTGTAAGCGTAATACTGCAATCGTGTAACTTGAATACGTTTGGCAGTGCGCCTTTCTTCCACTTGCTCGGCCAACCGAATTCTCCTCGAGAAAAAGTAGGGGATATACCATAGGATTTGGGCACTGATTCATAGGCGATATCCTTTGGCAATGTTCACCTATTGGATAGATGCATTGTACCGTCGTTGGAATTTCCAAAAAAACTAACTTCACGTCTGCCGTAGTATTACTTTTGGCTAATTGGTGCATTTGAAGATATGATTCAGCAAATGGATTTACTTCTCTCAATAAAACATCTAATTTATCCATAATGCTGCGGAAACATCCACTATTTTTATCCATACGTCGATTAGTTGTTTCAGTCCTTTTCTGTTCAGTTGCATATAAGGGAGAAACCATGTTGACGATAGTTTTTTTCCTTTGCCTGTATTGTCAGATAACAAATCCTTTAATATATGTGACAGGCGAACTTTTCCGAAAAAGGCCCCACAAAATTCGCTAACTTCCGTCATGCACCCGAAATTATCAACTTCTACAAATAGCTATTATCTACGCTTTCGCTGGATCTTTGAAGAAGCTTTCTTGCTCAACTCATTTTGCGAAAAACATTAAAATATCGAGAAATCAAAATGGCTAGGCAATCCTAAAATTCATTTTCAAATACCGCGGCGATTGAATGGCGACCACGATTGTTGATTTTGTAAACAAAAGTTCGTCTGACATAGCTTTCGCTGGATCATCGAAGACGCTTTCTTATACACTGCAGCAGCACAGCTTCAACTCATTCTTCAAAAAACATTAAAATATCGAGACATCAAAAATGGCTAGGCAATCCTAAAATTCATTTTTAAATAGCGCGGCCATTCAATGGCGACCGCGATTGTTGATGTAAACAAAAGTTTCGTGTTGCCATTCCACATATAGAAATAATGCGTTTTTCGATCACCGCGTAAGAGAAATATATATAAGATGATTACGTTCCCAAGAATTCCTGATAATGGAAGAGTTTTAATTTCTTGTTTGAGAGCATGTGCTTAGGTGTTCCTTGATGTGAAAACTTAATGCTCTTTTTGTTTGACCAATGTGCGACATTCCACATTGGCACGAGATACTGTAGATGCCCCAGTTATTAAAATCGTTAATGGGGTCTTTAAAATGTGTGAAAGTGATTTTATTGATAAGCAGGGGCGGACTGGCACTCAAAAACGGCCCGGGAAAATTTTGAATTTTGGCCACCAAAACAATTTTGAAACTGATGTTTGTTATTAAAATAATGAGCCCATAATTTGAAAATAAAATAAATAATATCAACATTTAACTCTTTATATAAAGTTTATTAATATATTTTAAAATTTATTAAAATATTTCGAAAATTATTAAAATATTAGAAAACGTATTAAAAGATTTTAAAATTCATTATATTTATTTTATATTTCATTATTTTTATATTTTAATTAATATATTTCATTATTTTTATATTTTAATTAATATATTTAATTATTATATTGGAATTTTTAATACGTTTGGAAGATTTTTAAGAGGGAGCCACCAACGGTCCTGTTCAACCAAATTTCTTCCTTCTTTCACCCGAGAAATACTGGTCAAAAGAAGGAAGTGGGGGCTGGGCCATGCGGCTACTCCTTTACACTCTCACGTTTCGACGCCTTTGAAACTGATTTCAAGTTGGCCGCAGTTCCATAGGCCACAGATGGAACGTAGTGGGAAATAAGGAAAATAATTTAGGAATAATAAATAAGGAAATAATTTCGACTTCTTAGAGATACCATGGCTTCCTGTTTTCAAATTTGAAACATTATTAAAAAACCTGTGTTGGCTTTTCATAAATTATTTTTTAAATAATTTTTTACTTTTCAAGAAATTACCGGCCACATTTAAAAAATATTTACCAGCCGCGCTGGAAAATTCCAGATCAACTCTATGGCCAGTCCGCCACTGTTGATAAGTGAGAAAATGGAACGTATGTCAAATTTAATGAGAAATTTAGAAATGTTATATATGATCTGAAGACAATAGCAAACCATACAAACCGTTAGAGCGTTCAGATAGATTGGAATTATTAAGTGGATTTTTAAGTTTGTGTAGAAGTAATGAGTATTTCTAATATTTGTATGTTTGGATTTAACCCTCCCCCCCCCCCCCCCCCCCCCCCGATATTCGAATAAATTTAACAAAAGTGAAATTTTTTTTTAACTAAAATTTGTAAAGTAAGGAAAATTGTTAAGAAAAGTTTGTTAAGGAAAATTTAGTAGCAAACTATGTTAGTAGTGTTAAACATTTATTTGTAATATGTGTGATTTGGGGCGAACTGAAAAATTTCATGAAAAATTTCCTATTCGGTAATGTCTAAGAGATTTGTTTTTGACAGAATAAGGTTCTGTCGTGTTTGCAGATGGGCTTAATGTCGTATATCAAAATAATTATGTGTAGAATTTTTGAAAAATGGGGTATTCCATTCCATGGCTGAGGTGTCTTGAGTACCATATTATATAAAAGATATTCAAATTTACGATGCATGTGGAAGTTTCAGAATTTTTAACAAAACATTTATAAATTTTAAACTAAACTTAAAAATACTTAAAATTGCGTCAATTTTAAGTAGTTTAAATCAGTATCTTGAAGGAGACGATTGCTTAAAGACCTTACAAATACGCCCATATGTTATGAAATAGAACACTCTAAAAAGATGTATGCGTCATTTTCAGTAAAATCTGCATTTAAATTGTCAAAGGAGTTCAAACACTGAAAAATTTTTATACGTCTGCACCAACGACAACACAATAAATTCCCTTTTCCATTAAATAGACTGTATATAAGTAAAACCGACTAAACAGTGGTGTAGCAATTAAAAAAATATGAGGGGGGGGGCTCAACTAGTTCCATCCCCAGAATATTTAACAATATAAAAAATAAACGCTAATCAGCAGTTATGCTAATTAGTGTAATAAATCATTAATTAACAATTAGTTAATAAGCAATTGATAATTGTCACAATTTCAGAGGAAATTTCATAAATTTCTTAATATATTAACAATTTTTCATAGAATTTTTTTTCTATGGGGTGGGGAGGGGGGAGGGGTTGAAACTTGAATCCCTCCTCCCCACCCATCCTACGCCTATGTCTAAAAGGCTTGAATGAACTTTAAAAAAAATTGATTAAGCATTAAAAATAATGTAAAACTTTAATATATGTCTTTTATTATTATAAATCGGGAACCATCGGGCTTGGAAACTATATATTTTTAATTAAGTTTTAAATTTTTTTATTTAACTCTGTCTGTTTTTGTATCGCCAAATCACAATATTTAACAATTACTAATTTATACTAATTGATAATTTTATGACACATTTCGATCCCTTCCCATTGTCAGAATGAACGAGTAGAATGACCACGCTCAGGCCTACAATGACGTCACATCCAGTTTGTTTGTGAGATAACGTTAAAATATTTCTCAAAACGACTGATTCTCATCTCTTTACGGGTTGGACAGCTTGGTTGGACAGGTTTTGGGCGGGTGCTACCCAGTTTTCGTCAGTATCGGTAGAGGTGATTCTCATCTCCCTATTTATCGTTAACGTTAGGAATGACAAGTTTTCGTAAAGGTTTTCAATCGGAAGTGACGTTTTTCTTAGCAACGAGCATTACAATTTATTTGTATATAGTGACAACGGCACGGTCATGCGCAGTGACACACTATTATAAACATTTCCAAACAACAACAATGTGGAAAATAGTTTGTAATAGTCCAGAAATATGTTGTTGTTTTTTTGGAAATAGTTGAGTTTTAAATGAAAAAATATGACTTTTTTGAAAATAAAAGAAAATTACTAATCTAAGCAAAACGAATGCGCTGTAATCTTGTTTTAATCGAATTTTTTTTTAATATTTTTTTTACAGATAGTAAAATAGAAGGAAAGTATTCAAAATAGATAGCTGATATTTTTTAGCCAGGGTGATTAAACTAAAAAAAATAATAATTTTTGGGAAGATACAAGTTCTTGATTCATATATTATCAATCTTACTCTAAATGAAAATAAAAAGTTTTTTTTTTTTGACAAATGCTTTTATAAATACAAAGGTTATCCTTATTGATTATTTTAGGTACCATAAATTAAAAAGTTAGAAGTAATTATATAATATTGTTCATTTATAATAAGTAACAAACTTTTAACTATAAATTTATTACATTAAAGGCCAGAATAGTATTTATAATTTGTTGATAATGTTTCTGATAGAAACTAACAAAGCAAAAATATATAATTGACTTTGAACCCATTAAAAAATATTTTCATGAATTGTTTTATATATTTTATTGTACAGAGCATACCCTAATTTTTAATTAAATTAGAAGTTTGTAATTGGAACTCATACCTATAAAATGATATAACTGCAACAAAATATTCCAGAGTAATGGAAGTAATTGTAACAATCTTATATATATTTCTCTTACGCGGTGATCGAAAAACGCATTATTTCTATATGTGGAATGGCAACACGAAACTTTTATTTACATCAACAATCGCGGTCGCCATTGAATGGCCGAGCTATTTAAAAATGAATTTTAGGATTGCCTAGCCATTTTGATGTCTCGATATTTTAATGTTTTTCGAAGAATGAGTTGAAGCTGTGCTGCTGCAGTGTATAAGAAAGCGTCTTCGATGATCCAGCGAAAGCTAAGTCAGACGAACTTTTGTTTACAAAACCAACAATCGTGGTCGCCATTGAATCGCCGCGCTATTTGAAAATGAATTTTAGGATTGCCTAGCCATTTTGATGTCTCGATATTTTAATGAGTTGAGCAAGAAAGTTTCTTCGAAGATCCAGCGAAAGCGTAGATGATCGCTATTTGTAGAAGTTGATAATTTCGGGTGCATGACGGAAGTTTGCGAATTTTGTGGGGCCTTCTTCGGGAAAGTTCGCCTGCCACATTTATTAAAGGATTTGTTATCTGACAATACAGGCGAAGGAAAAAACTATCGCAAACATATTAAGGAATATAATGCTGCCTTTGCTTTTGCGTCAATGGGTGCTGAAATTAAATCTCCACCTGGAATAGGACCATATTGTTTCCATATTCATGGACAGATTTATCACATGGTTTCTCCCTTATATGCAACTGAACAGAAAAGGACTGAAACAACTAATCGACGTATGAATAAAAATAGTGGATGTTTCCGCAGCATTTTGGATAAATTAGATGTTTTATTGAGAGAAGTAAATCCATTTGCTGAATCATATCTTCAAATGCACCAATTAGCCAAAAGTAATCCTACGGCAGACGTCAAGTTAGTTTTTTTGGAAATTCCAGCTTAGATTTACGACAGTACAATGCATCTATCCTATAGGTGAACATTGCCAAAGGATTTCGCCTATGAATCAGTGCCCAAATCCTATGGTATATCCCCTACTTTTTCTCGAGGAGAATTCGGTTGGCCGAGCAAGTGGAAGAAAGGCGCACTGCCAAACGCATTCAAGTTACACAATTGCAGTATTACCCTTACAGGCTGGCAGTGCGAGAAGAATTTAGTATTTTGCGGAAAACTCTTTTAGTAATACATTGTTGATGCCTACGTGAAAACAGAAGATTCCCGTTTAAATTATTGCACCTAAACCAAGAGAACTTGAGAATTGAGCTGTACCAAGGTCTTTTACTGAAGTATGTAATAGTTTTCAGCAAGCGTGTAGAGAGCTTGGGTTTCTGGACGGTGCTCAACATTGGCATGATACATTCAGCGAGGCATCACAAAGAAGAATGCCACGTCATTTACGAATGCCCTTTGTTGTTATTTGTGGGTTTGGAGAAGTAGAAGGTATACCTTCACTATGGACACAGCATTGCAATGTTCTTTGTGAAGATTTTGTGCACCAGTACTCGCAAGAAACTGGAGTACAATATGCTTCTTCTGAAATTAATGAACAAGAAGAAGCTGAAGGTCGACTCAACATTGAAAAGCTCAATGCTGAACAGAAAATTGTTCTTGCAATGGTTCCAAGTGCTGTGTATGAAAAAAAGACGCCTAAACTTTTTTTTTAGATGGGCCAGCAGGAACAGGAAAGACTTTTGTGTATTCTACTTTATTGCATATAAAATGGGGCCAGGGGAAAGGAGACCAAGCAACACATGTTGCATCTACTGGAATTGCTGATACGTTGTTAAGTGGAGGACGAACTGCTCATATAACTTTTAAGATTACCCTTATCTTGAAGCAACATTAACCTGTAATTTAAAACCCAATACACCTGAAGCACGAATATTCAAATTAATTATTTGGCACGAGGCACCTATGTATATGCCCTTTTGGCTGTTGACAGACTTTTGAAAGATTTGACTCATTGCTCTGAGCCATTTGGTGGAAAAGTGTTGCTCTTAGGCGGAAATTTTCGTCAAGTGTTACCTGTAATTCCTAGAAGTTCCTGTGTTTTGACAATTGCTAGCTGCTTGAAAAAGCATGCTTTGTGGACTGAATTTCATGTTTTGTATCCGAAAATATGCGTGCTCTTCTAAAGAAAGTGAGTTTGCAAAATGGTTGTTCAGTTATCTAGCAATACAAGATCCAATTAAATAACTGTGTGATGATCTTGATTTTTTAACAGATGGATTTTCTATCGGACAACAATATGCCTTTTTCGTTCAGAAGAAAATAATTTCCAATCCGTTTAGATTTTTCTATGACTGTTAATAAGTCACAAGGCCAAACATTCAACGAAATCTGTTTAGTTTTATCCACACCTGTATTTAGTCGTGGGCAATTGTATGTTGGTCTTTCAACAGTGCGATTATTTAAGTATGTTACAATATTAGCTACACATTCAGAGACATACAATTGTGTGTTTAAAGGTTCTAACGTAAGTAATTTTCTGTTTAAACTATAAAATTGAAAATTTAGGGAAACTTTTACGAATTTCTACGTAGTATCTGCCAACCGCAATGTTTATATGTAGTTTTTAATTATATTTCATTTCAAACAAACAGTTATGTCATTAGAAATTGTAATTCATCAACCCTTTGTCAACAAAGCATACACAACAAGTCTGTTTAATCATGTTTTTTGTTTACATTCTTATTATACCTTTGAAAAAAAATTCAGCTTTCCGAGTTTCAATTTTGATTTATATTACTAAAAATGTTTTTTTGCTAGGACACATTATTATTGTGTCCTACCTTATAGCGAGCGAAGCGAGAATTGGTTTGCGAAGCAAACCAAAGAGGATTGCATAGCAATCCTCCGGGGGTTGGCGGAGCGTCAGCGGAGCAGGGGGCAGAGCCCCCTATCTTATATATATTTCTCTTACGCGGTGATCGAAAAACGCATTATTTCTATATGTGGAATGGCAACACGAAACTTTTGTTTACATCAACAATCGCGGTCGCCATTGAATGGCCGCGCTATTTAAAAATGAATTTTAGGATTGCCTAGCCATTTTTGATGTCTCGATATTTTAATGTTTTTTGAAGAATGAGTTGAAGCTGTGCTGCTGCAGTGTATAAGAAAGCGTCTTCGATGATCCAGCGAAAGCTATGTCAGACGAACTTTTGTTTACAAAATCAACAATCGTGGTCGCCATTCAATCGCCGCGGTATTTGAAAATGAATTTTAGGATTGCCTAGCCATTTTGATTTCTCGATATTTTAATGTTTTTCGCAAAATGAGTTGAGCAAGAAAGCTTCTTCAAAGATCCAGCGAAAGCGTAGATGATAGCTATTTGTAGAAGTTGATAATTTCGGGTGCATGACGGAAGTTAGCGAATTTTGTGGGGCCTTTTTCGGAAAAGTTCGCCTGTCACATATATTAAAGGATTTGTTATCTGACAATACAGGCAAAGGAAAAAAACTATCGTCAACATGGTTTCTCCCTTATATGCAACTGAACAGAAAAGGACTGAAACAACTAATCGACGTATGGATAAAAATAGTGGATGTTTCCGCAGCATTATGGATAAATTAGATGTTTTATTGAGAGAAGTAAATCCATTTGCTGAATCATATCTTCAAATGCACCAATTAGCCAAAAGTAATACTACGGCAGACGTCAAGTTAGTTTTTTTGGAAATTCCAACGACGGTACAATGCATCTATCCTATAGGTGAACATTGCCAAAGGATATCGCCTATGAATCAGTGCCCAAATCCTATGGTATATCCCCTACTTTTTCTCGAGGAGAATTCGGTTGGCCGAGCAAGTGGAAGAAAGGCGCACTGCCAAACGTATTCAAGTTACACGATTGCAGTATTACGCTTACAGGCTGGCAGTGCGAGAGGAACTTAGTATTTTGCGGAAAACTCTTTCAGTAATACATTGTTGATGCCTACGTGAAAACAGAAGATTCCCGTTTAAATTATTGCACCTAAACCAAGAGAACTTGAGAATTGAGCTGTACCAAGGTCTTTTGGATGCTTTACTGAAGTATGTAATAGTTTTCAGCAAGCGTGTAGAGAGCTTGGGTTTCTGGATGGTGCTCAACATTGGCATGATACATTAAGCGAGGCATCACAAATAAGAATGGCACGTCATTTACGAATGCCCTTTGTTGTTATTTGTGGGTTTGGAAAAGTAGAAGGTATACCTTCACTATGGACACAGCATTGCAATTTTCTTTGTGAAGATTTTGTGCACCAGTACTCGCAAGAAACTGGAGTACAATATGCCTCTTCTGAAATTAATGAACAAGAAGAAGCTGAAGGTCGACTCAACATTGAAAAGCTCAATGCTGAACAGAAAATTGTTCTTACAATGGTTCCAAGTGCTGTGTATGAAAAGAAGACGTCTAAACTTTTTTTTTAGATGGGCCAACAGGAAAGACTTTTGTGTATTCTACTTTATTGCATATAAAATGGGGCCAGGGGAAAGGAGACCAAGCAACACATGTTGCATCTACTGGAATTGCTGCTACGTTGTTAAGTGGAGGACGAACTGCTCATATAACTTTTAAGATAACCCTTATCTTGAAGCAATATTAACCTGTAATTTAAAACCCAATACACCTGAAGCACGAATATTCAAATTAATTATTTGGGATGAGACACCTATGTATATGCCTTTTTGGCTGTTGACAGACTTTTGCAAGATTTGACTCATTGCTCTGAGCCATTTGGTGGAAAAGTTGTTCTCTTAGGCGGAAATTTTCGTCAAGTGTTACCTGTAATTCCTAGAAGTTCCCGTGTTTTAACAATTGCTAGCTGCTTGAAAAAGCATGCTTTGTGGACTGAATTTCATGTTTTGTATCCGAAAATATGCGTGCTCTTCCTCATGAAAGGGAGTTTGCAAAATGGTTGTTCAGTTATCTAGCAATACAAGATCCAATTAAATAACTGTATGATGATCTTGATTTTTTAACAGATTGATTTTCCATCGGACAACAATATGCCTTTTTCGTTCAGAAGAAAATAATTTCCAATTCGTTTAGCTTTTTCTATGACTGTTAATAAGTCACAAGGCCACACATTCAACGAAATCTGTTTAGTTTTATCCAAACCTGTAATTAGTCATGGGCAATTGTATGTTGGTCTTTCAACAGTGCGATCATTTAACCGTGTTTCAATAATAGCTACACATTCAGTGTGTTCATCAATAGTGTGTTTAAAGGTTCTAATGTAAGTAATTTTCTGTTTAAACTATAAAATTGAAAATTTAGGGAAACTTTTACGAATTTCTACATAGTATCTGCCAACAGCAATCTTTATATGTAGTTTTTAATTATATTTCATTTCAAATGTTGCATTTCAAACAAACAGTTATGTCATTAGAAATTGTAATTCATCAACCCATTGTCAACAAAGCATTCACAAGTCAGTTTAATCATGTTTTTTGTTTACATTCTTATTATACCTTTGAAAAAAATTTCAGCTTTCTGAGTTTCAAATTTGATTTATATTACTAAAAATGTTTTTTTTGCTAGGACACATTATTATTGTGTCCCACCTTATAGCGAGCAAAGCGAGAATTGGTTTGCGAAGCAAACCAAAGAGGATTGCATAGCAATCCTCCGGGGGTTGGCGGAGCGTTAGCGGAGCAGGGGGCAGAGCCCCCTAGTTATTTAAAATATGCTATAGAGAAATTTGTTTATGTACTTTTAAATGCGGTTTTCAGAAAATTAGATTTCTACTATAAATACAGGTGGTTTTTGCAATCTATTATATATCAGATTTTGATTTTTTTTTTTAAAAACATATTTATGTTGTACAATTAAAAAAAAATCTTAAGAAGATAAATTTCATGTAAATTTTTTTACAGAATAAAAAATTGATTTTATTATTGTTTGGAATCAAATTTTATAAATTGATTACACATATTTTTAAAAAATCATATGCATACAAAAATTATTTACACGGGCTAAAAATAAAATCATAAGTAAAAGTATATCTCCAAAGTTTTAAGATTCCATAAACTTTTCTTTTTTTCACATTCATTTTTACTTCGAAGGTTGTTGATTTCTAAATAAATACTCAGTATGAAACATATCCTAAAGTTAAACTTAAATAAATATGTTCAAATTTTTTTTCTTCATTTTCTACTTAAATATATTTGTGCATGTAACATATTTCATTCGTGAAGTAACAAGTAGCCACATTATAATTTTTTTACCCAAACACACAACATAAATTTTTAGGGGATTATAAAATTATGTTGTGTCTAAGAACAAATTATAACAATACATTGTGCTAGAATTTTTTATTTCAAAACATTTAATACATAAATGACACAAAACAAAACATGCACTGCCGCTGTTTGTACTAATTATATATGGGTCGCTTGCATTGAAATTATGTTTTTAAACTTAATATTCTAACTAAGTTTTCAAGTAAACTGTTTAACTGATGTGAAGGTTCAAGAATGCCATTAATTTTTATATTTTAATGCTCTGTGGGGCCCTAAAATACTTTTTGCACTGAAGCATATGTTCGTCACAACTAATTTATACATGGGAAATGTATAAAAAGACCATCTCGCTATAATTTTATATAGAACCAAGGGTGATCTCTCCTTAGAGAGGTTTCATGTCCAGAAAGTTTGTTTGTCTAGTATTCCTTGATTCAGCAAAATATCAACTAAAAAATCCTTGAAATTGTTATCCAAATGATCATACAAAAACAAGAATTTTTTAGGCATGTTCTCAGGAATTCAGCAGGGTAATAAAAGTTTTGTACGGCATTGACTATCTATATAAAATTTAATACAAGTATTTATAAAACATAGAATTTTTTTAATGTACGGTACGTAAAAAATATTGCACATATTTAACCCTAGAGTGCTAACGTTATTTTTGTTTATAATGTTATTCTTAACGTGAACAAAATTGAGATGAGTAATATTTACGCATGATTAGTACTCTAAGGTTAAAAGGGAAACAATAAATTGTTATATAAATGCTCAATTTGTCAATACTTAATTTAACTGAGAACACTATTAAAAAAATAAAAGTTGAATAATCTACAAAACATACCCTTTTACCAACACGCTGAAATATTTTCAAAACAAATGTTCATAAAAACATTCAAAATATAACTCAATTTGTCACTATTAATGTCCAGTTATTACTACATTGAATAACATGCAACTGAAACAAATAGTTTAATTTAAATCTATTTCCAGAAAATAAATGTAAAAAAAGCACAGCATATATAACTGCATTTTAAACCTATGGCGAGTTTTAAAAAACCTTTTTGGCTTGAGAAAATTGGCAATTTTTACAAGTTGTGTTTTGTAGTTAAATTATTAAAGAGTAATAAAAAAACAATTTTCTATAAATAAAAATATTAAACCAGATCCAAGGTCGAAATTTAACCAAATTAACCGAGTATTTCTTGGTTAAGAAATTTAGATAACTAGTTAAGTTTGTTCGACTTTTTGAACGACCATTTAAAAAAGCCAGTTTACATTTTGAGCCGTCAGTTAACCTAACCAAAATAACTCGTTATTTTAGTTATACTTTTTAAACCCGCCCAGTGTGAAAACAGAATCTATGATCCTATGTTGACCTTAAATAAATATGTTCAATAATTTATATATTTTTTCATTTTCTACTAAATTTATTTGTACATGCAACATGTTTGATTCGTGAAGTAAAGTAGCCACATTATAAATTTTTTAACCAAACACAAATTTTTAGAGGCAGATAATAAAATTATGATGTGTCTAAGAACAAATTATAACAATACATGTGTTAGAACTTTTTATTTAAGAACATTTAATACATAAATAACACAAAACAAAAAGTATAATGCCCCTGTTTGTAATAATAATATTTTTTAAATCAAAAAATGGTTACTATATAGTAGCTATTCCATTCAATAATAAAGTGTATTAAACATAAAATTTCACAAGTGATTACTATGTCAAATGCTGGGTCGCCTGATGAGTTGAAATTTGTTTTCGAATTTAATATTCTAACTAGGTTACAAGTAAAATGTTTAACTAATATAAAGGTTCAAGAATAGCATTAATTTTTATATTTTAAAGCTTTGTAGGGCCCTAAAATATTTTTTGCAGGAGGGCCCAGGCCACACCGTTACTCCACTGATAGAGTAATTCTTCAAAAGGAAGAAAATACACCTGAGAAACAGGATAATAAAATATTTAAACTGAAAAAATATATTATATATACAACTATAATTCTATACTTTTTTTTTTGTACAAGAAGTGTTATTTGTAAATTGTCATGTTTGTTAAAACAGACTTTTCATTAACATTTATATTGCAATTTTAAGGTTCATTTTGATTTTCCATAGGAGTTGCATTTATATTTTATGAACCAGATAGTAAGATAGTAAAAATATATTTTAATTTACTTAAATATAGAAGTTATATACGATGATACGCCCGATTATAAAACACATAAACAAACGAAGAATTAAAGTGTAAATTCATTTTTAAATACCCAGTTATTCAAAAAGTATTAACACTGACAAAGTTTCTCTTTTTTATAATGAATTACTTATTGATGGGATGTTTAAAATATGTCTTAACTTACTATTGCCGATTTTATAAAAAAATTCCATTATTGTTTGTTTACGTTTCGGAACATCTCGTGAAATCCAGCCAGCTAAGCCGGCGAAATCATCCAATCAGCAATCGGATTGGATTTCTCAACGCTAACGTACACTGTTATCGTCTGCTTAGTAGCAGACGATAAACTTTCCGTAAAAAATTGGTCTATCGATAAATCCGTCAGGCGGATGCTCGAGATGAGAATCGCAAATTAGCGTTAGGATCGAGTCCAACGCTAATTTGCCTCTCCTGTCCAACCCGTAAGGAGATGAGAATCAGGCCCTAAAAAAGCTGGATATGATATCCTTTTAGAATGTGGTGTTAAAACACAAATTAAACGTAATTAATGCAAAATTTGACATAAAGAAACCATATTATAATTTATTTTCAACTAATTAGCAACTCGAACGTGCTCGAAATCTCACAAACCAGGTTAAACTCCGCCTTGATTCTGGTTATCTATAGGTTTAAATAGAAAGAGCGAAACCAATGCCTACCAATATTAGACAAATTACTATTCCAACCGTAATTGGTACTTGATGTATTTAAGAAATCTGGCATCTTATTCTAACTAACTGTGACTTTAGTTCTTTTCACGGCGTGGCGTAGCTTGATCACCTGTGTTTATTGCATTTTTTTTAATGAATTTCCTCATAATATTGCGCTGTGTTATTCATGATCTTTTACTCTAAATAACCTTGTTCTACGTTCCTTTAGATCTGTAAATTTCTGAAATTTTGCTTATTTTCGTAAAAAAATCACGCTTTTGAAGAACTTAAGACTAATTGATCAGAAATATGGCAGTGAATCTCAAGAAAGTATGCGCTTTCCTAACATTTTATTCCTGTACACTCTTAATTTTTAAACTTGCACAGTCTGTTCAACCCGAAGAAGTCAAGAAAGTCGAAGAATTGCCTGACTTGACGATAGAATTAGTGGACGGTAAATGGGACCAGATTCAGAAAGGACAGTGGTTGATTGGATTGTAAGTATTTTCACTAAAAAATAACCAAAGCTGGCAAAAACCATGATTTAGAAATTTTTGTCTTTCAAATAGCTCATACGTATGCTTGACCACGATTGGAATTTTAAGGTTTTAGCTAATTATATAATTTAGTCGTAATTTTAAACACAACATTTGGTAAATTCCTAGTGTACAGTGCCTGCTTGGCAAGCAATGTGAAGTCGTACATCATGATATTACTAGGAACGTCATGAAATAGGATTGCTAAAATTTATCGCCCAACAATTGTCGTCAAATCACATTTGGAGTGGGCACCGTACACTAGGAATTAACCTCCTTCTTTTACAAAGTGTATTTTTCTTTTAAAAAATATATATTTGTCGTCGATAAAAAATTACTTTTGGTTAATCTGTCTTATACGGTCGCCCTTGGCGACTTTTCTAAAAATCCTATATTCACAACAATAAAATATTGCTTGGCGACAAAAACCGGTTTGGTTGCCAATAAAAAAATTCCTCCATTTTCTACCTGCATTGCGTTTCTAGATTTGGCGAAAAATCAGAGCGACCGTGAAAGACAGATTAACCTTACTTTTATATGCAATTTACTAGTAACAACTAAACCTAAAGGACAATGGTGAAACATTGAAGGGCATGTACTAACTTGGGCCTTGTCGCCAATTACAGAAGCAACCTTGACTGGTGTTTACATTTGGTGCCATGTACTGGATTTTGTATTCACAACGATAAAACATTGCTTGGCGACAAAAACCGGTTTAGTTGCCATCAAAAAATTCATCCATTTTCTAAATGCATCGCGTTTGGCGCCGGGTTGCTAGATTTGGCGAAAAATCAGAGCGACCGGGAAAGACAGATTAAGGCTGTTCGCAACACGCCACCTACATTTCGAATTCTCAATGTTAAAGTATAGGACATTCCTATTTTTCTTTTATCTCAAAGAGTTTTAAAAATATTCAAGTTATTTTTTTAACATATAAAAGTTTGAAATGTTTTCTGTGAAATGACGTTTTTAGATTTTTGATAATTTGATTGGAAGTATTTTTAATTTATTTTACAAAAATCCTTTTCCTCGAATGTTTATATTTAGACGCTAATAAATACCTTTTAAATTATCACAATGAAAAATAAAAAAAAGCCGAAGCCTAGATCTTTTTATTCTCTTTCCGTTGGTACCACTTTTGCATTTTTGAAAGTTATAGAAATGTAATTATTAGAAATATTGGAGAAAAAAAAAGCATTTAAAAAAAACGATTGTCCGTCTTCTAATGTAGGAATACATCGTAGTTCGAGACTCCTCCCTTCGACAGCTTGATTGATGATTCCCAATGAATGGACCTCAGTGAGGCGGGGGGGACGGGGGGCTCTTTCTTTTGTGGCGAATTGCATTGTGTGTGTAGTCGAAAAACGGTGAGAAGCCCTGGGATATTAGATAAGGAAATCGGCGTGTTCACCTTGGTTTAATTTTAAATTCCACATTGGGACAAGAGCTGTGTTGTTCAATTTTTATACTAGAAAGAAATGTTTTCGTTTAGCGTCAGTGTTTTTGAATATAAATGACATTCATGAAATATTTCTTTTTCAGGTTTCACGTGCGGCTATTTCTTTTAAAAAGTTCATATTTAATTTGTATTTTTTTTTAACTTTTATGTCAATTTTTATAAATAACATTTTGATTCAAATTAATACATTTGTTTTAGACATATGAAAGTTAGCAAATATATTACAGTGATTACATTTGACTTGTTTTAAATAAAATATTGCCAAATAGAAATATAACATTTCTACTTATTTAAGGTTTCGTTTTTCCAGGCTTGTAAACAGTAAGATTATTATTTTGTTAATATAACACATATTTTGATTTTACCAAATTGTAAATTGTATACTGTAAGTTTATTTTAATACATATTTATTTTACACTACTGATTTCGAAGAAACGAGCTTGTATGCATAGCCGGCTTTTGAGTTTTAAAAATTAAACAAATATTTTTTTTAGTTTTCACAATTTTCAAATACTTTTTATTAACAACAAGTAAATATAATCGTAAAAATAATTAGTTAAATTTAGAATAGCTTATATTTGGGAAATTTAGTTTAACCATCGGAATCTGAATTCTAACTTCGAACTGTGTCATCGAAATCGGATTATTAGTTTTTTAGATGGGATTAAATAAATACAAACACATATTGCCCTTCTGTAATTTTATTAGTTTATATAGGATAACCTGAATAACCTTCTACTACAGCACTTTTTCATTATGGACCCCCAACATTTTTCATCTTCTTTTGCATTTAAATTATGGACCCCCAACATTTTTCATCTTATTTTGCATTTAAATAACACTTACATGAAATGTCCCTACCTTGAAACATGTTTCAGTAAAACAAACAGTATAATTAATTACGAGCAAACGCAAATAATTTTATGGCTCTTGACATGAACCAAAAAATACCATAGCGGACCGCAAATAGTATGTCCAGTAGGGTGCATCAAACGCCCCATGTTTTTAAAAATTTCATGGAAATTGTCTGTCCCTATGTTATTTTTGTTCATAATGCTAAAAAAATTATATACGTAGAATTTCGTAAAAATTGAATAACATCTATGTGGTCCTCAAGGCCCAGGAATGTACAACAAAAACGGGAATTCTGAAAAAAAAAGCATCGTGCGTAAAAAAAATATAAAATAATGTATACTTTAATAAAATAATGCAATTAAGATTGTTTTGTGATATAATAAAAGAATATATAATCATATACTATTATTTTCTAATATCAATTTAATTCGTACAAGTACACTCAATTAGTACAATCACAATCAACAAGTACAATCACTATAGTCAATTTCGGCCGTTTTCGCAGATTTCACTGTTTTTGTCGATCTTGTTCGACGACCAGCAGAACATGTTGGTAGTGATCTTCATGTTTTGCTGATTCTATGAAATCAGTACTTAGCTTCACCCTTCGTTCTGCACAGTCGTTGACAACATTCAATGCTTGCAACTTTGTGAGCCTGTGGTGTAGGATATAGAACTTGACCATTTTGAAACATCTTCTGTTAAAAAAATTGAGTACAGTTCAAATAGATAAAATAAAATCCAAGAATCCGTTTCAACTGAATTAGAAATAGTTGTATTTACAGTGAGATTTTTGGGAAATTTGGATTTTTCAAAATCCATACCAAATCAACCTTGAAATTTAAAAGCAGTATCAGTGGAATTTAGTTTTGTAGCTAGCATTGCATCAGCGATAGCTTTTCGTTCTTGTGGTGGAACTTTGTTGCTCCAAAGGAAAAGTGGAACCATCTCTTCTGTAAGATACTAGCAGTAATGGTTTTCAAAAGCACTAATTGCACTTTCAGGTATGATGGGATGGACAACCTTGTGCGTTATAAGAGAACATAGCATTTGTTGGACATTCCAAAGAGCATTTATGACAGAATCACAAGTTAACCACCAGGTGCTGTAGGTGAGAGTGGCAAAATCCCACAGTTTGACATGTTGTTGTGCCGGTAGGTAGTTGCTGATGCTGCTCAAGAAGACAAATTTTAATTGTGTGTAACAGTTTGGCCATCCAACATACTTTGTGCAAAGCTCCTGGTCCGTTTAATTTTACTGCTTGTGTAATATTGGGAAAGTCAAGGTATATTAGACAAAGCTTTGTGAATTCCATATAATCATCTCTGTATTTTCCAGAATTGATGGCACATTTTGCTGCATGAATTGTACTAGCTCCAAAATCATTAACTATACTTCTTGCTTGCACATTCACTGACTTTGGGTCATATGGTTCAAATCCACCATCATCTTGATCAAAATTGTTACAAAATAGTTTAAATAAGGTTATACCTAATAACTTGGATGCCTGGACCTTTAAGTCACCAAAACACGGGACAAAAAGACTTCTCTGATATGAAGGCGGCAAGCTGACCGAAGAAGTTTATTTCCCAATTTATTTTGCTCTCTGACACAAGCAGCAGTAACATGGCCTGTGTTGGAAGAAGTTGTGTCAAATATCATGTTCATAATTGTTTGTACATTGCTAAGAAGTCAGTTGCTCATATATTAAGTCGGCAATGATTGTGTCGCATTTACTATTAGTTCCTTGGGGATATGCTGGCACACCAAGAATCTTTTGCTGGTGAAGGTTTTTTATTTTGTATTTATTGGACATTGCTGTTGAAAGTTTTTTATTCCAATGCAGAGTTGTATATTTAAGAAAGCCCAACTCTTACTTGAATTGAAATTTCCATTGCAACTTGCCTATTCTTGTTCTGTCTGCTGTTGCGCAACATGCTGCAATTGTACATGTATCTCCTCCTAGTTTTGTAATGCTTTTGTATATGCTGCCTGTTGTCCTGGACTCATAGCTAGTTGAAACAATATTAGGTTTCTGCATAATGTCGTATGGAATGAATAAACTCGTTTCCGTTCTTTTATATCGATGATGACTCTGAGTACATATTGAGAGTTCTTCAAAATCAAAGTGTTTTTTTTTTACATAATTTGTGTCACTTCGTTCATCAAAATCATCAGAAGATCTAATAATATAATTTAATATTAAATTGGAACTAATTTTTTTATTCACTTTACTTTTATTTTTATTCTTCTTGAATTAAAAGTAGAAATAAACAAAATAAAAGTATAAAATCAATTCAGAACAAAAGTAGAAAATTCGTTAAAATGAAAACCACATGTTGAAATAAACAGGAGATGCACTTTACTGTAAATTGTAAACAAAGCTAAATTTGTCACTAGTCACCTGAAATCAATGAAGAATGAAATAACCTGAATTTATTGTTACTATAGTTTATTAACATTAAATATTTATATGATCCATATTTTACTTCATTATAATCATTTTTCTTAAAATATCATAAAATAATAGTTAAAAAAATATGAAAGTAATTAAGTATGAAAAATGCTGAATTTGGGGATTTTTCTCGAAAAAAACGAAATTTCAAAGTTGTTGAGGACCCCCTAAAAGTGTTTATAAATCGAAAATATTTGGTATGTCAACTTTTTATGGCTAATGGAACATTTTTAGATTGGGGACAAAGTTATTTTTTTCTAGAGGGGCGTTTGATGCACCCTAATGTCCAGTCGTAATCTCTGAAGTTGTACAGAGTGTCTGAATGTAAGTAAATTTGGCCGGATCGTGCGAGGGGTTGTTCATATTGCAAAATGAACATAAGGGGAAGATATTTTCATCCAGCATGGATTTATGTTTAATTAATAACTTTTGGGACTCTCATCGAGAAAATTTTCAATTTGTCGTGATTCTGAAAATTGGCACCAAGGCCATGTTTTTCTCCCTGTAGGTATTGCGTCATACACACGGCATGTAATAAGAAAAAATACTGCCTAAATATAAATTACTTATAAGATTTTAAAAAAATCTCAATGTATGACTTTATAATTTCATATGAATTTACATAGAATAATTTTACATTCACTAAAGCAAAAGTTATTATTCATATGAATTAACTTCTAATTCTTCAATTTTAATAGGTTATGAAAGATTTATTTAAAAAAAAATTGTTTTTAACATTAGCTTATTTTCCTCAAGGCTTGCTAATGTAATTTGGTACTAATGAATTAAATTTGAATTTGTTTGGAAACTATTTGAAATATTTCAATTTTTGTCTATATTTTAAATCTAAATTTATCGGTAAAATAATATTTGCTTTTGATATATTTTGTTGGCAGTTTCTCGCTTTCCTACCAAAATAATTGCAATCTTTAGGTAATTAGATATAAGAAAATTATTTTTTTCTTGTAATTATATAATTAATTATGAATTAAAATATTAAAAAAGTCATCTACCGGATAAGTAGGTGTTTTTATTAGTAAGCAATAAAATGTCGCATATTTTAATCTTTTTATTATAAATTGTTTTACGAATGAGGCTCCCATATCTCTAGCATATTTGAAAAACGGCCTGGTCTGGTGTTTTCTTGCGTTTCTTCTATTGGCTATGCACTTTATTAACAATCATGCAGTTAAATTTATTATGTACAATTTATTGAATATTTGTAATCTCTTTTCATTTTTTTAATCTCATCTATGAGTACTTTATGTATATTTTTATATTTGTTTCATATTTATGTATGTTAAATTCTAAATATTTATCAAACTTTTATTTGTTTCCTACTTTAAATTCATACAATTTTTATTTGATTAGTTTACATTTTCATAATAACAATATATATGATCACGATCACATGTTACTAATATTCTACTTGAAGTGTTAAACTATGTATTAAATAATAATAATAATAAATGTTTAAGTTTGATAGAGATAAATTAGTATGAATGTAATTTTTCCTCTTATAAAAATACAATTATGTAATTTATTCTATTTAGAAAATCCAGCTAAAAGATCAGCAAAAAAAAACTTTAAAATATACTTAGCGTGATTAACTTCAATTTTTTTAAAAAAAATTATTAATAATTAAAATTTCCATTCTGTATATTTAAAACATATCATTAAAAAAATTTACTTTATTACTAGTTAAAGAACCAAACAGCTATACTTATATATAAGAATGGAGTGTCTGTCTGTGGAATCGAACAAAACCCCTCATTTTGAGTTTTCTTCACGAATTAGAATACACTGATTCAGAAAATCTCATTAATTTTTTTTGTCTGTCTGTTTGTCCGGATTTAACTCAAAAACTACTACACGGATTTTTATAAAACTTGCACCATTTGAACAATAGTTTTTCAGTTTAAAATCTGCACTTTGTTTCATGTGGGTATCTGCAAACGTTCAATAGTTATAGAACTTTTTCCATTCCAAAACTCCGGTTGCCAATTGGCACCCAAAACACTTTGCCGAATACGATAAATTATTTCCAATTGGAAGAATAGAATTTTTTTAAACTTTGATTGATGTGTTATTGCATTGTTAGTATTAAAAATAATGAATGTGAAGTTTAAGAAGTGCATTTTTTTGTTACTGGAGTTAATTTCTATTAAAAATATATATACAACTTTTTAAATAATATAAGCTTTCAACTCCGTTTGGCATTCAAACAACATTGCCAAGTGTTTCATTTTCTGCAAAATGCAGTATTTTTATCGACATCACATTACAGGATAATATTACGAAAAGCGTTTTTAATTATTAATTTTTACGGATTTTTATATTGCAAAATATATGTATTTAAAAAAAACATCAGTTTATACGCGATAGCATGTAAAGTCGTGAATCTAAAAATTAAAAAATAATACGTTAAATATCTCCCTTATGTCAGGACATAGTTTCACATGATAACCACTATGTGAATGAAATTTCGACATTTTTCTAAAAAAAAAAAAAAAAAAAAAAACGTGGTTACTGCTACCCCTCATGCATGACGTATTAAATGAACGTCCCCAGAGGTAATAAACGCAAACTGTGTAAAATCAGCGTACATTTAGCAACAAAAATTTAATAACAAATCTTTGTTGTCTACATATAAAGGGTATAAGGGTAAAACTACTTCACAGCATTTTTCTCAAAAATGAATTCTTTTGTATTTGATTTTTTTTGTAAAGTGTAATCTTATTAAATGAGGCACCCTAGTCGAATTAGGCCCAGCTTGCGGCCGCGGGCCGATGCGCTTGTAAAAGCTGCCCCGCGAAAACTTCTATTCAAATGCAAAAAAAAAGGAAGGAAATGAGACATTTACATTTTAGAGAGCGTTTCCGAGAACAGAAGGTTGTAGACTTGGTGAGAAGATTCTTTGTCACCATTCTTGCTAAGAAAACCTGTAACCTGTTTGGGGAGGGGAGGCAGGCGGTTTTTCTAGGGTGTGATTGACGTGATAACCTCCTTTTGTTATATATCTCTCCCCAGTCCGCACAAATGTTCACAATGAGGAAAACAAATTGAATCCTATTATACTGATTACTACTAGAATCTCTATAAGACTGGAAAGAGGTAGCTGAAACGTAACTGATTTGGAGAAAATGAACTTATATGCATAGCGGCCTTATTATTATAATCAAAGGAATGTGGATTCGAACACCGAATGCGACAATGCAGAGAGCACATATCTTGTTGTCCTTCCACCGGGCACAGAGCGGACGGATGCACGTTAAATCTTTCATGGTCTAAATGTCCTCACGCCTACACAGGGGCTTTGCGTGCCAGTTCAATTGATGACCTCGTTATGGTTCAAATTTACGAGGCAGTGTACTTCTGTCTTTCTCTTCGCTGTGGACACTGCTTTATAATTTTGAACCACGGTCAGATGACGTAGACGACATCTGAGTTGGCACCCGACGGCGCCGGCCTCAATAGGCGTTAGGGCGTTGGATCCCGATCAGATTTACCATACACCAGTTCAGTAGACACACCAGTATAATTTTTTGGATATTTTTAGACGACTTTCTAGTATTTTATTAGCGAAGCTGGCAACCACAATTATATTTAACGTGTACCAGTCTTATATTCACGCCGGTGGAGATTGAGGGTGTTTTCAGACGACTTTTGTAATTATGTAGCTAATCTGGCAATCTTCCGCCCACGAGATCACTTCATCTTTTCCTCATCCAGTCATCATGCCAATTCGAACCACTGATCTCGAACTCGCAATCCTTTGATTGACAATTTTAGATGCGTTATAGTTCTTATTTTTTTTTAAATAATTAGTGAACAAACATTCAAAACGTGTTTAGTCCAAAATTTCTCAAATTTAGATTATTAGACATTTGTCCTGTGCAAATCTCAATAATTTTTTTAAATTGTTTTGAAAAAAGTGCAGGCTGATTTTGAACTTTTTTAATTAAATCCTCAACATTTTCATCTGTGAGGGCTAGTTGGTGATCCGAGGTAAGCTTTCAACTCATAGTTAGAGGGTTATGGATTCGAATATCGACATCGTATAGAAATCTTCTAGCCCCTGACAGACCTGTTCTCAGGGCTACAGATCTAAGAAGCATCGCGGAGACCTTCTTTGCGCGTCTTATAGCCTTCGGGATAGTTGGGGGTACTGGAACTACCTCATACAATGCCATTGTCCTTCTACCCCTCCCCTTCAGGCAAGACAACAGGGGAAGAAAGGACTCTTTGCAGTGACAAGTATAGCAGAGTTCATTTACGAGTAATTACCTCCGCGTTTACTGTGAGGGGAGATTTGGTTATCCAGTATTGGTTTGAAAGAGACATTGGGGTGTGGTAAAGGCGTGGTCTTTCTACCTTAACATGTATCAAATAAAGCAAAAAGATACTTTATAATTACACGAAAAATAGAATAGCCTGTTTAAAATGTCTAGAGTCGATAGTTTAAAGAGGATATTTGAAAGAATTAGTAAATAATTTTATTTTCAAGTCGGAACTATTTGTTGTAACGCGGAGGAGAATTTTTTCCCCCTCAGTTATTCGGTTTGTCGCCCCGCCTTCTGAAACGAGTATGTAGAGGGCGCTGATCGCGATTCTTAGTTTCGAATTGTGTGATGAACGCTACCTTTGGATTTGTCACCAATTACAGAAGCAACCTTGTCTGTGGTGTTTTCATTTGGTGCCATGTACTGGATTTTGTATTCACTAATCATATAGGAATATGCTAAGCGCAACATACTAATAACGTTGTCTTTTTTTTCCTACCTTTCGGGTACTCCTTTTTAGTGATTTACTAATAAAACATTCCATTCATTAAGAGGGAAAACTTATTAAAAACAAATGTTTTGAACGCCCAGGAAAAATGTTGTTATTGAATTGCAAGACCCCAGTTTTTGTCTCCAAGAACGCGTTAGCATTGTGAATATGGTATTTTCGGAAAAGTTGCCAAGGGTGATCGTCAATGCATTTTAACCGCACCCAATTGTGGTAGTTGAACAACAACAGAGGAGTTTTGTTTCCTATTCCTTAACATTTCTAGAAAGTTTCAAATGTTTCCTCAAAACAAATTAATAACTTGTTACATACTGTTGAGCAAGGCGTCAATATATTCAAGAAAATCAATCGACCAAAATTCATATAATCAGGGTTCAAAATTAGCAGGTTTTAGTCATTTTTTGCATCTAAATTTTTAGTTTTATAACCGTAATTTTTGCAGCCAGTCATTTATTTACATCTTTTAACTTTGATTTTCACTAATTTTTTAATAATTTTCAGTAAGACGGTAAAAAAGTGGAAACATGCATTGGCGACAGTGCTGATTGTATAGTTATAAAAAATGCTTGCACAAAATGCAAATGGCGATTGTATTGTAAACAAAGTTTCCTGTTGCCAACCCGTGAAAAGAAATACACCGTTTCTTTATCACTGAATAAGAGACTTGTATATGTAGATTGTAAAAGTTATCTAGTATTTGTGTCTTAAGTAAAATTTTATTTGTAGTTTTGACAAGGAAACTAAAGAAAGCTTGCAGCTGGAAGAAGACTGGCAAGTTTTTGCACTTAAATGCAAAGAGCAAGATATTAATGTAGCTCGAGTGTTTGCACCTAAGAATCCTGGTAATTATATCCTTTTGTCTTCATAGTTATGCATGTGTCATTAAATATATTATATAATTATTATTATTTGAAGGAAATAAAGTTATTTTCACTGATTTCAATTATCACTTTATATTACAATTTTATTGAATTATATTGCTGTTTTTTTTTTTTTTTAAGAAATAGATCTAGTATTTTTCTTCTTTATCATTTGTCATAAAAACATTAAATCTCTATGCCAATATTAGAAAATTTTCTGTGATTTTTTAAAAACACTTGGAATACCAAGATTCACAAGTCTAAACACTGTTATGTTACATGGTGTCCACTAACAGGAAAATATCAGGGAATTTGACCATTCTGAAAAATATCTGGGATTGTTTTGAAAAAATCAAGGAATTTGACACAAAAAAATATTTTCAAGTTGATTTCTGGTATAGTGATAGTTAAAAAGGTATTTTGGGATTATCCCGTCGACCTGCCAATGCTCGCCAAATCCTTTGGCGCTAGTTTTTCCATGAAAAAATTTCCAAAATAAACATTGTAAACACAATAAATTCATCAAATCATAATAATAACCATATATATTACTATATAAATCATTTCGGCGGCCAAAGCTCCTTGCGCATAAGCTACCTTTTGGCGATAACATCGTGTTTGGCGAAAATCGTCGACGGAATAATCCCAAAGTACCGTTAAAAACCTAAACCTTTTATTTAACTATTATTAATACAGGCATTATATAATCTTTAAAGAATATCAGAATGAATCATAGTATATTAATTTACATAGTTAATACAAATTATTCAATAATAATATTCGCATATAAACATGTTTACCTTTTTTTTTTCTTCAGGTCTTTATGTGCGTTTCTTGGTTACAGTGTTTCCTAAAGTTTTCTAGTAAGTTTTCAAATATTGTCATGTTTTGTTAATATTTATTTTGTCTCTTGATAATTTTCAAAAATCAATAAGTACATTTCTGTTGTAATGAATCAATATGTTGGTAAGAATTTTTGTGGGAAAAAAGTTACTAATTTAACTGGTCAAACTATTTTTAAAAAATTACTAAAAAACATATAATCTATATATTACTAATCCCTGAAGACAAATTAATGTTTGAAAATAAAGGGATATAGGACAGGGTGTATCTGTAGCAAATTTGTAGCTGTTTCTTCAAATAAATCCGAACTTATATCAATTTAAACTTGAACAAACATGAAAAAGTCATCACTGAGAAAAATTATTTAAAAGTTACCAAAGCTTAATATTGATTTGCAAAAAATAATTAGTTGTACTTTAACATAGAAATATAATTTTTGTGTTGTTAAAAATAAAATGAACTATTTTTTAAAGCAATAAAATATTTTTGATTATGCATCATATACCCTCTTAAATCTGCAAAACTTATGTATTTAAATTGTAAATTTTTCTGACTTTATCTGATATTTTATGTCTTTTGCAGTGTCAAAAATGGAGTCGCCCATGAAGTGAAGCAACCCAATCGTGAGACTTTAGTTAATGTTATTAAGAATCAAAGATGGAAGGAACTGAAACCTGTGAACTTCCTGTCCAATCCATTTTCAGTACAGTAAGTTCTATATTCATAACACATAAAAAAAAAAATTTTGTAAAATGCACTGAATGTGAGAATGAAAAAATGTGTGCAAGTAACTTGTATTTAAATTTTACATGTGCTAATATAATACTAAGTTGCCTAAAATGCATACAAGTTTCAATAAAGAACAGGGTGGAAATAATAACCTGGAAAAGTCAGGGAAATTTTCAAATTTGGATCATTAAATCGACAATTATCGTCTATTATGCCCTCCATTCTGGGTAATTTAACTGTCAATATTTCCTATTAGTTCTGAATAAGAATTTGAAGAAAAAAATGCACATTTTCATATTTTCAGTTTTATTTTTGTAAAAACGTGAACCACTGCTGGAGGGAAAAGCAAAGTGCATTGGACCTTGAATTGTTAGCAACATGTGAGGGGCTAATAAATATGGGATTTATTAAAGACTGGAATAGGAAATATGAAGCATATAAAACATTTAAAATTATCTACAAAAGAAATAATTTGAAAAAAACTCGCTTTTTTTTCGCGCAAAATCTGCTTCCTGAGAACATGTTTAATTACTATTATGCCTGTCGCAATTATGTAATTTGTGTTGTATCCATAAATTATTATTTTAACTGTCAATAAGCATTACTTATAATTTTTCATTTATAATGCAATATATTTATTGGACATTGTAGCGTGAATACTTTGTTACTTTTCTATACAAAGCATGTATTGCAACATTTCTTAATGTAATTGTAAAATCAGGAAAAGTTTGTGACACCATCATGGATATCAGGCAAGGATAGTGAAGACCATATATATATATATATATAAGGTGTGCTCGTACTCGCTCTGCCTGACGGAAGGCGGAGAGAGCAACTATTTGACGTCATAGTGACGTCTTCCTCGCCTACTGTGGGCGTGTCTAATGCTCTCGTTTGAACCAATGGCAAGGCTGAACTAGATGCGCGTGCGTTGGTTGATGGTGCTGCCAGCTATTGCATTTTTCCATCATCCCAGACTTTTCTTTGATTCTCATCCGTCAATTTACAGACAGATCCTTTGCAAATTATAAAGAATTCATTATTTTAAAATGCATATGCTATAATAATTAATCCGATATGTTCACCTAAATTTTTACAACCGAAGCTATCGCCGGTTGGATAAATTATTTGAAGTTACATTTAAACTTCAAATATTTTTTAACAAACGATTAGTGTAAATAAATATTTGTAATTTTATACATATATATATAATTACAATCACATCGAAAAGAAATCTTGTATGCAAATGTTTTCTTATCATTATTTCGATTTCTGATGATTCTGTAAACAATTAAATTATTCTTATTAAAAATAAACATTTACTTGAGGAAATTACATTTGCGACTGGAAGTTTTAATTTGCATGTATCTGTACATTGATATAAAAATCAGTGAAGGATTAAAAAAAAATCCTATAACAAAAACTTTCGGTTTCCCTAAAACTGGCAAAAGACATATTTAAAAATTAGTCTTATGTTCTAAGAGCTTTAATTTCTTTAAATTCGATAGAATAATTTGAACAATGATATAAATTTATTCTCACTTACCCCTCTGATAATAATCCATATCTGAAATTTTATTGCACTTTGTTTAAATTTATAAAGTGCACATTTAAACCATAACAATGTGAAAGACAAAGTCAAGAACATAAAGTTTTTATGAATGAATGCTACGTGTTTGATAAACTATCGTTTGCAATTTAGATAATTTACAACATAATAATTTCAACATTTAATTGATAAGTATAATTTAAAAAAATTAAATATTATTGAATCAGGTGTAAAAAAATTTGAATGTTCCGAAATGTTGGTTACTACTTTTATTATTTCAGCAAATAAATCGAAAATATTTCAGATTAAACTTCATAAAAATATCGTTTGCAATGTTTCAAGCACAATATTTCAACAAAATCGTTTGCGATATTTCAAGAAATATAGAATACTGTCATGACATATGAAGATTAAATTTTGTACTATAATTACGTTGTTAAATTCGGTAATTTTTTTTTAAATATATATAATATATAGTCTTCACTATCCTTGATTAAAAGGTATGTTTTATTGATTTAAGTTAAGTATCAGATAAATTTTTTTGCCGGGAAAAGTATAAAAGCTTCTTTTAAATTAACTTTAAAAATATATAAAATATTTCTGTCTTGACTTTTTACAATTCCCTAAACTTTCGAATGCTCTAATTCTTTTAAAATTGCAAGTGTTTAGCTACTTTTTCGAAAGTAATATTTGTTGTAGAAAGCTGAATTTTTATAGCCCCCAACGTACGTAATCAAAATAACTTTATATTATAATAACTATAATAAAAAATAATACACATTTAAAACTCCATATTAAACAAATCAAATTGCTCGTGTGCTTATATTCCGTACATTCCATTAAATCATTAACAATAGTTCCTGTTTGAATAACCCATATTCGAAATATTTGAGAAAACAAGTTTTATATTTAAATTATATTCAATAAGCAATATAATGCGGTTTTCTCAAATAAAAAATATTCAAAATAAAAAATTACGACATTTCCTATTTTTATGTGAAAAAAAATTGAATCGGTAGCTTTTTTATTAACTACTACAGCGAAATATTTTATCCCTGGGTACCTGGGTCCATTGACGGACTATAACCCACTTATCTAAGCTGAGATCTAAGTATAAAAATCGAAATTAAACTAAGTATAAATTTAACAGTAACCACTCACCCGCCATTCAACATTCACCCACCCAACATCTACCACTCATCCCAAAATCCCCAAACACACCATGACAAAACAAGGACGGTCAACCCCGACAAAAACACCAGAATCTCCCAAATTGAATAGTGAACATAAAGGTAATCTAATTATAGTGAAACAGAATTACGTGATCAAAATCTGAATTTAAAGAAAAATCATGAGTAGATTAAAATAAAGTTATTAAAAATAAAATGTAATTAAGTTCAAAATAGCTATATAAGTATTAAAAACGTATGATCGTCGATTGATCAAAAGAATAAAACGAAAATAAAAATAAACATAAAAGCGGAGTTCTGTATGTAATTAATAGAATTAAATAAATAAAATAAAATTTATTAACTCGAAAAAAAAAATTATTGAAATACGCAATCTTACATCGAAACACACAGCCAATGAGAATGATCAAAAACCGATAGTAAGGCGGAGCTAACATGACGTCAAAAGTAAGGCTGAGCTAACATCGTCATTTAGTTGCCTTTCCTTGCCCACTTTCAAAAAGCGAAAAACGAGCGCACCTTCTATACATAGTCTTCACTATCCTTGGATATCAGGGAACTTTTTTTCCAGAATGTTGTTGCCACCCTGTTGTAATATAATACTAAGTTACTTAAAATGCATACAAGTTTCTATTAAGCAAGTTCATTATGAATTTGTTAGGTAAAAATTTTGTAGCCTCCATATAGGCTAGTATAGTTGACCAAATGAAACGAGGCTATTGCACATAATTTGCCCTCACATTGGATAAAATGTATAAGCTTGGTGACTGGGGTGCCAGCACAAGAGTTGTCCTTATTGTTGTTCAAGAATGCAAGGCATTGTTACAGAATCTTTATGGATAAATATTCATTTGCCATCAATAGTGTAACTTTACTGCAACATTATTTTTTCAAACAAAAATTTATTTAAAAATATTACTAAAAATAATGTGCTACTTTTAATTTTATTGATTTGACACACTATATAACTTAAAACAGGGTTCCATTCCCTTGGAAATGTCAGGAAAAATGAATAATTTCTCAACTTTTCTGGGAAATGTCGAGGAATTTTTGTGAAATTTTTAGCTGAAAGGGCCTTGTCATATTCCTTTCCTTGCCATTGATTAAATTTTCTTTTCGTTATAAGAATATAAATTCACGATATTTTTTTATATACTTTGCTAGGTTATTATTTGCAGGCACTTTATTTCTAGAGGTCTTTCTATTAATATTTTTTTTGTTAATTTAATTTATGTATTTTTCATTCTGGAATTTTAAACAAAACACTGGAGAAGCCAGGGAATTTTAATCTTGATGTTGAGTGGTAACCCTCTTAAAAGAAATAAGATTGCTAAGTTATGTTGCTTGTACATGTAAATTTTATTTGTACACAGTTATTAACGCACCATTCACCGCATTGAGCTTTCTCCTGAGGATTCATGGCGACTGACTGCTTTCATAGTAGTCTATTTTATTAGCATAATGTGCTGCCATCTATTGCTATTAAAGGAAACTTTCACAGCCTTTTTTTATGATCAGAACTTTAAATTTGGTCTTTGTCTCTTCTGACATTCTAAAAAAAAAAAACTGTGTACAAATATATCTTCATATGTTGCTGTTGAATGTACAAGCAAAATAATTTTCATTGTTTTATGTTTTATTGCATATCAAAGTTGCAAAGATAATTCTCGTGCGCCTTGTATAATGTGTATATGTCCTCAATAACATAAATTTCGCTTGGATTTGATATTGGCTAAACCCTTGTTTTTTCTTACTAGGATGTCTTTGTTGTCCCACCTGTTTGTGCATGCCGTCAACCTTTATGTAAGTTTAATTTTATGTATATTTTTGTTGTTGCTGTTTCAATAATCTTTCTGAAGCTGCATGTTGTGTGTACAATAACCATTTTCTGCATATCATCCATTCCCTCCAGTTACATATGTAGTTTGTATATTTTGAAAGTTTATTTCTTTTCTAGAACTATGAAGATGCAATAGTTCAGAAGATTGTGCCCTTTTCAAGCGCCACAGATGTCGCTTTCGCCCTTACTTTCATCGTTGTGGGAACTTTCCTTGGACTTGTAAGTTGTTTTTTGTATTAAATTATATACTATTAAATTGAATGGGAAAGTTATCTAAAATATCCAAAAAGATAACATATCTTTAATGAAAGCCTATTATGATTTATATGCAGTACTTATTAAGCAATTTTTCTTTAATAGTAATTATTAAATCTTTTCTTTAATTTGAATGTCAACCTTAAAATTTCTCTTGCAATGTATTGCAAATTGTAAGACATCCTATATACAATATACTATTAAATCATGAACATATATACCAGGGTTTTGGAGGAATCTCCATACTACATAGAGGTTGCCAAGACAACGATGCAGCCGATAACTGTGCTTTTTAGCTGCAGCTTTGATAGAATTGAGTTTTTTCCCCTCCTCAATTAAGCATTACGGCAACAAGCTTATTACAGGGATGGGAATTCTGCGCCAGAGAGCGCCAAAAGTGGTATCCTGCGCCAACTTGCTACAAAACCACATTTATGTGCGATTCTGCGCCAATTTTGTTTTAAATCCTTGTTAAACACGTGCGCCAATTGCGCCAGGTCTTGGTGCCTGTTTGTCTGCCCATAAACGAAGTAAAGGCAACCTTAGAAAGAGGAAATGGGAGAAAATTTAAGCACATTTTCTCAAGTTTAAATATAAATAGTATTTGTAGAAATGTAAGGTACGAATGGAGTATAAGCATGCTATACGTCAAGCAGAGAAATGCTGAAATGGAATAATTTCGTGTCATTAAAAAGGACTTTATTCCTAATGTTCAACTTTTTAGACAAGGGCATTTAATTGTCATAACACATTTCTTTATTGGAATATCGGATCGTTATTTTTATTTTGTGCACAATCGATGCTCAATCTTGAAAAACTGAGAATTTTAAAAGTATAGAGCATCTTTTAACATGTAGGAATAATTGTGAATTGTAAAATTTAAATTAATAACTTTTTGAGATTTGTCCGAATTTTTAGTCAAGGGTATTTGATTAAAAGACACTTGATCATTGGAAAATTTCACAAAAATTTAGCATTTTGAATATGTAGAAATATTTGCGATCTTCGTCAAACGGGGATGATATCACTCTGAAGTTGAGATGAATGATTATAACTATAATTACGTCGCATTTGCCGAATGCAACTTTTATTTGGCACTCTTTTGTTTTATATTTTCATTAATGGAAACCTTGAACTTGTAGAAATTCGCTAAACGCGATCTGCTGCGATCTCCGTTGGAAGACTTTCAATCCTTTTGCATCCGATATACAAGTTCATTATATTTCACTGCTTCCTGTTTTATCATGATTTGTTTTGCACTACTGAACAAAATTACATTACATTTTCCGAAAATATAATTTAATTCACGAAATTGAAATTTAGGACTTGTAATTTTCAGTAATAAAAATGGATTTAAAAAAAAAAAAAATTGTTTCTTGTTTGGATGGGATTAAAATTCCAATTTAATCCTTTTTTGTTTAAATGTTCATATATTTTATTAAATTAATTATTTTTATTGGAAACTTTTCTTTCTAACAACCCTCCAACTTAAAAAAAATAACAACAAAAAAATGGCTTTTATTTAGCTTTTTGAAAGTTTTCAAATTTCTTATTAAACTAATTTTTAAGATAATAACGTAAGTGTAATTTTTAATGATTTAGATTAACATGCTTAAAATATAGCAAGGTATGTTTTCTATAAATTTATTACTATTTAATAAATCTAGTTTGTGTGGAAAAGTTGAATTTTATATCCCTTAGACAGTGGTGACATTCTAAATTGTCTTTTTCATGCACAAGGTATGCAATATTGTAGTTTGTTAGTGTTTTGGTTTATTGTATAAACTGCATTTTACTAAAAAATTCAAAATTGAAATTTAAGTATATATTGTATAAATTGGTTAATTCTTAATTAAAAACTCTTTTGGTTAAATATTTTTTATTGCTTTTAAATGGTCTCATAAAGCTTAACAGTATAAAAAAGATGTAAATAGCAAAATACAGTTTTAGGGTTTTTATTTCTTAGTTGAAAATATTATTTATTTACGAAATTGAGGTTTGTTATATTTTATGTAATAACAATGGATAATTTGAAAAAAGCTTTTTTTTGTGGGATTTGCAATTTGTTTTGGCATTAATATTTGATTTAAATGTTAATATACTATTTAATAAATATTTTTGTGTTTAAACCACACCCCTACGCTTAACATGCTTAAAATAAGTAGTAACGTAGGTTTTCCATCAAATTATTACTCTTTAATTCTAAAGTTTGTGCAAAAAAAATTATATAATTTTATTTCCCTTAGACAGTAACAACCTTCTTCATAGATTTCATGCACAATATATGCAAGATTGCAACACTGTTTTGGTTTTTATAAACCACAATTCAGTGGGGGAAAAAATCTACATATGAAAATTAAGTATATATTGTAAAAAAAAATTGAAAATTCAATAATTCTTAATTAAAAACTAATTTTTGTTGAATATTTTGAACTGTCTTTAAAATGTCTCATTTATAGCCTCTACCGGTTTTGATTTATTGCATAAAAAATAAGGCATTAATAAGCAATAGAAACCTTCAGGGTTTTTACACCTTGGGTAGTGTACCACATCTGATTTAAAATCGCATGTTACAAATTTTAATTGCTACAATTATTGTTTAATATGCTAAAATTCACTGCTACGTTGTATTGCATTCTTGCTACAAATCTACAGTTTTCTGCTACAATTTGTCGCGTTTCTGCTTCAAAACTTAAATGTTGCTGCTCCAAAACACTACAATTTATTGCGTTCCTGCTACAAATATTCAGTTTTGCTGCTACAATTTGTCGTTTTTCTGCTCCAAAACTTAAATTTTGCTGCTCCAAAAATTGCTCCAAACTGGTCTTTAGCACTTCCCATCCCTGTTATTATTTATCGGAGATTTTGTTTACTAACGTAGAAATTTCGTTTTCAATTCTAATCTTCATTTAAGAAAATTAGTAAAATATCTGATTTTAGTTTTAAAATAAACTAATAAATTTGCAGTCCGGCTATACTTGCTGTAGTCCACGAGCCGCCACTGCCTTTAAGTCACCAAAATAATGTGTTATTTTTCTTTCTTCTAAATGAGAGAGAACCAACATATTCTTCTTGAATTTAAAAAGTTATTCTCACAAACTTTAACAGAAATTATTTTTTGTCATTTAGGAGCACCAGTTATGTTTGTGATCTGGAGCTTCCTTCAGATTCATAATCCTCACAATCCCTATTTTTTTTTTTAAAATGACAAATGTTGTAAATCACTACCGTATATACTCGCGTATAAGCCGAGCAATTTAAGTCAAAATTTTCATCAAAAAGTAGGGGGGTCGGCTTATACGCGGGTCAGTAAAATTAAAAAATAATTTGCCTAAAATGGGAAAAGAAGAGAAGTTAAAATGAAGCGAATTCTTCTAAAACGCGCCGATACATTTCCCGAGATCGAGAATGTGCGTCACGTAAGCTGACTGAAGACCGTTCTGCGCAGCGTAATCGTAACGCAAAATTGCACTAATCGCATAACTAAATCAGTTAAACTAAATAAAAAGTATATATTTTGATAAATATTTCATTGGTTTGTAGAATTTATAAAGCTAGTATACGTTACTTTAATATAATTTTGGATGGAAGTCTAAGAAGTTGACATCGTGCGTAGCTAATGACACCACTTTAAAGTCAATGTCTTTCTTGCACGATTGCAATAATTAAAACAAAATTTATTTACCCAAAACAGATTTTATTCCTTGATAATATTATGTACAGATATTAATAGTTCTTTTATTAGTATTTTGGATGGAATTGGCTTTAAACCGGTAAAATCGGGACGTTGCTAATCGGCGAATTCAAGTTCTACTTTCAAGTAATTTATTTCGTAATTAAAAATTAATTATTATAATAAGAAGTATATATTCATATCCATAAAATAGTAGTATTTCCTTCTGAGATGGATAAAAAATATACTCATCCGTATTTAATAGCGACAGTAGTCAACGATGTTGACAGAAAATAGTTGACGTTTTCTAAGTTTTTAAATCTTTACAAAACGATGTTAAGGATTAGAAATTGCACATTTTGGTATTTAAGTATGTGGTTTAAAATATTTTATTTCATAATAAGGGAGATTTAATTTAAGAAGTGTGATGGAGGTTTAAAAGACACCAGAACATCGCGAGTGGTACATACTTTTAAGCCCAATGAATCATCGCGAACTTCGAGGAAGGCCGTTTCTACAGCCACTTTCTTTAAACTTTTAATTTCTAGTAGGGATGAACCGGATAGTGGTTTTGCCGGATATCGGATATCCGGCGCACATTACAAACCGGATATCGGATATCCGAACTGGATTTTGCCGGATATCCGGCAGTTTCTTTTTTATGAAAATATCTTCTCATACACACTAGAAAATACGAAATCGGTCAAAAATTACGAAATATTTTTTTATTCTATAATATTCCCCAATTACTTACACTTAAGGTGATACTAAGATTGAATAAATATTCAAAAAACTTTTTTATTTACAAAGGGGTTAGTCTAGGGTGCTGCTTAGCAATGGGCGTATGTTTTTTCCACTTTAAACTCAATTTCTGAATAATTGAATTTTTACCATATGCTCTTTCATTCCAAACATAAAAACTCAAGTTTGCTTAAACTTTTGAGAAATTTATTTTTGTTTTAACTTTATATTAGTTGTGAGATGTAATGACCCTCCACCGTAACGATTCATCAAAAAAAAAAAAAGTTAAAAACGAGAAAAATTCAAGGGAGAATCTGCACACTGTTAATACATTGGTAGAATTTTCAGGAAAATACTTAAATACCATATTCTTAGCAAAGATAATTGACCGCCACAAAAAAAATCTTCGGTGTTTTATTCATCCGGATATCCGGCTTGGAAAATCGGATATCCGGCACTTTACTTCCGGATATCGGATAATTACCGGATAGTTAAAAGTCAGCCGGATACCGGATATCCGTTTCATCCCTAATTTCTAGGCTTAAATATTTATTTTTTAATTAAAATTTCACTATTTTTTCGAGGATTTTCCGATTTTAATCGGAATTTTTCATGTACGAAAATATAACTCGGCTTATACGAGAGTTTCCGATTTTGGACAAAAAAATCGTTCTAAAATTAGGGGGTCGGCTTATACGCGGATCGGTTTATACGCGAGTATATACGGTAATTTATGTTTGGTATATTAAGGTTAATATTTAACTTTACTCTTAATTTTTTTTATAATTGTCCACCCTAAACATAAAAAGAACAGGAAAGGAATATAACTGTTCCATTAAAAGAATTCAAATATAAAACATGGTTCGCACAGTGCTTAAGAACTACTTAATTTAGATAGGTCTTTAATCAAGGGTCCTTAATTTTCAACTAAGATCCTTAATTTTTGTCAAGCATGAGCTTTTTTTACTAATTCACATGGGTGGTATTTTTTTATGTCTAACCCGAAATCTCAAGTTTTAAAAATTTTGTAACCCAGAATTCCGGGTGCATTAAAATGTATAGGAATGTAGAATTCCGAATTTTACTTTTATCGTGTCCACACTTTTAACCATTATACATAAGTGTAAATTGGCAAGGCGTCAATAGATGGATTTTGTAACAGGAAAAAAATGCACTTTTGATCTCTTTTATCCGATATTTTAGTCAATGGTATTCTATTATCACACACGACACTTCATCGTTAGAAAATCACAGCTCGTTTGTTGTTTTGTGAAAAATCTATACTCATTCTAGAAAATCGGGGAAATTCGCAAGAATGTAGCATCTTTAACATTTCTGCACCATTGTTTGCTGGAAGTTGTATCCTGCGTCAACTTGCTACAAAACCACATTTAAATGCAATTCTGCACCAAAAAATATAAGAGGTCCTTAAGAACTACTTCATTTTTACTTTTGAAAATATGTATAAACCATGTAAAACATGTTCCTCAACCTGGTCATTTTATGATTTATTTTTCCAGCTGCTTACCTGTGCCTTTGGGTTAATTCAAGTCCTGTTCTTTGACTCCAAGGACCAGGATGAAGAGGAGGAAGCTGCACAAGAAGAAAAGTCCACCAAAAAATCTGCAGAACAAAGCGAAGGCGATGCCACAAAGGAAGAGACCGTAAAGGTACTATAAGCTTCTAGTTCAAGTTTTGAAGTACAGTAGAACTTCGATTATCCATCCCTCTTTTATCCGGTACTCTCTGTTAACTGACCATCTCGGATTTTGCAGATGGTTATCAAATTAGAAAATCAATTAGGGCAAAAATCAAAAATAGGGATCTGGTGGTATTATTAAATGAGGATTTTAAAATGGAACATTAATATACAGTGGCTAGCTAAAAAGCTAATAGAATGTTGCAGAACTTCAGAATTTTTTTTTTATCAAAATCAAGGTATCTTGCCATTGTATAGAGGTTCAGTAAGGACTCGTCTTGAGTATGCTGTACAGTTTTGACCACCTATCTTTAAAAAGACATTGACTTGTTAGAGAAAGTTCAGCATAGGGCTACTAAAATGGGGTTTTGCAGATGGTTATCAAATTAGAAAATCAATTAGGGCAAAAATCAAAAATAGTGATCTGGTGGTATTATTAAATGAGGATTTTAAAATGGAACATTAATATACAGTGGCTAGCTAAAAAGCTAATAGAATGTTGCAGAACTTCAGAAAAAATGTTTTATCAAAATCAAGGTATCTTGCCATTGTATAGAGGTTCAGTAAGGACTCGTCTTGAGTATGCTGTACAGTTTTGACCACCTATCTGTAAAAAGACATTGCCTTGTTAGAGAAAGTTCGGCATAGGGCTACTAAAATGGTCCAAGGTTTTGCAGGCATGGAGTATGGAGATAGATTAAGAAATTTTAAAATGTATAATCTGGAAGATTTGATTCAACTGGGGTTTTGAATTTAATAGGAGTGATATAGAGGTCATGGGATTTAAATTGTTAAAGTAGTTAAATTTTTTTATGGTAAAGTCTATTTTGTTTTTTATTTCTTTGAGTTTGATCTTACAATGTCTCAAAATTAAAACCATAATTGTATTTTTTAGGTATTTAATAAGTGTATGATGTAAAATGTAAGCAATGAATTGAAAATGACTGGGTTAAATACTCATCAGTTAATTTGTAAACTAAAAGAAATCAAGGTCACATCTAATGTAAAAATTACATATGGAAATAACTTATTTTGCAATTTGATTTAAAAAAGACCTAAATATTGATTTATTCAGTGTTCACTCTAGAAATAAAAAGGGGCAGTGCACTGATGTCAGTAAAAGGGCACCCCGTTTTTGAAAAGGTACTTGTTTCTAAAAGGGCACTTTAAAAAAATAAGTTTGGGCAGGCGTGGCCATTCGTTGGCACATCGCACCAGTGATCAAATAAAAAACAAGTTCTGATTTGTTGGTTTACATTGCGCTACAGCTGCATATTGTGATAGTTACTATTACGGTTTACAATAAAACCTACTATTAAAAGAAAGATTAGAAGAACGATAATATTAATCGTTGTTTATTTTAAGAATTTACCTGGCGTGATCGTATAGTTTAGAACAGACAAAAAACACAAGACTAATAATTGTGACCAAAAGAAAAACAAATTTATTAAAACACTAAAATTAAAAAGGGAACGGAACACTAAAAAAAACCTTACAAAAAGCCAAACAAGTTAAAACTAAATAATTTAAAAGGGGGAGGGTAAACTAAAATTAAAAATTACTACCTTCAGCTGATTTCGTCGAGAGAGATGTGGCAGGAGATCAAGGCGAATACAATACGAGTGCCCCCCCAAAAAAAAGAAAACATGGCCAAGCCGCTACGGCCATACTAAGTGTCCAAGATTGGGAGGTGGACGAAAAGTGGGGTGGAACATCCTTCGACGGAGTGTCAACTCCGATGTCAGCTTCAGAGGTGGTCGGTCAAAGGGCGTCAGCCAGTGGTGGTCGTCCAGCAGAGAAATCCAGTTCAGAGGTGGTTGGTGGATGGGACCTTCTCTGGGCGAGGATCACGGGCCTGACGGGTGATGGGGGGAGGCGTCCAGGGCTGACATCAGAGGCAACGGCAGAGGACGGGAACATCCCTCTGGGGGCTACGTCGATGGGTGGCTGGGGTTATTGCAGTTAACCCGGCAACATCTACTGGAATGGGTGACTCTCGAGCATCGTTGAGGTTGGTGGCGGCGGTTAAGTAATTCCTCTAACCCCGCATCAGCATCGGCGGCTATTGCACGAGATTAACCCATCGGGTTTTGAAAAAGGACACACGGTCCGCGTTTATAAGACGGGAGCTACACTCCTGTACGTCTTGAGGCTTCGAAAGATGCGTTAAAAAGTCCCGAAAAAACGCGCGGCTCGCATATAATGCCAAAAACCTCGCTGCCAGATCCCTCAAAACTAGCACATCAATTTTCCTCTCAGCCAATCAGAGAATTTACAATTACAACTTCGGTTACAGTTAAACATAATTCCAGACCAGTACGTAAAACGGTCTCAAAAACACGAACTCAACTCACATACCAGACCCCAGATGTGTAACATGATACAGGAGGAGAGGCCGATGTGAGGACCCAAAAGGGTGGAAAAGACTCCAGACAGGGGTTATCACCCCATTTACAACTAAAAAGCTCTTAGGGGGTTATGAAAAAGGGGGAAATTTACGTTTGGGCTTAAATGGAATCAAAAGTGCAGGTTCCCAAGTACAAGTTTGACAATTAAATAGGATACATCAATATTACATAAATTAATTAATACAATTAGGGGAGTCTGAAATTAAATTAAATAAAAGAGGAATTAAAAATTAACCAATTATGGTGTTAACCATAACAATATTGTTGACGGTTCGGGGCTCATCTCAAAGGAAAGACCTGTACAAAATTGATGTCTCTTTATTAAGATATTTCTTAAAATCTAAAATTTGACATTTAAAAATTAACGTTTTCCCTAAAAACCAAATCTTTAAGTAGGCCTAATCAAGCCCCTTACAAAACTGATGAAAATGCTACTTAAAATCCAAAATTTGGTAATAAAATGCTTAACCTATCAACTTCGCCCCAAACCATCTTCTCTTTAAAAAAAAACTTAGCATATCATATGCGGGCACAGGCAACCAATAGGATTCGTGGAATGCCCCATACTCAAAATCATCGCGACTCCACAACATGTGTATTTAAAAAAAGTTTGATTTTCTACTGTCATAATTCACTTAATACCAATTTATACACAATTTTTTGGTTTTAATCGATGCCTTTTTTAAAGAGCCAGGGAAGCAAGGACGCTTGTGTTTAACTGAAAGGAGCAAGAGGGCAGAATATTTTCAAAAGAGGGCGAATTTTCTGAAAAAGGGACATGAGAGCGCTATAGACTTAAGAAAAGGGCGGACGGCCCTTCAAAAAACACTTAAAGTGAACACTGATTTATTTATAAACCTACTTGTAATTTATCTGTATGGAAAATAGTATAGCAAATGTTCAGTATTTCATGGTTTTATTATTAGCTTATTAATTTATTTTATTCTTGCTTTATTTAGAAAAGCGCTTCTGAAGAAGATGATACGAGTGTTAGGAAAAGAAAGTAAGCCGAAGTTGTGAGCTACTAGTGCCTTTACGATCTAATTTTTTTTTTAATGTGGCCAAACAAAATTAGACAATGCATGAGTTGTTTAAAACTAAATTTATCATTATATTTATTTTAACTTTTATAATATAAGTGTGTCAAATATTTATGCTTAAGTGTATTTACTTTATTAATATATAGATTAACATTGCGATGTGTTTATAGAAGCTTATTTCTGCAGTATTTAGCCTCTAGTCTTAAAATATAGTTTAATTTCGAAGAAGATCGTATTTGTAGCTCGGTTATATAATTTTGTGTTTTCGCTTTAAATACTTACCTGAAAACTATTTTTAGTTTAAGATGTTAAGCCACTAAGTAATGCATTGTTATGTTTATCTTGATTTGTTAGCAATAATATTGCTTTAAAAACATCAAAATCTCATGTTAGCTTTTTTTTTTATTTATTATGTGTGTGTGTTCCTTTTTACAAACAATTGGGACTAATAATTCAACATTTTAAAGTTACAAAAAAAATCATCTTTGGGACAATACTACAACTCTATAAAGAGTAGAGTATATCCTGCATTTATTCAGTTGTAGCAGTGTTCTGAAGATATACAAGTGTTGGTGCTTGATGCATTGAGTTATATAAAACTGTTTTATCATGATTTTTTTTTTCTTTGTAATTCAATTGTATAAAATGACAATTTCAAAGGGAAGATATGTCAAAAAATCTCTTAAATATATACCAATACAATAAGTATTATTGTTTCCCTAATCTTTTAATTTGTCTTGATCTTTGTGGAAATTACTTGACATTTAGAAATTTAAATTGAATTGGAACAATGTATTTTCTTAAAGATAATGTTCATGTTATGGTTGTGAGTGTAACTGTGTTGTAATATTTTTAAATTGTGTGTGTGTGTGTGAAGCAATTTAAGAATATCTTAATTTGGCGCATTGTTAATTGAAATGTTAATCACGAGTCTTATTTTATTCTGCCAGTTTATAATTGTAGGTGTGAATTGTCATTTGTGCATCTTATTTGTTGTGTTCATTCTCTTTTCTAGAGATCTTAATGTCTTTCTTAATATTTTGTGATATGTTTGTTGTGTAATTGTATACTTATTTTTAAATATATTTTTGAAAAATTTGAAATAAATAATTTTTCCATACGACTTTGTATTCATAATAATTTATCACTAGTCAGAAAAGTGCATGTTGCAGAGCATGTCCTTAACCCTTTTGGTACTGTATGATTGCTCATTTGCAAGTTGGTCTCCGTCCACTCAGGATAGCAGCTGGTACCCCCTACAATAGTCCATTATACATAATTGGGTGTTCTATACATACACAGCAGAACAAGCATTATACAGGTTTATTAAATCGGAAAATTGTGCTCAAAATGCTTATTCATTTTACTTATTCAAATTTATGTTTTAACATTTTGCTTTTGGCAACATGCGTTTGAAACCATTAGGAGCCAATCCTGGCAAAATGGGGTAATATAACCAAGCTAAGCGTATTTTAGTAATCGGATTCTTTTTGCTAAATGGCTCAGATGGCAGTAATTTTGCAAGTAGACGAAGTTTCTATTTTCATAAATAAAAGGGAAGGTGTGCCACTTTTTTAGAAAAAAACCTAGAATTAAACATTGCATGAGGCATAAACACTTTTTTAACGGGGTCAGTGTAGGGTCAATTGACCTCATTTAACTCCCTTAATGCTGTGCTTGTGGAAGGTAAACTTTTAAAAATGTATATAACATTGCTTTAGCTTTGAACCTTTACATAGAGTTAAAAACAGTATGGGTGTGTTACAAGTCCAATAATTTCAAGAATTAATAAAAAGCAGTGTAAAATGTACTATACTCAGGGTGGTAACATAACCTGGAAATCAGGGAATTGTCATGGAATTTTTTTATTCTGGAAATATCAGGGAAAAGTCATGGAAATTTTCAAAATTTCACAAAAAATCAGGGAAATTTTCAAATTTGGATCATTAAAATGACAATTGTCCTCCATTATGCACTTTATTATGGGTAATTTAGTTGTCAATATTTCCTTTTAGTTCTGAAAAAGATTTTTTTTTAAAAAGTATGGTTATGCACATTTTTATATTTTTAGTTTTATTTTTGTAAAAACATCAACCACTGCTGAGGGAGTAGCAAAAGCAAAGTGCATTGAACCTTGAAATTGTGAGCAACATGTGAGGGGCTAATGAATGTGATTTATTGAAGATTGGAATAGGAAATAATAAGCATTTAAAACATTTAAAATTATCTCCAAAGGAAATAGTTGGACACATTTGCATTCTCTGCTTACAGAAAACATGATTAATTACTATTATGCCTGCCACAATTGTATAATTTGTGTATCCATAAATAATTATTTTAACTGACAATAAATATTGCTTATAAATTTTTATTTATAATGCAGTAAATTTATTGTATTGTAGCGTAGATACTTTGTTTTTATACAAAGCATATATTTCAATGTTTCTTAATGTAATTTTAAAGTCAGGGAAATTTTGTGATACCATCATGGAAGTCAGGGAAATATCAGGGAACTTTTTTTCCAGAATTTTGTTGCCACCCTGTATACTGCACTGAACATATTAAGTTAATGAAATAATTCATGGAATACTGGTTTCACTACTATGGAGTGGGAAACATGATTTTATCCCCCGAATTATCAGTTGTCAGGAAGCTGGATACGTTTTAACTAAGGAAAAAGTGCAGGTTCCTGCAAACTGGTAATTTGGGAAATAATCGTGTATTCCATGGCGGCAGGCCATGAATCAATTCATTAACTTAACATGTCCAGTGCGGTATAGTACATTTTGAAATTATTGGACACAGTCTTACTAGTTAGGGTCAATAGACCCCATGTGTTAAAAAAAATTAGGGATGAAACGGATATCCGGTAACTATCCGGCTGATTTTTAACTATCCGATATCCGGAAGTAAAGTGCCGGATATCCGGAAGAATAATACATCGAATATTTTTTTTGTGGCGGTCAATTATCTTTGCTAAGAATATGGTATTTAAGTATTTTCCTGAAAATTCTACCAATGTATTGACAGTGTGCAGATTCTCCCTTGAATTTTTCTCGTTTTTAACTTTAAAATTCTATTAATTTTTTTTTAACGAATCGTTATGGTGGAGGGTCATCACATCTCACAACTAATATAAAGTGAAAATAAAAATAAATTTCTCAAAAGTTAAAGCAAACTTGAGTTTTTATGTTTGGAATGAAAGGGCATATGGTAAAAATACAATTATTCAGAAATTGAGTTTAAAGTGTACAAAACATACGCCCATTGCTAGCAGCACCCTAGACATACTTTGTAAATAAAAAAGTTTTTTTCAATCTTGGTATCACCTTAAGGGTAAATAATTGGGGAATATTATAGAATGAAAAATATTTCGTAATATTTGACCGATTTCCGTATTTTCTATTGTGTATGAGAAGATATTTTCATAAAAAAGAAACTGCCGGATATCCGGCAATATCCAGTTCGGATATCCGATATCCGGCAAAACCACTATCCGGTTCATCCCTAAAAAAAATATTTATACAATTAAAAAATAGTTAGTGTTTATGACTCGTACAATGTTTATTCTAGGTCTTTTTTTTTTTAAAGTGGCCCACCTTCCCTTTTATTTATGAAAATAGAAACTTCCTTGTCTTTACTTGCAAAATTGCTGCTATCTCAGCCACTTAGTATGCAAAAAGAATCTTGATTACTGAAATAGGCTTAGCTTGGTGATATGATCCCGTGTTGCCAAAAGTAAAGTGCTAAATAATAAATTTGAATAAATAAAATGAATGAGCACCTGTCCCCTCTACAAATTTAGCACAATTTTACAAATTTCGAATTCATGAATAAAAAACATGTATGATGTGTATTCTGCCAGGAGGTTTGTACAGAACACATAAGTATATAATGGACTGTTTGAAGGTTTTACCTGTAATCACCATAATCAACTGCTGTAAGGGGGTACCAGCTGTTATCCTGAGTGGCTGGAGACCAATCTGCAGAAGTTGTTTCCTTATGAAAAAAGAATTAAAACACTGAATCTCATCAAAACATTTATTTAGAATAAAAATGTATATACATATATAAATATGCAAAAGCGAACTATAAACAGCAAAGCAAGAAACATGGTGACTCACAATCTACAGGATTATTTTCTTAAAAACACCAAAAGATTATCACAAATAAAAAATAATCGAACTTAAAAAACGGCAGTACCTTTGGCACATCTTAATAAATGAAATAAAAGCTTTTTTTATAATTTGTCATGTAATTGGGACGGTCAGTCGATTTAATTGAGTTATTGTATTTTTTATTCAATTGAACAACACTTGATATAAGACATTTTCTGTGCAATTTTTATCACATTTTTGGACATTGATTGTGATTATTACAAAGCATATCGATACAAAAAATTTCATTGTTAAATTTTAACTTTTAAAAATGAACACAATTGTTGTTTTTTTCTCTTTTGAGCATTTTTTTTTAGAGTTCATTGTGCCTTTTCACATAAATAAAGTGCAAATAACATAAATAAAAAATTTGTTCAAGTAAGGTGTAAGTACATAAAAGACATTTACAGAATTTGATATATTATTGCAAATATCTCAAATGAAGGGTAACAGGGGTAAATGATGAGTGTCCATTTCTGTTGAAATCGAAATGAGCCTTATGTTACCTAAAGGGTTGTACTGTCATTGCATATAGTTATGAAACAGAAAGATCAGTGACAGCCCTTTAATGACTTAGCTGCATGTTCTGCGACATTTTTGGGATTTTCATCATTCTTCCCCTACACCCTGTAAGTCTAATATCAGATAAACTTTCTCCTAAGATAAATGCTCTCGAATCTTATACATCCACTAGTTTAATCATTATAAAATTTTACAACCCTTAATTAAAGGGTCTAAATTCGCCTAATTCTTTTAATTTATAATGGATAAGTTTCTGCTTCGAAAAGTAATGGCCGATATTTTACCTTTTTGATGACAAGATATTCATCGGAAAAGGCACCAAAAAGTTAGCTATATGTTTAATGCTACTTAGAGTAAAATATTATATAAGGAAACTATTAAATGTTTTTTTTTAAGTTTAAGATACAAGAATCGAAATTTAGATGGGGAAAATGCCAATCTTCAAAGAAGGAAAAAAATTCTTTGGAGTGACTGGTTCATTTCTACTGAAATAGTGATTTACAAATGTTTTCCATGACAAAACTTGAACATATAATATCCAATTTAATAATTTTTGTTTAAAAGAATGAGTATAACTGATGAAAAATAGTAGAACATGTAAATGACAATTTTTTTTTGCCTCACATTAAACATGAACAAATACAATAAATTTAATAATAGTTTTAATAGATATAATATTGATCACAAAAAAAAAATGTTAAACTAATATTGTACATAAGATTTTAGAGTACAGTGAAAAAGTTAAATTTTCACAGGCTCTTACGTTTCTTGTTTTTTTTAATTGTAAATAAATACAATAATCCTACACACCTTATGTGATAAACACAATCCTAAAGTTTGAATTTATCGTAAATATAGGGCTAACTACAAGATTTGGGACAATGCCTGTCCAAACCACAAAAACTAGTTACTTAAACTAGTTCAATTTTGTTTACTTCCAACGAAAGGAGCTTACAAAAGACAAAACTACATTATAGAAAAAGTTTGGTAACTAACCTAGAAACTTGGAAACCTAACAGTAAAAACCATCAAAGACATGTTAATGCATCACATTGATATCACCAGGTAAATACATCAAAAATTGTTATTGCATTTTTAAGAAATACAATTTATGGTACAAAATTTACACAACATTCTTTTACTAGGAATTATGAAAAAACCTTCAGTCCAGTTTAAGCTAGTGTGAACAGAACACTGTGTTACACGATAATTCTATAAGCCTGTATGAACACCATTGAAATGGGCTATATTTTTGGAAAAGAATAAGTTGCATGAAAACAACTTTGCTTGCAATAGGACCCAGTGGCGGCTCGTGCACTACAGCAAGTACAGCCGGGCTGCACCTAATTTTATTAGTGTAATTTAAAACTAAAATTATATATTTTTCTAATTTTCTTAAATGAAGATTAGAATTGGAAATGAAGATGAAATTTCTATGATAAGTTAAAAAAAAGATCTTAAATAAATAGCAAACTTGTTGCCGTAATGCACAATTCAGGAGCGGAAAAAATTCATTCAATCAAAACTGCAGCTAAAAAGCGAAGTAAGAAATCGGCTGCACCGTTGCCATGACAACCTTACATAGTATGACTTCCCCTACACGCTAAAATGGAGGATGTGATGACAGAAACGCAGCCAAAAAGAATTTTTTCAAATCTGCTGTACTTGGGATTTCGATTAAACGATTGCTTTGCGCGTGATTCGGCAGGGCGGGCTGGAGGGAACCAAGAATCTTTCCAAACGGAAGTAGTTTTCGTGATAAGTTTACATGTGTGTTGTTGTTTCGTTACTTAAATTAATATTAAAATTGACCGATTCGCAAGTTTAAAAGAAAGGAGGATTGATTTAACTTTCAAAAAATAAGTAAGTGTTTTCTATTTTTTTCGCATGTTATCTTTCGTAAAATTTGAAAAGAAACTTTGAGTTTGAGTAATAAATGTTAAAGAATGTATATGTTTATGTATGGTGATGGAAAGTGAGGGGGGCAGTCACGTGATTTCGTCTGTACTAACATTTTCGACCACAGGCCGCCACTGATAGGACCAGGTTAGGGCCGCTGTGATTTTTGTCGCGTCTCTGAAATGTTCCCCCATTCAGTGTCAACAGCAGTCTTTTTATCACTATAAAATTCACCCATGGAGAGAGAGTTTTAGATTAAAAATGGTTTTCTAATATGAGCCAACTTGACTTGTACCCATTTCTTATCTTCTACATTCCACCCCTAGAATTCTACGGCATTTACCAAGGATAGTGAAGACCATATATAGAAGGTGCGCTCGTTTTTCGCTTTTTGAAAGTGGGCAAGGAAAGCAACTATTTGACGTCATTTTTGCTCCGCCTTACTATGGGTTTTTGATCATTCTCATTGGCTGTGTGTTTCAAGCATTGCTACTTAGGTTCGATCCCCGGTTGGGTAACAACTGGGGATTTAATTTTTAATTAGAAAAATAATGTAAATATCTGTAAATAATTGTGTTCAGGTAGCTTCACTACTAATCCGTCCTTGTTTTGTTATGTCCCTGTATTTTACTTGATTGAAATTGTAACTCATTTAATATGTCCAATACAAATGCATTGACCGGATGGTTCCGATCCCTATTTTACTCTTTCAAAATTCATGGACATGCTCTCGTGGCAGCTAATATTATTTTAATACGCTTAGTTTATTAAGCAACTCTTTTACGATTTTTACATACTAAATACAATCTTTAAAATATAATTTAAACTCTTAAAATTTAGCGAATTCTAAATAAAATTAACGATTATCAATTTGAAATAGTTCACAAAAAAAACTAATAGATGGCAGCACCTCACAAACGAGAGCATTAGACACGCCTACAGAAAGCGCGAGGTAGGCGTCACTATGACGTCAAAAATGTGCTTTCCCCGCCTTCCATCAGACAGCGTGAGAACGAGCACACCTTATATATATATAGTCTTCACTATCCTTGGGCATTTATTACAAAATTGAACAAGGGGGTTCCTAGTGGCGGTAGAAATTAGCGATAATAAATTCGTTCGCCAATAATTACAACAGTTTACACAACATACTCGTACAGTGGATGGCATCAAGTGAAATTAAATTAGACTTTTGTGATTATTAATATATTTGAATCAATAAATTTTATGAGACCTTAGTAATTAATATGGTATTAGCACATTAAATTTGCCATTGTTAAATGTTATGTTTTACCTTGTTCTTTAAAGAGAAGGTGTTACCGACTCTGGTTTTGCCCCTACCATGTCGATGGATTTTAAAACTATAAAGAAGTTGTTTCGAAATAGTGCCATTGATAAAAATAAAAAGTTTTCCAATATTTTCCCCCGAGATTTGAACCGTTTGTATGATAGCCAGATATCTTTCCACGAGACCAAAACTAGATTGTGAAGTAGTATCTGCTATTTAAAGTAACATCCCAATTCTTTCCAAAATGACGGAAAAATATTTTATTATTGCTGTTGACGATCTCCACCCATGGCTAGTAAGCCAATTCAGTATTTCAGTATTTTTATTATTCAGTATTTTGTTTTGAATACATGGCAATTTTAAAGGTTAGAGCTGAAATACTCAGATTGCTTATTATTTCGATATTATGCACCATTTTCAATGTTGACACATACAAGCCTCAAAAATAGGAATCCTAGGAAAAATTACCAAAAATATACAGTCCATGAACACGTCCACAATATACAATAAATACATCACCGTCTTCACCAAACTCTACCAAATCACAAAACCACTTTACGCAAAGTTCTCTACACAAAGTTGTAGCTAATGACTAAAATGAGGGGAGACGGCAAACTTACTCAAAGATGTCAACAAAGACAATTTCAAACATTGGAAACAGCATTCAATAGCTACATACAAAACAAACTCGCATTTACGATTGTATAGACAATACAAAAGTGGTGACTACACTTAGTTTTCCTAGGATTAATTTTTAAAAATGGATATAATTTATGCGGAACTGTGTGCTTACGAAACATATAAAGTCTTATTGTGTTACTAATGACTATCCTTATTATACGAAACAAAACATTTTTACGATGCTATTCGTGTCCTCGGAGTACTGACGTGCGGAAAACGTATCCGATTAACACACATATACACGTCATTTATTTTGTTAAACCTTTCATTTATCAACGTTATAAAGAGCCTTAACGTTATTTACTAATGACAATCAAAAAGAATTTAGTCATCAAATTAAATGCGTTCCTACCTAATACATACCTGCCTAAACTTTAATATTTGATAGTTTAGTTTCTAACATGACACTTTAAAAACCACAAATCAGGTCGAATTTATAGAGAAAATTTTTACGGAATTTGTATAATTACAATTGGAGACATGGGTGCAAGAACCAGACTGATCCAGTTTTTCAAAATTATTATTTAGGAAGGACGAAAAACGCTGAACATTTCTTACTACAAAAGTACAGTCTAAAGCCACGGCTTAGAACTATAGTGATTCAGTACTAATGGATATAGGATTTATGTCTTTACAGGAATAAGTGTAAATTATAAAAAAAAGTGGAGCTGCCTTATTCTTGCACCCTCACTTCAATTGCCAAAAAAAAAATATTGTTCTTATTTTATATTTTTAGAACATTTTTATTTATAACTGAAGAAACAGTAGTATGAAGCATTCTTCATGATAAACACATTAAATTTTTTTACGCATATTTATAATTGAGTCAAGTTTTAAAAGTTAAAGTTTAATAACGTTTTTGTCATTTAAAAAAATTGATTCCACTTAATAAAAACGTTTGATATATACACACAATATCATAACACGTTCCATGTGGAAAGATTGTAATTCGTCTATTGTATAGGCAGTGTGCACAAACTTGGCAGGTATGTCAAGCTAATATAAATGTTTAATGTATCACTCGTATTTAATTTTTTAATGGGATATATAATGTAACCTCATGATATGTGTTCAAGCGAGATTGTTAAAGAACATTTCATTTTTAGTAACGTAATAGATATAGCCTGTGTCATGGCTACTGAATTAATTAATCTCAAAACAATTAGCAAATTTTACACTAGCTTATTTAAAATAAATTAAACAAACCAATTTAATGTTATAATTACAACTATCAACATAGCCCATTAAAATTAATCAAATAATATATACCCAATACTGAATTAATATAGCATATAATACCTAATATTGGATATAGATATTAGAATGCTCCAAGTTAAAAGGTATAACATTTTAAAATGCTTTAACATACGACACTGGAAATAGCAATATTGCAGAATTGTTGTAATATTAATATAACTCATTTTGATCAACATTGGGCAAAGTAAAATTTAAAAACATATAAGATAACTCACATTTAAACTTCTCAATGATATGTTTTAGCAAATTTAACAAAACCAAAATTTGAATTCTTATTAGAATACTAATCATGCCTAATGGATCTTATAACACACATAATAATTTTGCAAAATCAATGACTACTGAATACAATACATTTCGCCGACAATCACACAAATAATTTTTTTTACAATTCTGAAACATTGAACTAAAAATTAAAATGATTATTATTTTTAGTACAATTTTTGTAAAAATGAGCAAATTCTAAGATGAATTGGAGTAAAAACTTGATTTTACTTCAAATTTATTAAGTGTTGAAAGCTCTGTTATCTATTGAAAGATATAAGTAGGTTTAAATGCATTTTTACCACAACTGCCAATAAAATGACAAGGTTGCACACTAAATTAAGATTGAAATATCCCAGTTAATTCAGGTGTCTTTTGATCTTTTACACTACAATGTCACATTCTCAGTTGGAAAAAAATAAAAACATGTTCTTTTATCACCACTCCGAGAACAAAATAACCTGTTCTTTTATCACCCCTCAGATGATAAAAATAACCTGCTCTTTTATCACTTCTCAAATAACAAAATAACTTAATTCTCATTTCACCTCCCATTGCATTTTTACCCCAGGAGATAAAAATAACCTGTTCTTTTATCACTTCTCAAGGAACAAAATAACCTGTTCTTTTATCACTTCTCAAGGGACAAAATAACCTGTTCTTTTGTCACTTCTCAAGGGACAAAATAACATGTTCTTTTATCACTTCTCAAGGAACAAAATAACTTAATTATTTTATCCCTTCTCAAGGGACAAAATTACCTATTCTTTAGTTTTATAACCTCAGGTGCCATAATAACGACCTGTTCTTTTGTTACCCTGTTCAAAATAAAGGAGAACAGCATGTTCTTAAATTAAAATATATATATATTTCCTGTTTTTCTCATGAACAAATCATTTTTATCAACTAGGAGCAGGATTATACATTCACAGAATGGGAATAACTGCTATTTATCATATAACATTGAAACATGTTAAAATAATGTATATCAGAATATCCAAATTAGTAAAACACCACAAAAATGTGATAAGGACTATATAGTAAGAGTAGAATCGGGCTCAAAATAACTTAAATTTTTAGAATACATCAGACTTTTCCAAAGAATTTGAAATACTGTTAATTTTCTTGAAAATTCTGTATTTTTTAAAAGTATGGCAACCTCCAATGAAAAAGTCACAGGTAATTAACAATGGTTATCAGTATTGTTTAATTGATCTAATTTTAAACAATTTGATCTTATTAGGAAATATGAAGTTTAAAGTTGAAATCCAAGCAAATTTTTGAATATGCGATAAAAAAATTAGTTTAATGCTAATTCGGTAGTCACTGCAAATTTTATAGAATAGTTATAATTTGAAATTGCATTAACAAAGTTTTTTTTTTTTCAAGATAGTAAATTTTAAAAGTAAATTTCTAATCCAAAAAAAGTAATTTACTTAAACACTGAACTAAACATTCAAGGTGATGGATATATTACTAAAAAATATTAATTTCAATTAGAATGTCAGAACATTACATACAAGTCTACCCTAACAAACAGAGGAATACAAAATATTTTAGTGCTATTTTTTTTTTAAATGATTCTAAAGTTTAAAGGTTATTATACAATACTACAAGAATTACAACAGTAAGATATCAAATAATTGAATTCAATATGTACTTGTGACAGCATAAAACCAGAAAATGTATTGCTACTGTCTAAAAATATTAAAAAAATTCCACTATCTGCATTTACGTTAATACACATAGTCCATATATTTATACAATTCATATTACTTTAGCATCATTGATTGTTATTGCTTACAAATGTATAGTTATTTACAATTACACATATATTAAATGCTAAACATTAAATTTATAGTCTGTTTTCTTTATCTGTGGTTAAAAATAGCTTTTGTGGTGTTTAGTTTGCAGCATAATAAACACTGTTACATTTAAGAGTAGATGTCATTGTGCGCCTGATGTACTACGTTAGAATAAGCACTTGCATGTGAGATCAAGGTTGAATGTAGGTTTTAGAAAAGCATTAAGGTTTTGCCTTGCATTATTTCTGATATGCTTTGTAAATCATAATAGAAAATACGATTTGAAAAGGAACTCTATATTGATATAATTGTATTTTTACACAAAAAAAACACATATTAATAAAAATCAATGAAAAACTTGAATCTAAGGATAAAACTTTTAAAGTATCCCTTTGTACTTGCATATACTAAGTCTGCATCTACATTAGCATATAGTTGTTTAAACTGTGATAACGTACAACTCTCAACCATATATTCAGCATCCGTTTTTTAAGAATCTTGGTGAAAAAAATTTAAGAAATTTACTTCTAAAAATGGAAAAATGTAAATGCAAAAAAATCAATGCCTATGAGAGAACCGTTTAATATTACCTAATATAAAAAGAGATGAAAAATGTTGATAAGTTGGAACTGGGAATTTTCAGCACTGTTGAGTTGGGAATTTCGAACAGTTAAGTTGAGAATTTTGAATCGTTAAGTTGGGAATTTTAAATCATTAAGTTGGGAAATTTCGTTTCAACACCCTCAAAATATTTTTCGTGTGACGGCACAGACTGTATGCATATAATATTTTACTAAAAAAAATTAAACTGTATAAAATTTAGAAACACTATTCTATTTAGTGGAACAAAATGTGATTTTTTTCCTTAAGTTAGATTGGAAACTTAAAACAGTTAAAATACAAATACAAAAAAATTCAAAGCATACCGACAATAATGAAAAAAAAAGTAAAACCTTAATCAAAACCTACGTCTTCCTTGAGAAATTACGAGGTTTAAGCTTCTTTTGATCAATACAGGTTTAGTCTAAAGATATAGGGAACATCAAGGAATACAGTTACCCTTGCTGAAGCTAGGTACAAACTATACCAGAAACATTGCCTTATTATTATTTTGAATTACGATCAGAGGACAAAGACAACACCTGAGCCGGCAGCCCCTCTCCAACCATTTATACCACTACCAATGTAAGGATATTTGAACAATGATATTTTTAATTTTGTAGAGTGGAATGCTAACTCGAATGTTGTCAACGTCATTGACTTAGTATGAAAAGTAAAAAGCTATGCTTTTAGATGTTTTGAAATGGAACCCTAACTGCTTATTTGTGTCACTCAAGACTACATTAACAAAGCACTAGTCAGTTTATGTTCATTTTGTATAGTGTGTACTCAGCTAAAGATTGAAGGTCACTGTTGTAAGGGAGATGAAAAACAGTATTATCAATGACAAGGGGTATATATTAGGATATATATATACCCAGTGGTCAGAATAAGTTAGGATACAACTTAAAAAAAGAATGAATAATCCAATAGAAGATATAAACTCTAACAAGACCTAATCGAGAAACATTAGGATGATATTTAATGCGAGGTTAAATTTGAAGTAAATTTAAAGAGGAATTTTATAGCTACAGATGAAAATGATACAATCTTTAAGATATGATTCTTTTGCTATAAAAACAAGAATTAGGTACCAACCCTTTACGATGGTGGTACCGTACATCTCATTCGTATTGACAATGAACGAGTCCAGTGCGGTAGTACTGGACATCTTATTCGAACTAACAATGAACGAGTCCAGTGCGGTGGTACTGCACATTAAACATTGGCATGCTTATATGACTTAAGCATGACATTTTTTCTTTTAAATTGCCTATGGTATACAAGGGTCATCATTGGTTGTTCTAATTAACAGAAAAAGATAGTTAAATAACCACTGTATTGCTATCTAACATTTAGTCTATAACAAATTATTTACAGTTTATCAAAATTATAAAAATACTTTCTGACAAAATGAAATTAACATTCTCTTAGTCAATAAATTAAAAATACACATCCATACATACATGCCTTAATCAGCATTCTTGAAAAGTAGTACTGTAATTCATATATTATTATTCTTCCTTGTTGGACAAAATTATTTTTTTAACATGTCATTCCAACAATTGAGGTTTATGTACAGATTTTACATGTTAAATTCAGTGCTGTATTATATTACTTTCATTAATAACTATTAGGCATGTCATTAATAGCATAAGGGATTAGGAAAACTTACAAAGCAAATTTTAAAAAAATGCAGCAGATTTGCATACGAATGTTTTATAGGAAAATATAATTTTTTTAATTAAGCAAAGGATGGTTTTATTACCCAATTATTTCATATACCTCAATTTTGAAAAAATTTAATTCAACTTTAAACATTCTGGTGGAAAATTTGAAAGTGGATTTCCCTGCGAGAGTTAAATTTACATTTCTAACACTTCTTTTAAAATATATATTAACTTTAATTTTTAAGTCAAACCTTGGTATAATGAACCCAGGATATAACGATCCCTCGGTTGTAACAAACTTTTCACCAACCTAACTCCTATGTCCCTAATGTATTTTCGAATGCTTGTAACGATCTTCAAACGTAAGGAATTCGGATGTAGTGAACTAAAATTCACATATTTCAAGTTTAGTTTCACGTCTTTCACGGAAAATTTTACTTGCCCTGACCACATTCCTTACCCTTTGTTCCTTTGACAAAAGCCAGTTTCCTCAAAGGTGACAATATACTCCCCTGATCAGCTTCACCCCTTCCCCCGTTCAACTGGTCAGCATACATAATTTGCCTTCCTTTCATTCAATTTCCGATTATCGTTTGAATTGTGGACTTCACGTAGGTTTAAAATCGGTCATGTTGGTAAGAGAATATATGACGGTGATTAACGTTTTTCTTCAGATATTGAAGACGAAGGTGATGTAAGTTCAGGTCCTTCAATTTCCGATGTTAAGGACTATGGCAGCTGTGAACATTTTGCATAATTTCTTTGCAACAGAAACTGTGGATAAGAATGTATTGGACTCTTTTGATGCTTTCAACAAAACATCTCAACTTATTTTCATACTTCAAGTAAATAAATGTAAGTAGTAGTAAAATTTATTTTATTGTTTTTTAAGAACAAATATTTCTCTTAGTTTAATATTGCCTATTACTAATCGTAATTCAGTGTAATTAATTTGTTTTGCATAGAAATGTGTTTAAGGACGATAGGAAGTTTTTATATTCAGTGTAATTAATTTGTTTTGCATAGAAATGTGTTTAAGGACATTAGGAAGTTTTTATATCATCAATATTTGAAAATTCGGATATAGTGAATCCTCGGCTATAGCGAACTTCGGAACCAGTCAATCGAGGGTTCGTTCTAACGGGGTTTGACTGTAGTTAGCTTTTAAATAAGTCGTAACTAATATGAAAATTACTTCAACATTGATTATTCTTATAAATTTAAAACTGGAGATTTACAAAAGAATATGGATGTCTTGGATGCTTAGAAGATTAAAGATTGTACTGTATTTCTTTCTTTTAAGTATATATGTTCAAAATACACTGTAGTATTTACATGTTTGTACCTTTATAGATTAAGGTTTAATTTTTATTTCAGTAACATCTATATGTTTTTTGATCTACCAACCCTAATGAAACCTTAGCATGTTTCCAGACATAACAAAATAAATATTTCATTTTACTGCAAGTTTAATTTACTGGACAATATTTAGGTTGCAATAAAACGTTTGGAAATAGATAAAAAAAATAACTCTGATAAATTGTACATAAATTAAAAAATAAATAATTCACAGCAAATAAAAAATAACAAAGAAACTTCACAGCTTTACTTCTTAAAAAGCAATAAAATATAAATAAATTAATCCACAGACACATTGCTTAAATTATATATAAAAAATGAGGTTTTATAGCAAATAATTTAAAAGCATCTAGAAAAGATGCATTTTGCTTAAAAATAATTGCCACCAAGAAAATTATTAAAATTACCAATTTTTAGAGCTAAAATAATTTCTGAAATTGGTAATCTAGTATGAAATTCTTAGAGCAGCACACACAAGAATATGTATTGAGCAAAATAATAAATAAGGAAAAAACATGAATTTGTTAATAGTACATTTGATTGCCTCACGACAATCGAATATCTAGTCTGAGAACTGTATTTATATGCGATAATGGATACGAGATTCATGGTATTAAACTATATAGTAAAATAAACAAATAACCATAACATTTGCAAAACCGTTAATTTTTTTTCACTAGTTGAATTATAAATAAAATTAAAGTTTTTCAAAAAGAAAATCTTATTATCAATACTGATTAGTAAACTTTAAAATTAATTGCTTAAAAGAAAATTAGGTAAAATACAGAAGATAATACTAGGGTTGTCAGACCAAGAAATACATGAACTAATTTCCATCCACATTAATATAGAAACCGCTAGAAATGCTTGTAAATTACAACCAAGCAAAGTTTCGAAAGTAAAAACAGTAGATATCGATTATCCGACCTAATTCGGACTGTAGGTAAGTCGGTTAATCAAAAATCCTGGATAATAGAGAATTGTCAATGAATAAAAAAAACTAATATACTAGTAATCGATGTTTTCTTTACTCAATTATAGGACTTACTGTTAAGATGTGTTTAATTTAAACTCGTGACCTCTCTTTCTAACACTCGTATTTAAATCTAAAACCTCGACATCCCCCTTTTTGGAAAATTTGAACAGTTGAATCAAATTTCCTCTAACCCTCTCCGTTCCAGAGTATACATTTTAAAATGTCTTAATCTATCTCCATATTCCATGACTGAAAATCTTGGACCATTTTAGTAGCCCTGTGCTGAACTTTCTCCAACAAGTCAATGTTTTTTTTTAAGATATAGTGACCAAAACAGTACAGCATACACAAGATGATTCCTTACCAAACCTCTGTACAATGGCAAGATTATATCCTTAGATTTTGACTAAACACTTTTTCTGATGTACTCCGACATTCTATACATGAACTGTACTTGATGTACTGTACATTGATGTCCCATTTTAAAATCCTCATTTACTAATACCCAAAGATCACTGAGCTATTTCGCTATCTCGGATTTTTGCCTCCAGCAAAACATAGCCAGCCTTTCTAATTTTGATACCCATGTGCAAAACCCGAAATATTCCGGATAAAAGAGGGACGGATAATCTAAGTTCTACTGTAATTTAATAATTTTACGCATTTATATTTTCACAATTAAAAGAAAACTACATCAATGGCGATGAAATTAATCCGACGAATCCCATTCAGCTAAATATTTTTAGACAATTCCAGACTTTCGCAGAAAAATTTAATTTTTCAGGCCAATTCCTGACTTTTTTTTTTAATCATTTTTATCTACCCACACAATTTCCTGATATTTTAGGTTCTTTTCCCTCACAAATCCTGTTTTTCCCTGTTTCCCAGGTGCATCCCTACATATAACAATCGGATAAAAGAGAGACGAATAATCAAGGTTCTACTGTAATTTAATAATTTTGTAAATTTATACTTTCACAATTAAAAGAAAACTACATCAATGGCGATGAAATGAATCCGATGAATCCCATTCAGCTAAATATTTTTAGACAATTCCAGACTTCCACAGAAAAATTTAATTTTTCGGGCCAATTCCTGACTTTTTTTTTTAATCATTTTTATCTACACACACAATTCCCTGATATTTTAGGTACTTTTCCCTCACAAATCCTGTTTTTCCCTGTTTCCCAGGTGAATCCCTACATATAACAATGGGAGTCTTTTCAGGAAAGATAAAAGGATTCCAGGGAGCGATGTACTATTGAATAGGAAATGTTAATGTCCAACTTAGCAAAAATATAGACAACACATTATATAAAACAACTAACTATACCTATGAAGGGTTAAAAAAAAGTAGCATATTAAAAACTACCTCATATATATTTCAGAGGAACACATACTTTTTGTGGAAAGGGCCACATAAAATCATATTTTTGACTAGTTTTATATTTACAAAAGGAATAATAATGCTTGACTTAGTATTTATAAACTATTGTATTATTATTGGAAATGCAAATAGTTAGCTTTCGCAAAAAGCTTTCTGAATTACCATACTTTAGACACATTCTCAACATTCCACACCACTACAGACAATCTACCAAAATAATGTTTAAAAATAGAATAACGATAAAGAATTCTCTATGGATTAGCAAATCTGTTATCAGTGGAGAAGTATTTATAAATAACCCACTACTACTTAATTCCTGATGATAGCCAACATACATGAAAGGTTTATGAAGATAATTATTAAATTCCAAAATATATATATATTCAAACTTGCATTCAACGTTGTAATGGTTAATTCTATCAATAAAAATGTAAATAAATTCATTAGATGTTATTAGTAAATATATATTAAAAATAAATAATGAGCAGAATGGTACAGACAATTAAAAAATCAAATATTCAGATACTTCACACGTAGAACCTTTTTTTCATGTAAATAAATGTACAAAGGTTCGGAAACAGGACAAAATTCTGAAATGAGATTCAACTAGGTGCTTTAAATAAACTAATTTTTAATACAACAAACAAATACTAAAAAAAAATCTTATTCATTTTCAAAAGATGTGTCCCTTTAATTTAGTGTATTCCATAACATAGTTTAAAATCACATGATGCAATATTTTTTTAAATAAACCCTAAAAATGCTCAGCACTGAATATGAAGGGACAAAAGAACGGAGTTTCACATTTTGTTGGAATTGAATGCTAATATTAGATACAGGGCACTTCTATTGTACTAATTTGTAAAATAAATAAAAATTATAATTAAAAAAAAAAAACATTAGGTAAAAACAATAAAGCATCTTTTAAAACTAAAAATTGCAATATAAGTTTCGATGGATTATCATCGTTTCCCCCAGGGACTTTCATACGTATTTAATTACAAATAAAATTAATTTTTTAAGGAATATAAAGGGCATGGAAAAAACTAGGTCGGAAAAAAATTAATTAGGTTTGCCGGGTTAATTGGTTTTGAATAACCAGTTACAAATCTTTACAAGTTATGAAATGCAAATATAAGCAGAGAATTTCACAAAACAAAAATATGTTTTAAGTAGTTTTTAGCTAAAGAGTTTTTTATATCTTTACTATTGAAGCTTAATGTCTAGTTTTAATATTTAATAATTAGATGGCAAAAAAATAGGACTTGTGCACTGTGCAGTAGTGGTGCCAGGGGGCTCGAATTCTAGACTTCAAATCAATAACAAGCCAAATAAAGTTGGCTTGTTCAAAAATTCCTATCTACAAGTATAAATTTTAATTTATCGACAAATGCAATTTTAGTTTCTGCTTTGAACAAGAATAACACCAGTTGTTAACTCCAGTTATTATTATTTTTTTTAATTCACTTTTAGAATTTGAGAATCCATTTTTATAAATATTGGATTTTTCAAAATGCAATTTTTACATTTGTTTTAATTTGTTATACAAACTCAACATTTACCATAGAGGTACTGAAAGAAATCCTATTAATAATTTGACATGAATGTTCTAAAAGTTTTGTTTTTAAAAATATACCCTCAAGGATTCGGCAATGAAATTATAAATATTGACCAATAGGGGAATGGGGGGCTACCCTTTTTCGAAGGGAAGCTACAGATTCAATAAGCCCCATCGCTGGCGCCACCACTGGACTTGTACATATCTTGATCAACACACAAAAGGAATCTAATTATTTGAGCTCACACCAAAATCCATCAATTACCAATATATAAAAACTATTGCTATTGGTGAGGGAGAATCAGCTCTACACGACACTCGTCTATTCCTACAAACACAAAACACGTCACGACTCTCCCAGTTAATCACATCAAAACAGACTTATGAGAATTCGATTGCACTTCCACGCTCTGCAGATGTTCCAACCTCTCGTCAGCGTAGTTAGAATCCGACTTAGAATGAGTGTAGCACTTCGCATTCCTCTTGGGCATCGACTGCGACTCCCCCGCCTTGAACGCGCCATACGGGACAACGTCTGGCGGCAACTGCCCCGCCAGCTTACTACCGGAAGTCTGCTTGCCCCCTCTGACGGCAGACTGACCGTTGACTATGGGCTGTCCGTAAACAGAGGACTGCCCATTGACGATGGGTTGCCCATAAATGGAGGATTGCCCATTGACGGTGGGTTGCCCGTAAACGGAGGACTGCCCGTTGATGGCCGACTGACCGTAAACGGTGGAAGGCCGGAAAACAGTCCCAGGAAGCCCTATTGACTGCTGCAGTGGCGGCGGTTTCTTTGCCTTTTCGCCGCCTGGACGGCTTTTGTTGAGTCGCAGCGATGAGACCGCCACCGGTGAGTCAGGGTGAACAAAAGAGAACTCTGAGGTGGCGGACGTGGCCGATGACTTTGTGCGTCTGTCCGGTGGCGGGGGTTGGGAGATTTCGGGGGAGGAGAGGATGTGCTGGGCGTAGAGCGAGCGTTGCGTAAGGGCGGGGGAGACCTGGAGTGAGCGGGGGGAGGGCTTGTAGAGATGGCCGTTCTCGGCGGAGCGGCGTCCTAGAGATACCAGGGAACTGTGTGAACCTGAAGAGCACTGTGGGGCGAGGCGGGGGCCGAAGGTGTGTCGCGTCACCGGATAGTACTCGCAGGAAGAGGCAGCGTCGTCTGTGTCGTTGTTGGTGTCGCCCTCGGTTAGAACTGAAAACATATTTTATTTTAATGCAGCACATATAATGATAACAGACAACTAGAATGGGGCACATTAACATATTAGTGTCTTATTTGTGGCACTGTTTGCTCGCGTAAAAGAACAATTTTTCTTCTTCATGTTAAGATTTTAGATTAATTGCAATTGACTTTAACACTTTGTTGCAATAAGCGGACTGTACTAAAATGCATTTGAAGAAAATAATAGTACATAAAAACTTCCTGAGTTTAATAAATCTGTAATATTAGTCAGAACATGTTGTGATAAAATATCTTTGAGTTTTAGTATATTTTAGCAGTTTTCAAGGCTATGATGTCACATAGGAGTATCCATTCTCGGTATCCATTGGAAGTTCATACGAGGTGTGGCTAGAAAAAAACCGAACTAGCACAGGTGAAACAATAAAACGAATGCAATAAGGCTGAAAGTCGCCTGGCCTGTCACGTGACTCTTGCTCCGCCTACTGCTCGAGTTTTATCTGCCTCCTGCACTCAGTCTGCCCGTGGCGTCTGTTCTAAGTAGTTGACGTTTTGTCTGTGCGTCGGAAAAATGTTGAGTGTACAGAAAGAACAGCGTGTTAACATCAAATTTCTTTTCAAACTTGGAAAATCTGCAAGTGAAACGTTTGTAATGTTGCAACAAGTGTACGGCGATGATTGTTTATCGCGAACACAAGTGTTTGAGTGGTTTAAACGATTTAAAGATGGCCGCGAAGACACAAGTGATGACGCTCGCACTGGCAGACCATTGTCAACAAAAACTGATGCAAACATTGAAAAAATCGGTAAACTTGTTCGAGAAGATCGCCGTTTAACAATCAGAGCAATGTCTGAGTTGACAGGAATTGACAAGGAAAGTGTTAGGCAGATTCTTCATGAAAGTTTCAACATGCACAAAGTGTGTGCAAAAATGGTTCCAAAGTGTCTCACAATTGAACAGAAGGAACGCCGAAGAATGATTTGTTCTGACATCCTAGGAAACATTGAACGTGATCCCACCTTTTTACAAAATGTTATTACTTGTGATGAATCGTGGTTTTTTACTTACGATCCCGAAACCAAACGCCAATCGATGCATTGGAAATCTCCTGATTCTCCACGACAAAAAAAAGCACGAATGTCAAAATCGAAATTCAAGGCAATGATGATTGTTTTTTTTTATGTCAAAGGGATTGTACACATTGATTGGGTACCAGAGGGACAAACAGTGAATCAGCATTACTACATTAGCGTCCTGACTACCCTACGTGAGCGAGTACGGAGAAAACGGAACGATTTGTGGAAAAAAAAGACATGGATCCTGCACCAAGACAATGCCCCAGCTCACAATGCGTTGTTAGTGAAGACGTTTTTAGCCAATCACAACATTCCCATCTTAGACCATCCACCCTACTCACCTGATTTGGCCCCCTGTGATTTTTTTCTTTTCCCTAAAGTCAAGTCAGCTTTGAAAGGAACTAGATTTGAGAGTGTTGAAGCAGTAAAAGAAAAAGCGACGGAAGTAATGTATGGACTTACCGAAAATGATCTGCAGCATTGCTATGAACAGTGGAAAATTCGTATGGAGCGGTGTGTAGACCGAGGAGGAGAGTACATTGAAGGAGATAACATCAAATTGTAAATAATGGAAAATAAAAAATTTTTATAGCATCAGTTCGGTTTTTTTTCTAGCCACACCTCGTATGTATGACAAGGATAACATACATTTTAAATTTTGTAGCAGATGGAGATAAAAGTACATATGGTTTCCACAACAGTTTTCGCCTCTATTGAGTATATTTAAACAGATACAGTCATAAGAAGGATTATGTTATAATTGGTTTGTTGGAATTAACGTCCCACTAGAGCTATAGAACGGGTAAATGCCGAATGAGGGTTAGGACATATTTTATTCAATATTTTTGTGGATAAAAACGCGGTTTTGTTAGAAAGAAATTTTTTGTGATATAATCACTTAATCTGTTAACACATTCAATTGATCCTCCAATAATGACAAATACATACATAAAAAAAGTATAATAATCTATTAAAGTAATAGATTATAGTACGATATGTTTACCCTATAGCGAATCCAGGGTCAAAACAGAACAGTTGTTAAAATTTATTTAGTAACAGTTTTTGAATTACCTTATTTCAAATTAATCTAGTATTCATAAATGACACCAATCATTACAATTTCTATTTCTAAATAAGAATGGATTAATAAACAGTCAAAAACTAGATCATTATCACAGCCTCTAACATATTACATGGTTCATACAGATTTTCAAAAGTAAAAATTAAGTAGTTCTTAAGGACTTTTTAAGGACCTCTCGATAATTTTTAAGGACCTCTTTTGGCGCCGTTAGTGGAGAATCGCACATTGTTTGGTGCAAAATTGGCACATAATCACTTGTCAGTATGGTTTTGTAGCAAATTGGCACAGGATACCACTTCCAGGAAAACTCTGACACAGAATTTCCATCCCTTAAAGATGCTACATTCTTCTGAATTTCCTCGTTTTTCTAGAATGAGTATCCATTCTTCACAAAACAACTAAGATTTTCCAATGAGGAAGTATAGTGTACTATAATGAAATACCACCGACTAAAAATCTTTTTTCTGACACCAAATACGTCCATTCATGCCTTTCTCTCCTTGCCGTTTACTTACATAAAACGGTCAAAAGTGTGGACACGATCAACGTAAAATCCGGAATTCTACATTTCAATAATTTTAATGCACCCGGAATTCCGAGTTCGAAAATTAAAAAAACTCAAAATTTCGGGTTAGACATGAAAAAATACCACCCACGTGAATTAGTAAAAAAAAACATGTTTGACAAAAATTAAGGACCTTAGTCGAAAATTAAGGACTTTTAATGGCCCTTAATTAAGGATTTACTTAAATTAAGTAGTTCTTAAGGACTTTTAAGGACTGTGCGAACCATGTATGACACTGTATAATGTAAGTTTTATATATCTTTACAGTTAATAAAAGTTTATAAGACAGGAATGCTGAAATAAGTATTTTTTTTTACCAGACATTCTCCTCGAGTACTCATTGATTGCTGGCATGAAATGCTTGTCCACCAGCGATCGCATGAAAGGTCCAGCGTTGCTGCACAGCTCCAGATTGGATCCAGAGTGCACAATCCCTGGAGGGCCAGGACTAGCAGATAAGGAATGGTGGGAATTTACACGATGTCTGAAAAATCGATTATATTTCTTAGGGATGTGTCGAATCCCAAATACTAAATATTCAATCAAAATTTTAACTGAATATTCAATTTTATTTATTAGATTAAAATTTTTATTTAAAAGTAACATGTCATTTATATTTTACTTGTTTTAATGGATATTCATATCTTAAAAAAATTATTGCAGTTTGTGCTTTTCAAAATATGCTTATGAATATTAATAATTTAGGTCAAATAAATTTTAAGTAACTTTCAACCTAAAACTTAATAAATTGTTATAAAGTATGTGGTATATATACACATCAAAGAAAAATAATCAGCATCAATCCATGTAAAAAAAACAAATACTCGTCAGAAATTAATCAACAGCAAAAATTACTAATAAAAAACATTTATTTTCAAAGACAGGAACATTTACAATAAAAAATGTAATAGACCAAAAATTAATTTTATTAAATTTTAATTACGATAACAATTTTTATATTAATAATTGTTACTTTCAACAAGTATTACATAACAAAATTGCTTTACTGGTGCTTAAAAATATTTTAAGTGGCACTATTCAGTTGCCAAATAGGCAATATACCTGACACAAACCCTTTAATCAGTAAATTCCGAATATTTTCACTCTACATATATATATATATATATATGCACTTGTGCACACTAGCCAAAGCACACTTGCAATTTATATTAGATTAGATTTGAGGAGGAAGGTAACGGTGCACTTGGGTCAAAACGTCCCATTGTGCCTTTCCTTAATCAAAGAATAAAATAAACACTAGAACAACTTAAACAGACCAGTAGCCTTGCAGCAAGTCAAACAATAAGATAGTGGAAAATCGCTAAAATTTATGAATCTTAAATTCATATGACAACCAACAACAGGCTCAAGGCCCAACAAGGTTGTGCCAGCTGTACATTCTAACTATCCACCAATGAATAACTAACTTATTCTTAAAATCTTTTACTCTTGTACAATTAACAATATTCATTGGCAAGTTGTACCATTCGTCTATTATCTTATTATGAAAATATTGTTTTCTCCCTTCCTGATTAAAATGTGATTTGTTTAATTTAAACCAGTGACCACTGTTCTGTCACTCATATTAAAATCTAAACCCTCTATATTTACTTGTTTAATAATTTGAACAGTTGAATCAAATTTCCTCTAACACTTCTCTTTTCCAGAGCACACATATTCAAATTTCTTCTTAATCTATCTTCATAATCAATGCCTGAAAACCGTTGGACCATTTTAGTAGCCCTGTGCTGAACTTTCTCCTACAAGTCAATGTCTATTTAAAGATATGGTGACGAAAACTGTACAGCATACTCAAGATGAGTCCTTACCAACCAATGGCAAGATTACTATGGCATTGCATTTACCAAAAACATGATTGACCGTTTCAAAATTCAGCTAAAATGCTGGAAAGGTGTGAAATTGATGCCTTTCCAAAACATACACTACAAATTTGCACAAACTCCCATCTCTTACCTCCCGATGAGACCCCCGTCTGAGGTCTGGGGCATGAGAGTCTGCGACCTCCGCAGTGCTTCCCTCCTCCCCTTGCTGAGGTTGACGGCATCCCTGAGGGCGAACATCCAGTTGTCCAGGCCCTTGGACGACCACAGCAGTAGCTGGTCCTCCTGGCCCACCTTCACCGCAATCACCCCGTCCTGCTTCTTGTCGATCCACTGGAGGTCATCCACGTCCGCCAGGTTCACCTGATCGCAGAGGACGTTGGAGGGCAATTAGTTGAGGGAAATGCAGTGAGAACCAGTTTATTAATAGACTCAAAGGAGTACGATAGCATTTTAAATAGGGTTTACTGTTTTCAAGTTCATTAAAAACTGGTTGTAAGTACTATAATTTGGTATAGTCTTAAATTCAGTGGTTTAATAGAATTTCAATAAATGGTTTCATCCATAAATGCAAAATAAAAATGCGGGTGCAACAGAATTTTGTAAACAAACTAACTGTTGCAATTCCGCGTACAGAAAAACAGTGTTTTTCAATCACCGCGTAAGAGTATTATATATAAAGATAGTTTCATCCATGGATGTGCCATCCTAAAATTAATCAATTTTTGCTAAAATATTAACACTTTGCGATCGTGGAACATGTTTAATATTTACTTCCTTTTTATGGAATAGTTACAATCAATTCTTGTTCTTTTTAAAGAAGTATTGTTTAGTGTGTCCTTTAGACTTAAGGTGGATAATTATAAAAAAATAAAAAGATATGCATGAAGTTGGATATTAATCTTAGGATATTAAACAAATATTTAGTAGTGTATGACAATTGTCGAATGTTTAAAAAAAAAAACAGGGGTCGGAACAGTTATTCATCCTTATGTTCTTTTCCCTAGAATTTGTTATGATTAAAGAAAAAAGAAGCCAAATCTGTTTTGGATCTGTAAAAGAACGAGTTGGAAAAAATATCGATGTTTTTTAAACACAAGATCATGCGGTTCTCGTTTATTTTAAAGAACAGGAAAACAAAAGAACGAGTCGTTATGTTGTCACCTGAGCGGCGCCAATGGAGTGCAAAGGGTTAATAAGGAACAAAAGAACAGGTCATTATTTTGATGATTGAGAGTCACTTCTCCATTAACACTATTTCACTATAAAAACTAATTAACAAAACTAGTAAACCATGATTTTACAAAAAAAATATATTAAAACAATATAATTTTATTTTTTTATTTTTCATTATAAATGAAAAAATCTTCTCAAATGTTTATCAATTAAAATAATTGTAAGCACCCCAACAGACAACATTATTTTGCATGCTATTATATGTATATGCAGAATAATACAATGGTAAAAGCAATTGCAATATAATTAATTTTAAGAAACTTAAGTTCCAAGTAAGTTTATTTAAATCCTAAAAAAAAATTATAACGCTAAATTTAATTTTTAGCGTTTTAGCTAAATTACTACCAAAGTATATGAAATCCAGTTTAAACACTGGTATGACATCAAGGTTTTAAAATAATTCCAACAATTATGTAGTGTTGCAAACAGAAAATTAATACAGTGTACAAAATTGTTACAGTTATCCGGCTGCATATTTAGAGCCAATCAGTTTAGCCCAAAAAAAAACTGCAAGTTTGTTACCTAGATTGCCAATTTTAACAAAAATCGATTTTGAGCTTAACTTTTCTAAAATGAACACTGGAAAGTAATTTACCTTATATAAAAATCCCCCCATTTCCGAGATTCCGATTTTAGAAGCTTTTTTGAAGCAGGCCAGGTAGTCGCTAGTAAGTATGAAAAACCTCTCCTTCCATCGACTGAAGAATTTGTCACGCTGCTGCCACAAAGTGCCCTTTTTCAAGGTCACAGACTCTGGGCGAGATTCTTTGGGTTTGGCCTCTGGTTCTGAATTCATCATGAAGGATCGCGGCACAGGAAAACCTGGAAGGAATTGTTAACAAATAAACAGACATGTGATTGATTTAAAAATAAATTTGTGGCAAGTTAAAATTTAATAACAATTTATATTTGAAAAATTCATTTTACTAGAGATACAAAATTAAAATCCAACTTGTTATTTTGAGAAAATATGGGTATCGGGAGTCTTACACCAAGAAGAAGAAGACCGCTGAGAAATGAAAATAGCACAGTTGAATCACTATTAAAATAGAGAACAGTTGTTCGTTATATACAAAAAAAATTTTTAAACTTGCTGTTTCAATGATGTGATGTCATACAAGACTCACGCATTAATGAGTATATCAGTGTTCACTCTAGAAATAAAAAGGGGCAGGGCAAGGGCACCCCATTTGGCAGTAAAAGGGCACCCCATTTTTGAAAAGGCATTTCTTATTTTTAAAAGGGCACTTTAAAAAAAATGTTTTGTGTGGGCGTGGCACACATTGACACATCAGACTCGTGACCAAACAAAAAAAAAGTTCCGATTTGTTGTTTGACATTGCGCTAGAGATGCATATTGGGCTATTGTTAACGGTTCGGGGCCTATCTCGAAGGAAAGACCCGTACAAAATAGATATCTCTTTATGAAAATATTATTTGAAATCTAAAATTTGACATTTTAAAATTATTGTTTTCCCTAAAAAGCAATTCTATAAGTAGGAATCAGATCCCTTACAAAACTGATAAAAAGGCTACTTAAATCCAAAATTTAGTAATAAAATGCTTAGTCTTGCAAACCAATCCCTACCTAGTCCCAAACCTAATTCTCTTTAAAAAAAACTTATAATTTCATATACAGGCACAGGCAACCAATAGGATTCATGGAAAGCCCCGTGCTCGAAATTACCGCGGAATCATCGCGATTTCACAACCTGCGTAGTTATAAAGGTGTTTGTTTTTCTACTGTCATAATTCATTTAATTCCAATTTACGCACAATTTGTTTTAATCGATGAATTTTTTAAAGGCAACTAAGGAAGCAATGATGCTTGTGCTTGAATGAAAAGGGCAAGAAGGGCGGCATTTTTGAAAAAAGGGGCATGAGGGCGCTATCGAGATGAAAAAAGGGCGGGCAGGGTGGACCGCCCTTCAAAAAACACCTAGAGTGAACACTGAGTATATAATTTGGAATTTTATTGCCTTCCATATTCCTCAATTATTGTGAAAATTATTGAAGTAAAAGTTTTAATTTATTATATTTATGAAGACAAATTACTAAAATAAATCAACAATATATTTGGCTTTACCTCAAACGTATCTTTGCAAAAATATATATATATTCAAAAAATGAAGGTTTTACAATACGGCATGTATTGTTGAAGGGGATTTTAATAAAGGAGAAAACTAAAAAGTCGAGATCTTAATGTTAAAATAACATAAAAGTGCCATTTTTCTGAAGGCAAAACTGAAAATTAATAAAATCTTCTAGTGATCATGATGTTATTACTAGGGATGAAACGGATATCCGGTATCCGGCCTATCCGGCTGCTTTTTAACTATCCAATATCCGGAAGTAAAGTGCCGGATATCCGATTTTCCATGCCGGATGAATAAAACATCAAAGATTTTTTTTGTGGCGATCAATTTTCTTTGTTCTTGCTTTAAGTATTTTCCTGAAAATTCTACCAATGTATTCACAGTGTGCAGATTCTCCCTTTAACCAATAGAGACTTTAAAAAAACCACTTTTTTTCAATTTTTTTACTTTAAAATAATGTTTTTAACGAATCGTTATGGTGGAGGGTCATCACATCTCACAACTAATATAAAGTTGAATAAAAAAATAAATTTCTCAAAAGTTTAAGCAAACTTGAGTCTTCATGTTTGGAATGAAAAGGTATATGGTAAAATTACAATTATTCAGAAATTAAGTGTAAAATGTACAAAACATACGACCATTGCTAGCAGAACCATAGAATAACCCTTTGTAAATAAAAAAGCTCTTTGAATGTTTATTCAATTTTGGTATCACTTTAAAGATAAGAAATCGGGAAATATTACACACAAAAAAAAAATTTCAATTTTTGACCGATTTCCGTTTTTTCTAGTGCGTATGAGAATTTATTTTCATAAAAAATAAACTGCCAGGTATCCGATTGGATATCCGGCAAAATCTAGTTCGTATATCCGATTTGTAATGTGCGCCGGATATCCGATATCCGGCAAAACCACTATCCGGTTCATCCCTAGTTATTACGCAGTGGCTACTTTATGTTATGTAGCAAGGTTACTAAGTTCATGCAGTATTAAAAAAAATTATCAATAAAATGTAATTATTTACATTATATACTGATGATTGCATGAATTAAGCAATTACGCAAAATAATCAAATTGCATTAATTTAATATTAAAAAAAAATTAAATTGCAATTTTTTTTCCAAAATTAAAAAAAAAATACCAATGTGCATGTCAAGTTCTAGAGCAATTTTTGGTTAATTCCTAGTGTCCGGTGCCCTCGCCAAATGGGATTTGGCGACAAATGATTGGGCGATAAAGTTTATATTTTGGCAATCGTACTTGATTCCGCGAGATGTAGATGACGCTGAACTAGATGCGCCCGCGTTGACGTTACGCGTGCGCATTGTTCATCAATGCGTGCGCATCTAATTTAGCTTTGGTTTTACGTAGTTCTGCCCATTCTGCCATATTTGAATCATTTGTTCGGCGGCTCGGCTCGCGTGGTTGAAAGTTGATTTTTTTTAGCTAACGATGTACGCGGACGATGTTTATTTAAATAGTAGGTATTTGTGGGAGTTGGAAATGAAAGGTAAACGTGCCGTGCTTGATTGGTGCATAAATGCCGGATTGTTGTCTTAACAAGCGAATATGCAAGGTATGCGGAAGGTGCATAGAGCTGGCCACGTTGCAATACTGTGGAATGGGTTGCTGGGTCGAACCATGGATACATTATGCAGCAAATGATCGACTGTCCGGAGGGTGTCATGGATGCGATCCTGAGTAGTCGGAGACCGAAGGCCGGAAACTACAAAATCGACATCAGGAGTCTGTGATTTTAGTGCGCGTTATGCGTGTGCGCTTACGAGTGCTGTCGAAATGCCCCAAACGACTGCCCGAAGGATTGCCTGTAAGCACCATGATCAACTGCCCGGAGTGGGTCATGGATGTGATCATGAGTAGTCGGAGGCCGAAGGCCAGAGACCACAAAATCAACGGCAGGAGTCTGTGACTTTAAGCGCGCGTTACGCGTGTGCACTTAAGAGCGCCGTCGAAATGCCCCAAACGACTGCCCGAAGCCACTATACCCAAGGATCGCCTGTAAGTACCATGATCGACTGCCCGGACCAACGCAATGTCCGCCATTTTGCGTCATCTGACCATGGTTCAAAAATACAAGGCATCGTTCCCGGATCTTTCCTTTGAGATAGGCCCCGAATCGTCGCCAATAGCCCACTGTGCAGCTCTAGTGCGACGTTAATTAACCAAACCATAACAAAACCGCCATTTTGATTTGGCTACAAAAAAAACACGTCATTTTTGCCTTGGCGCCAATTTTTGGACTTGGCAACAACAGGGCACCTTACACTAGGAATTTACCCAATTTTTTTTTATATTCATGTTTATTTGCTTATGTTTAATTTATAATCCTTGTAGAAGAATACAAAAAGCTTTCGCCTAAAAAATAGCTTGAAGTGCAATCACACCACAATCTATTTATAGATGTGTCAACAATGTCACAAAAAAGTCAAAAACCTAATTGTTGCACAGTAGTTTTTATAATTTATCCTTCAGGAATTGATGACAATTAAAATTAATTCTTTAAGGTCCTGTCAATTTGCAAATAAACAAACAAAACTCACTGTTGAGCAATTTCTCCAATATAAAATTATAAATTTAATTTCAACATCAAAGTAATATATCAAAATAAATTAGAAGAAAAAAATCAACAGTAATTTTAAATTTAAACATATATATTAATGGGACTGCCGCGATCTAACATTAGTAAATCTAAAATGTAAGCTCACATATTTTTTTAGAAGTATTTTATTATTGTCCAAAACTAAAATCTGTGTATGGAAAATTATTGAACAATTGAACTTGGAATATTCTGCGAATGAACTAAATATAAAATTCAAATATTTTATTCCAAAATTTATATTTAGGCTAGTGTTCACACAGTTTTAAAAAATGGCAGGGTGTGGGGGGGGGGGATTTGTCAAAAAGGGCACTTTTTGTTATGTAAAAGGGCACTTTCTGTTGACTAAAAGGCACTTTCCTTACCTTTAACTGGATTTTTTTCAAGAGGGCCAGAATTTTCTCTTTTTTAAAGTTTGTATAATTTAGAGTTTTTTTAGAAATGTTTAAAATTTCACAAAAAATAAAATTAAAAAAACTGCGCTATAAAGTCATTACATAAAAAATCTCTAATACTAGTGTTTTTTTAAAAAAAAATTCAAAAAAGAACATTTTGAAATTCTCAAATTTTTCCTTGTTAAAATGTTTTTACTATCTCAAATTTCATAAGGGGAGACAGATAAGTTTCAAATAAAAAAAATTTAACAAAATATATTAGTAGTAAAACAAATTAGAACATTAATACAAACTAAACAAAAATAAGCAATTTTCTTCCAAAAATCAATTTTTATAACTCCAAATGACAAGTCCTAAAGTTCAATTTCGTAAATTAAATTATATTTTTGAAAAATTCAATGCCATTTTGTTATGTAGTGCAAATCAAATCATGATGAAATATAAAGTGGTGAAGTATAAACATTTATTTATCAGATGCAAAAGGATTGTAAGTCTTGCAAAAGAGATCGCAGCAGATCGCGTTTAGTAAATTTCTACAATTTTAAGGTTTTTTATGAATGAAAAAATTCTTGAAAGTGTGCCACCTGGAAGTTGCATTCGTGAAAGGCAAACGAAAACTTAAGAGTTATAACCATCTTACATTTCATGTGATATCCTCGTTTGACAAAGATCGCAAATATTTTTGCGGAAAAATATTTTTTTTTAATTACAGGGCGCAAAGACGATACTGAAAAAAGGCAGGGCACATTTTTCACTTCCAAAAAGGGCAGGGCGCATCGGCACTTACAAAAAAAAGGGCAGGGTGCGACGCCCTTTGAAAAACGCATAACAGGAACAGTAATTTAGGCCCTGAATTAAGTAATTAGAAAAATTATGGAAGTACAAAAAGCAGGGTTTTAAATTTGCAATGATTTGCCATGCCTAAAACAATACAACGCTAGCAATATTCATGTATCTTTTTAAACATTAATCAGACATTTTAAGTCTCCAATATTATCCTATACTAAAGACTTATGTTTTAAATATATATAAACCATAATATGTTATTTTTTTTTAACATCATTAAATTAAAAGGAATTACGGATGTAACGAAACATTTAAATTTTTCCGCAGACTTGTTAATTTAGAAATCTGCGATTGAGACTACAACCAAAATTTTCGACTGTCACTTATTTAAAGTTAGCTGCCACGTGCCGACTGTAAATTTTTACCTTCACCTTAAGAGGAAGAGTGTAGGTAATGTTATCTAGGTAATGTAAGCTCATTCAACAGTCTGTATATTGGTATACGACCACTCAGGACAGTAGCTGGTACCCCCTTAGAGCAGTTAATTATGGTGCTTACAGGTAAACCGTCAAGCAGTCGGTCATCACGTGTTCTGTACAAACTTCCTTTCATACTTGTTTCTTATTCAATATTCGTAAAATTAGCACCATTTTTAGAAGGAACCAGTGATCATTCATTTTATTTATTCAGTTTATTATTTAGCACACTGATTTTGGCAACACGTCTTTAAACCAATCTGAACCACGGAGGAAAGAAAAAGGTGGAGGTGATTTGGCGAGATTTCACGGGAAATAAGATGGCAACCTTAAAGTAGGTACAAACGAACCCATCTGGCAGTGCGTTTTCAACGAGTACTGCGTTATTTAATATACAAATTTTAAAATATAAAAACTATTTGTGTAGTTGGGAGATGCAGTAGAAGTTCCAAATCACTAAAGGATGCTATTATTTTCCCTTATTCATAGGTAAATTAAATTATAAAATAAATTATCACAATATACTGATACAAAGTAGTGCTTTGGAATAGTGCCAAATACTTTGCTAGTACTAACTTTTTCAGCAATTGCTTGCTTCACCTTGCAAACCGGTTTTAAACTCGTAATCGCATCTCCACCTTCTTTTCTCCATAATATGAACTAAATAAAAACATGGCAAAATGAGGTCGTATAACAAAGTTAAAGATTAGTAATCAAAGATTCTTCTTGCATGCTAAATGACTCACTCTTGTGAATAAATACGGATTTGATTGTTCGCACTGAATGAGTTAAGCAACTAATAAAATATGAAAATAAAATGGCAACTACAATATCTTGGTTCAAATTTACTTTGCACATTTAAATAAAAGCAGCCAAATCGATGAATAGATGTCCATAATCTTTGTCGTAAAGAACTAGCTTACTAATTTGCATGTATATATATTAACCTAATAGAATAGTAGAAATGCATTACAGAAATATAAAATTCTGTAAATAATGTTGTGGGCATCATACGGTAAAAGCTGGGATAATTTTATTTTACAAACATTTTCACAAATTACCACAAACTCTTAAACACTTTTTAATTTTTATTAAGCGAAAATTTTATTAGAACTTAAAGTACACTTATACAAAAAGGCTTTTACCTACTGGACGATTTCTCCAATATGCTTTCAGAAAAATATCCTAAATTTACTTCTCTCAAAAGTTACGGATGCTTATAATGAGCCCTCTTTCGAATGGAAAATTCATGATTGAACATGAACTGTCAAAAATAATATACCAAAACCAAAACAATAAGGTCTTTCAGTAGATATCGATCATGGCATGTTGCATTCGACTGAAAATGCATTTACGAAAATAAAAATAATGTATCAAAATACCAGAATGCATAGCAAATTAGGAGGTAAAGAGGAACGATATGGATGTCATAAGTTTAGTTTAAAATAACGGGAGAAAGCAAAACACAAGTTTCTAATATTAGCCTGTTCCCCAGCTGAGAATTCTTGAGCGATTAAGTAATTTAATCTAAAAATAAAGCAATCAAGTACTCACGATTAATAGGTTATCACAGAATTTATTCAAATTCATAATCTACTCATGTAGGAATCGGAACAATTGCAAATATTAAGCTCGGTTGTAACCATTTAAATAATAATTATTGACAATATGAGAGAAGAAATACGGAAATACACCGGACGACCTCCAAACAGATGCCATCTTCCGTGTCAAAATTAAAAATAATAAAATATTATATTGAATTGTTTTGCCCCAAAAAATAAAAAATTGCGAACAATCAACAAAGTTTAAATAAAATGTTTTATACTCATTAAAAAAAACATTTGCAATAAAAGTATTTTTCTTTCATACATTTTTATGGTAAATTTTTTTTTAACAGAGGTGCATATTTGTTGTTTACAACTGCAACTGGTGTTTAGCTGGAGATTTCGTTTTGTTATTTATTTTGTTTGAAAATACGAACGTGTTTAAAAGTTTAACTTATAAATTGAAAGCTAATTTGTGCCTTTTGTAGAAAAATATTGGTGATTGCTGTTTCTTTAATTGAATTCACATAAAAAAAGTGAGTATATAGATAAGATTCTACTGATCCGAAAAGTATTTTAATTGTTTACTTCTTAACAAGCTGTAAACTAATACAGAATTAATCACGGAATTTTTAAATAATAATTGTATTATGAAGTGAATTATTTCAAATATGTGTGCTTTTATGTATTTTGTAGATCTTGAAAGAAAAAATTCGCACATTAGACATTTTAAAATTTAGATAACTAAGTCTGGCGTTGTTTGAAATATATCCCTTAATTTGGGAATACTCTTTTTTTTTCTCCCCCCATTCGAAGGTTGTTCGCCCCTTTTATTTAGTATTCCTGAGGAGTTTCACTTTTTGTGCTAACAATTTTTATAGAAATGTAATAATGTTCATATAGAACATGAAATATTTTATTTCGGGAAAAAAACGAAACGCTCAGCGCTCTTCAATGGCGGATTTAGAAGCTTGCAAATGGCGGAGTTACCCTTCATTAGTGACAAAAGATTGTTCAAATTTGAACTGTAAAGTTTAAAGCCAAGGAGTGTAAATTAATGAGTGAATTACATTAGAATATTTGTATTTATATGTGTTTTATGAACAATAGATTATCTTGGAAACAGATGTAGTGTTGGACATTTGGCGCGTTTTTTTTTTTTTGACGACGAAAAATTGCTGTTAAACGTAGTATAGGGTTGCCAGATTGAAAGTCGCCACAAGAATAGGAAAGTACCAAAAATGTCAGGTGGGGTTGCCATACTATACATTTATCGCCCCAATAAAACACTCCAAAAAAAAATTCTCGCGCCAAATTTTACTACATCTGTACCTTATCTTGCATTAGATGGTAGCCTTTGATTTCTAAAGCAGAACTAGCCTACCCAAGATGGCGTCAAAACATCTAAGTAGCATCGCACTAATACGACTGCAAAATACATGCTTAGAGAAAGTGAGAAAAAGGAAAAAAAAAATTATGCAAAGGTTTTTTTTATTAAATGAGCTAAATTACAATGAAATATTGGTTTGGGTCAGGTTTACTGTACGGTCACCCTTGGCGCGATTTTCCGCATTTGGCGATAATTTTTTTTAAATGGCAACCCCCCTCCGAAACGACAAGGAATTGCAGCAACCCTATTGGACAACAGTCATCAAAATGGCGAGATTTTGAAAAAGTCGCCAAGGGTGACCGTACAGTAAACCTTTACCATTGGTTTAAATATGTGTTTTGAAAATAATTGTTTCTGGATGGTAGTCTTAGATGACTTTGTGACAGTCCCGTTTTTCCGATCTGCATTGGTTTAGGTTTTTCGTGGCCTTGTTTGGTTGGTCAGGGCGTATTTTCCTTTGACCCGACTCAAAAAGAGAATCTTTAATCTATTTTCGGCGACCAACCAGTGTGCATGCGTGAAAAATGTATTTAATGGGGATCGCTCGTACCTCTCGTCAGTTCAGTCTGGTTTCACTCGGCAGTTTTTAGTCGGTGTGTCTCGCGTCGTGCAGTATCTCCTTGGGTTAATTCCTAGTGTACGGTGCCCCCGCCAAATGCGATTTGGCGACAGTTGGTGGGCGATAAATTTTATAGTTTGGCAACCCTATTTCATGACATTCCTAGCAATATCATGATATACGGCAACCCTACTTTTTGTTCTCGTATCGTAACACGTTGTTTTGCCAAGAACTTAACGCCACACATTTGGCAGGGGCACCATACACTAGGAATTAACCTCTCCTTGTTATGAAGTAGTGGCGGGAAAGTATTCGGCCGAGTGAAGATTCTTCTGATGCACCGTCAGTAAAGCCGTTAAGACACCCACTCGCTGAGTATCTCCATCTTGCTTCTGAACCTCTTCCCCCTTTATTGTATGTAGTCGGTCTGCATAGGGGTCATTCCATGTCAAATCAACACAAGAAATGGCATTTTTTTTCATCACCATCTTTGATTTTTATGAAATTTGGTGAACTTGTTGTACCTACTAAGAATGTAAAAAATGCAAAATTTTAACCTCCTCGGCCTATTAGTTTTTTAGTTATTTGCATTTCAAAATTGCTAAAAACGTAAATCTGCCCTCCGATGGCTGCATTTAAATTACCATAACTCCTGTTCTAATTAACATATAGAAATAATATTGGTATCGTTTTAAAGCTCTTTAAATGACTTTTAAAATGATATGAAACACATGAAGGTTTGGTGAAAAACATTTCAAGGTCATAATATTTTACCTTTGACCTTGAATTTCCAAAAAACGAATTTCTTAATTTTCACTATATTTTTTCCCTGAATACTACAACATTTGAACTACATGTATACCAATTTTCAGAGTGGGACAACAATGGGATCATATACAAAAAAAATGAGAAACAAAAATATGCACTATATTAGGGTCATTCCATGTCAAATAAAAAAAAAGTGTAGGGAAAAATTGCACAAGAAAATGCATTTTTTTTCCGCACCATCTCCGATTTTTATGAAATTTGGTAAACTTGTTATACCTACTAAGAATATAAAAAATGCAAAATTTTAACCTCCTTGGCCTATTAGTTTTTTAGTTATTTGCATTTCAAAATGGCTAATTTTTGAAAAAAAAATTTAATGTATGATCCCATTGTTGTCCCACTCTGAAAATTGGTATACATGTAGTTCAAATGTTGTAGTATTCAGGTTAAAAATATAGTGAAAATTAAGAAATTCGTTTTTTGGAAATTCAAGGTCAAAGGTCAAATAATATGACCTTGAAATGTTTTTCACCAAACCTGCATATGTTTCATATAATTTTAAAAGTTATTTAAAGAGCTTTAAAACGATACCAATTTTATTTCTATATGTTAATTATAACAGAAGTTATGGTAATTTAAATGCAGCCATCGGAGGGCAGATTTACGTTTTTAGCCATTTTGAAATGCAAATAACTAAAAAGCTAATAGGCTCGAGGAGGTTAAAATTTTGCATTTTTTACATTCTTAGTAAGTATAACAAGTTCACAAAATTTCATAAAAATCGGAGATGGTGAGGGGAAAAAATGCCATTTCTTGTGTTGATTTGACATGGAATGACCCGGTGCAAAATGAATGGTCGCTAGTTGTATTTTCCAGCTAAAATTTTCAGTTTGACGACCGTACTCTTGTATCTAGTTGTAATTTTTGAAGCCGAAAGGCGTGTGTCAATGAGCAAGAAAATTTGCACGAGTTTCTTGCACTTGTACATGGGCCTGCAAGTCCAATTGCGGCGAGTTTTCATCTTCTGCAGTGAGACCGTGCAACGTAAAAAAGGAAGGCATAAAAACTGTTCCTGCAACTTTCAATCGCTCACTTTCAGCAGTTTGGAAGGTGTAGCAAGCACTCTGCGAAATTTCAATAATGTCGGCTGTATGATAGCTGTTTACGGTGTTCATTTAGAGAACTGTAATGTATAACTGATATGTACACATTCAGGAGTACATACTTTTAAAAGGCAATTGGACTGTGTGTGACATCGGGCGATTGTTATTAGGTTGCATTAAAACTAGGGGTGAAACGGATGTCCGGTAACTATCCGGTATCCGGCTGCTTTTTAATAGGGATGAACCGGATAGTGGTTTTGCCGGATATCGGATATCCGGCGCACATTACAAACCGGATATCCGAACTGGATTTTGCCGGATATCCGGCAGTTTATTTTTTATGAAAATAAATTCTCATACACACTAGAAAAAACGGAAATCGGTCAAAAATTTTAAAATATTTTTTTATTCTGTAATATTTCCCAATTCCTTATCTTTAAAGTGATACCAAAATTGAATAAACATTCAAAGGGTCTAGGGTGCTGCTAGCAATGGTCGTATGTTTTGTACATTTTGCACTTAATTTCTGAATAATTGTAATTTTACCATATGCCCTTTCATTCCAAACATGAAAACTCAAGTTTGCTTAAACTTTTGAGAAATTTATTTTTTAATTCAACTTTATATAAGTTGTGAGATGTGATGACCCTCCACCATAACGATTCGTTAAAAATATAATTTTAAAGTTAAAAATTTGAAAAAAAAAAGTGTGTGTTTTTAAAGTCTCTATTGGTTAAAGGGAGAATCTACTGTGAATACATTGGTAGAATTTTCAGGAAAATACTTAAAGCAAGAACAAAAGAAAATTAATCGCCACCAAAAAAATCTTCGATGTTTTATTCATCCGGATATCCGGCATGGAAAATCGGATATCCGGCACTTTACTTCCGGATATCGGATAGTTACCGGATAGTTAAAAAAGCTGCCGGATAGGCCGGATACCGGATAGTTACCGGATATCCGTTTCATCCCTAATAAAAACAGTTCCTGCAACTTTCAATCGCTCACTTTCAGCAGTTTGGAAGGCAGTGTTCACTCTAGAAATAAAAAAGGGCAGGGCGCTGTAGGCTGTAAAAGGGCACCCCGTTTTTGAAAAGGGCACTTCCGATTTGTTTATTGATATTGCGCTAGAGCTGCATATTGGGCTATTGGTGACGATGCAGGGCTTATTTTGAAGGAAAGACCCGTACAAAATTGATATCTCATTATGAAGATACTACTTAAAATCCAAAATTTGACACTTAAAAATTAATGTTTTCGCTAAAAAGGAAATTTGTAAGTAGTCCAAATCAGAGCCTTTACAAAACTGATGAAAAGGCTACTTAAATCTAAAATTTGGTAATAAAAGGCCAATATTGTAACCAAAATATCTTCACTTTAAAAAAAACACCACCATAGCATTTCATGTGCGGGTACAGACAACCAATAGGATTTGTGGAATGCCCCTTGCTCGAAATAACCGCGGAATCATCGCAATTTTACAACAATTAATTTTACAACACGCGTAGTTAAAAAAAAAGGAGTTTGTTTTTCTACTGTACCCTAGCTGGGCCTTAGCTTTTTTCGTTCTTTCCTTTTTAGCGAAGGCCCTACCAAGTGCACGATTTTTAGTTTTTATATATTGTTCTAGCGTTCATTTTCTCCTCTGTTTATGATTGTTGGGTTTTTCTTGATTGTATTCTAGTATTATTTCGTAGGTTCAATTTGTTGTTTCACTTTTTGTATTAATTCCGAAAGTTTTTATTGGTTTTGACCTGCACGTTTGCCGTGTGCGGTGACTCGTATCGTAGGAAAGTGGAGTCCTGGGGATCCTGCTACGTCTCGTTCAGGACGGGGTTTAGTTTCCTAGAGACGTCATTGTGTTCCCTTTGGTCCATGCTTCGACGTAAACGAGAGGCCAGGAGTGAGCCCGCTTTTGGTCAACCGGCTCACCTAATACCACTGTGGTTCAATACGCCAGTGAATTTCTCCCCTGACGTGTTGGACGACCTGCGTAATGTTTTGCGGGACCTTGTGCGAAAGGACTGGAGCGATGGCTGGAGGTTACAGGTGGCTAATAAATTAGCCTCTGTATTTCCCAGCATCCCGTTCCTACCGTCCTTGCCATCTCGCCGATGTGATGTATTATTGACACGTCTCCGCATAGGCCATACACGAGCAACGCATAGGCACTTATTGGTTAACGAAACTGCCCCGCTGTGTCACCATTACCAACAACCTCTCTCCGTAATTCATATTTTAACTTCTTGTCCTCGTCTTAGATTTTTATAATCGTTTTTTTAATACATCATCTCCCACATTGTCCTATTTATTGAATCATCCACCTCATTCATCACTATTTATCTTTTTAAATTACACAAGATTTTTACCTTTGCTTTGAAATTTAGTTTGTTTATGTGTATATTTTAGAATTTTAATATTGGTTTAAAAATCTAGTGTTTGGTGCAGCTTGGCCATATTTGGCCCTTGTGCCAATAAACTCCAATCAACCAACCAACCATCTTTGTTCTTGCTTTAAGTATTTTCCTGAAAATTCTACCAATGTATCAAACCCACTTTTTTTCAAATTTTTAACTTTAAAATTATATTTTTAATGAATCGTTATGGTGGAAGGTCATCACATCTCACAACTAATATAAAGTTGAATTAAAAAATTAATTTCTCAAAAGTTTAAGCAAACTTGAGTTTTCATATTTGGAATGAAAGGGCATATGGTAAAATTACAATTATTCAGAAATTAAGTGTAAAATGTACAAAACATACGACCATTGCTAGCAGCACCCTAGAATAACCCTTTGTAAATAAAAAAGTTTTTTGAATGCTTATTCAATTTTGGTATAACTTTAAAGATAAAGAATTGGGAAATATAACAGAATAAAAAAACATTTTTCAATTTTTGACCGATTTCCGTTTTTTCTAGTGTGTATGAGAAGTTATTTTCATAAAAAATAAACTGACGGATGTCCGGCAAAATCCAGTTCGGATATCTGATATCCGGTTTGTAATGTGCGCCGGATATCCGGTATCCGGCAAAACCACTATCCGGGCCATCCCTAATTAAAACAAGACCAATATTTGCAGGGCTTTGAGTCTATAGTTCATTGCTATTTGTATATAGGGTCATTCCACGTCAAATCAACACACCCATTTGACCTCACCATCTCGGATTTTGATCAAATTTGGCACATAAGTAGCCTCCATATAGACTAAGAAAAATACAAAATTTTATTCAAATATATCAACCCGTTTGGAAAATACGGCTATGCAAAGTTTAAAAAACACACCAAAACACACAAAAGACTTACATATGTTTAACCTGCCATAGCAGCTTTCCTAATTACGCTAGAAAGGTGGGTGAGGTGTCATGTTTCAGCATTTTTTATGGCTTTTCTTATGATATGCAACACAATAGTGGTTTGAAAAGAAAAAATATTAAAATTTTTAAATGAAAATTTAAATTTTAAATTCTGAAAAAAGCGTATTTTTAAAAAAAATTAATTTTTTTAAAAAAATAGTTTATACTAACATTAAATGATATGCAAAGTTTCAGAGTGGGCAGATAAAGGGTTCATAGGTAAAATAATTGAATACCAAAGGTTTTTTTTATCAAAATTCGGACCATATAATAAATAAATAGCAACAAAAAGCATAATATACATTATTTTTTTTTTAAAAATGTGAAATAAGGAAAATAACTCAGACATACTTGATATTGTATTGTTCAATTGTAGTTGATTAGTGCTTTATTTGTTTTCGAAGTGTCATTTTCAGATAACACATAAATTCTTCCAGTGTACAGGATGTACTTACTATACATAAATCTGTCAGAGGCATTCAAAACACATTTGGGCTTCCGTGGATATGAAAATGATTGGACTGGTCTAGCTGGATGAATAAATGTTACTTTTACTTCATGAATGACTTTATCCTATCTATCAGAAAACTGGGGAATAATAAAAATCATGTGCAAGTTTAAAGCTACAAACTACATGGTAACTTAGAGGAAGAGAAATTTCAGAAAGTCCCAACCCAAAACTTAGCAAAAGCCTTTCAGAAGAAATAGTTGAAGCTATTAATTTGTTTTACAAAAATTACAAAATTAGTATAGTGATGCCAGGCGCTAAATACTGCTCAACAGTTATTGAACCAAATGGAAACAAATTAAAAATTTCAAAAAAACTTATTTTGTGCAATGTGAAAGAAGCACACTTATTATTCAAGGACAAATTTCCAAATTTAGATTTTAAAATTGGCTTTTTCAAATATAAGACTCTAGCAGTGTATTTTAGCAAGATCAAGTGGTATACACAATGCGTGTATGTATGTGTATGTTCACTACATCTAAATGTAAAACTGATGATTGAAAATGGGAGTACTGACAAATGGTGAATTAAAAACCTACGCACATTGCCTATCAAAAATTATATGCAATCTGTCAATAATAGATTGCAGTATGGGTAATTGCACATCTTGTCCAGGTGATACTGCAATATGGACCATCCTTAAAACGTCATTTGAAGAAAATATAATACAAAAGATCACATTCAGCAGTAGATTTCAGTCGACTGTTGCAATTTAGAGACTCTGCAGAAATCATCAAAAGATTTTATAGATTTACTTTGCAACAAACTGTTACTTTTAGTTAGTCATGACTTTATTTCAAAACAACAAACATCTTTCATGAACAACATAAAGGAAAATTAAAAAAAAAATCATTTGCAGTGAATCTCGGCTTTTCAGAAAACTATAGTATGGTAGTTCAAGATGAGTACCAGTGCTACCACTGAGATAATGGACGAGCCACAATTCACCTTTTTGTGATATATTGTAAAGATAAAAACAAAAGTTGAACATTTAAGTTACATTGCAATTTCTGATTGCCTAGAACACAACACAGTTGTAGTTTACACCTTTCAAAGAAAACTTATTTCCTCTTTGACTGCAAAGTTGGTAAAAATTCACCATAAGATCTTTTACTTTTCTGCTGGGTGTGCTGCACAATATAAAAATAAGAAAAATTTCACCAACTTGTGTTTTCACAAGCAAGACTTCAATATTGAGGCCAAATGGCATTTTTCAACAACATAACATGGAAAAGGTGGTTAAGAAATCAATAGCTAGAGCTAGATTGCAGCGACCCAACAAACACTAATCTTAAGCACTCTCCAGCTTTATGAATGAGCAGTAGAAAATATTTCTGCCATTAATTACACTTTTACAACACAGGAGGATTAAGTACAGTCGGAAACATTTTTAAAGGATCGTTTTAACCAGGAAGATCACAATAGAAACTTAAATTAACAGACGTTAATAGCTATATCACTGTTGTATATGGCAAGAACTGGTGTTTAGCTTATGTTCTTGAGAGAAATGAAGAACTTGATGAACTAAAAGTAACATTTCTTCATCCAGCTGGACCATTCCAATCATTTTCATGTCTAAGGAAGCCAAATGTGTTTTAAATGCCTCTGACAGATTATGTACAGTACATCCTGTACACTGGAAGAATTTATGTGTTATATGAAAATGACACTTTGAAAACAAATGAAGCATTAATCAACTACAATTGATCAATACAATATCAAGTATGTCTGAGTTATTTTCCTTATTTCAAATTAAAATAAATAAATAATGTATTATGCTTTCTGTTGCTATTTACTTATTATATGGTCCGAATTTTGATGAAAAACCGCTTTGGTTTTCAATTATTTTACCTATGAACCCTTTATCTGCCCACTCTGAAACTTTGCATATCATTTAACATTAGCATAAACTATTTTCTAAATTTTTTTGAATTTTTTTAAAAATACGCTTTTTTCAGAATTTAAAATTTAAATTTTCATTTAAAAATTTTAATATTTTTTCTTTCCAAACCACTACTGTGTTGCATATCATTAGAAAGGCCATAAAAAAGCTGAAACATGATACCTCACCCACCTTTCTACCATAATTAGGAAAGCTGCAATGGCAAGTTAAACATATGCAAGTCTTGCAATTTTTGGTGTTTTTTTTTAAACTTTGCACAGCCGTATTTTCCAAACGGGCTGATATATCTAATAAAATTTTGAATTTTTCTTAGTCTATATGGAGGCTACCCATGTGCCAAATTTGAGCAAAATCCGAGATGGTGAGGTCAAATTTTTATTAAAAGTGTGTTGATTTGACATGGAATGACCCTATAATGGATGTGTGTCAGCAAGAATTGTTTTGTATATATTTTATTTATAGTTTTTAGACATTTCTATTTGTATTATTTGCTTTTGATTATATTTTATAAAACATATATAAAAAAAGTTTTAAAAAATATTTATATTTAGAAACAATTAATGAATGGCAAAAAGAAGCTTTATATATATATACAGGGCTCGATTTGAGCCGGAATGATGTTCCGGTACCTCTTTCTAGGGAGAAAAAAAATTACGATTCCAGACGGGTTTTATAGCTGATGCATTGCACTCCCACACCCCACGGAAGGTTACAGTTCCGGTGCCTCTATTTATAGAAATCGAGCACTGTATATATATATATATATATAAGTGCTTATGCTACGAGTGCACAAAGCAGCTACCACACTTGGCAAAAAAAATATATTCACCAATAACAATTTATAATCTAAACGTTTTAAATATTAACACAACAAAATATATAGGCAATTGAAGAGTTAACTAAAAAAAACAGGCATGTGATAAAATTTATAGTAAAACAAGCCAACAGTTGTTGAATGTCAGGGCACAGTCATACGAACTGTGGTCAAAAGATGGTATTTTCTGTAGGATGATATCCTTTCTTATATCAATCACTCATTTTAGGGCAAGATGAAGCGCAAGGCAAAGAAGGATTTCCAGAAAACGAAGTTGAAAGCTGGACGGCAGGTCACCAAAGGAACTAATGCCACGAATACGTCTTTCCAAACCAGGCAGATCATTGTAACTAAAGATCGAATGACAGAAGCAATTGGTGATAAAACCCTAGAGGTAAGCCTTGTTTATATAAATAAGAAAATTGTTATAAAAAATAGGGTACAGCTGCATTGTTACTAGTTTGGTTTCCAAGAAAGAAATAAACATACCAAGTGTCCTATTCTTTTACTCGAAGTTGTAGACCAAGGTATCAGGGTTGGATTTTTTCCAGGGCAGTGGAAGAATAAGAATGGAAGAAAACAATACTGAATATATTAACTATATAAAAGAATTTCTCAAACCATTATATCAATTCAAAAGTGCATAACTAAATATTAAAAATATTTTTTTTGGAAAAATAAATTATATTTTAGTAACAAACTTCAAGTATTTACAGGTGATGGTTTCTACAACTTTAAGAGAGGGTATCAGTGTTTCTGCCATTTCTATAAAATTTCTTACCTACCAGTTCTTTATTTTTCATATAAAAATGCATAATATTTAAGGTTAAAGACAATCATTAAATAAAAAAAATCACTTGTCTTATTTAAATAAACTGTAAAATAAGTCCCATTCTATATTAGATAAGTGATCCATGCTATTTATATGAATTATAATTAAATATTAAAATTGTGCTGGTTAAATTGAAATAGATAACCTAAAATGGATTTTGGGGGAAATAATTCTATTTTTTGTTCAGGTAACCCAATAAAAAACTTCAGTTAGGTATGTGATCTAATATTTGCTAAAAAAATATGTAATTATTAATTTAACATATATAATTTTAAAAAATATAGGTATAATTATAGTGTTCACTCTAGAATTAAAAAGTGCAAGGCGCTGTTGGCAGTAAAAGGGATTCCCGCATTTGAAAAGGCACTTCTTGTTTTTAAAAGGGCCCTTTAAAAAATATTGAGGTGAGCAGAGGGGCCACCTGTTGATACATCGTACACATGTCCGAAGGAACAGGAATTGGCGACAGTTCGGGGCTTAACTCGAAGGAAGGACCGTATAAAACTGATGTCTCTTTATGAAGATACTACTTAAAACCGGAAATTTACATTTAAAAATTAATGTTTTTTCTAAAAACCAAATCGATAATTAGCTCTTATCAAACCCCTTACAAAACTGATGATAAGGAGAAATCTAAAATTTGGTAATAAAATACCTAATCTGGTAACCTCCTTCTAAACCATCTACTCTTTTTTTAAAAAAACTTAATATTTCATATGCGGGCACAAGCAACCAATAGGATTCGTGGAATGCTCCGTGCTCGAAATTACCATGGAAACGTTGCGATTGTGCAACACGCATAGTTAAAAATAAGTTTTTTTTTCTGTCATAATTCACTTAATTCCAATTTACACACAAACAAAAAATTAAAGACATCTAAGGAAGCAAGGGCACTTGTGCTTAACTAAAAGGGGCGTAATTTTTTCCTAATTAAATTCACTTAAAGTTATCTATAAGAAGGATGCATTTATTGTATTTTGCAAGGTAGAAACTGTTTTATAGCAATTTTAAAATTCTTAAAGAAAAAGTCTCTTCATTAATTCCACTAGTGGAAGAAACCTTTCTTTTCCCGGACAGTTTTTTCTGCGATTTTTCCACTTTGGGAGATATTGACCAACCCTGAATGGTATTGAAGAATAAATTTGCTTCTTGTGAGCAGTGTTCACTCTAGAAATAAAAAGGGGCAGGGCGTTGTTAGCAGAAAAAGGGCAACCCCGTTTTTGGAAAGGAACTTCTTGTTTTTAAAAGGGCACTTTTAAAAAAAAAAAAAACGTTGTGGTGGGCGTGGCCATCGGACCCGTGACCAAACAAAAAAAGATTCCCATTTATTAGTTGGTATTGCGCTAGAGCTGCATATTGGGCTATTGGCGACGGCTCGGGGCTTATCTCGAGGGAAAGACGTACAAAATTGATGTCTCTTTATGAATATACTACTTAAAGTCCAAAATTTGACATTTAAATATTAATGTTTTCCCTAAAAATCGAATCAGTAAATAGCTTTAACCCGACTTTTCAAAACTGATGAAAACGCTACTAAAATCAAATTTGGTAATAAAATGTCTAATCTTGTAATCTCGCCCCAAACCATCTTACAGGCAACCAATAGGATTCGTGCAATGCCCCGTGCTCGAAATTACCGCGGAATCATCGCGATTTCACAACAAGCTTAGTTAAAAAGAAGTTTGTTTTGTCATAATTCACTTAATTCCAATTTACACAAAAAAAAATTAATCGATGCCTTTTTTAAAGACAGTTAGGAAAACAAGGATGCTTGTGCTTGACTAAAAAGGACAATAATGGCGGAATTTTTTTCGAAAGAGGACGGAATTTTTGAAAAAGGGGCTTGAGGGCGCTATTGAGATGATATAAGGGCGGGCAGAGCGGACCGCCCTTCAAAAAACGCCTAGAGTGAACACTGTTGTAAGTGTTTGAGCTAAAAAAAAAGATTTAATTTGATACTTCTTTTTTACATAGGCTCTTCTCGACGCCGTAGTAAACCAGTCCTTATTCCATAAGATCGAAATACTGCACAAGATCCATAACTACATCACAGGAAAAAAGGAATGTTTGTTCCTTTACTTCCCCGATGTATTATCGAAACTAGGCTATTTCCTCTTGGAGAGCGATCCCTCTGTACCAGAACTCACAGTGAAAGTCTTCACGAGCTGCCTCAAAATCCTCACCAAAGCCCAGTTCAAGACATTCGCTCCATCCATGGTGATGCACTTGGCTTGCATGATGTCCCATCATGCCATTCCAGTCAAAAAAGAATCCTTGCGACTTATTGAAGCGTTGCTGGCCAACCATCCCAAGGTCATCTCCCAGCACCCTAAGATTCTTGTCAGCCTGCTCAATATGATATCAGTGAAAAAAGCAGGTAAGGCATGGATGTTCACTTGTACTTTTTTTAACCATTTGTAAAGCTGTACTTTTATTTTACTTATTTAAACTAAAAAGTCCAAACAAAATAATTTATGCAACTTGTCACAAAACAAATTGTACAGACTTGATTTTTTAAATGTTGACAGATAAGCCCAGAGAGCTAGTCGATCACATCAACAACGTGTCGTCCTCATACCAGTGGCGCCAGGAGGTGTTTCGAGTCATCCTTTCCTTCCTAGAAGCGATGATGAACCCTGAAGTGGAGGACGACGAGGCTGAAAAGGAAGGTCTGAAAGAGATCCATTGGGATGGTGAAACAGCGCTATTCCTTCCGCTGTATCTGGCAAGGGCCCCGGTCAAGGTGGACTTTGAGTGGTACGCCAGCAATAAGGAACCCGAGCCTGTGGTGTTGAAGAATTTTGTTTTCGAACTGGTGCAGTTGCTTGAGAATGTGCTGAAAGGGGAGATTCCTCAAAGTCTGAAGACGAATCAGGGTATGTGTTATAAGATTGTTCTAGACAGGGTATGTGTTATAAGATTGTTCTAGACCGGGTATGTGTTTTAACAGGGTGGTAACATAACCTGGAAATCAGGGAATTGTCATGGAAATTTTTTATTCTGGAAATATCAGGGAAATTTTCGAAATTTCACAAAAAATCAGGAAAATTTTCAAATTTGGATCATTAAAACGGCAATTATCCTCCATTATGCACTCTATTCTGGGTAATTTAGTTGTTAATATTTCCTTTTAGTTATAAAAAAGATTTTTTAAAAAAAAGTATGGTTATGCACCTTTTTATATTTTCAGTTTTATTTTTGAAAAAACGTGAACAACTGCTCAGGGAGCAGCAAAAGCAAATGGCATTGGACCTTGAAATTGTGAGCAACATGTGAGGGGCTAATGAATGGGATTTATTGAAGATTGGAATAGGAAATATTAAGCATATAAAACATATAAAATTATCTCCAAAAGAAATAGTTGGACAAATTTGCATTCTCTGCTTACAGAGAACATGATTAATTACTATTATGCCTGCCACAATTGTATAATTTGTGTATCCATAAATTATTATTTTAACTGACAACAAGTATTGCTTATAAATTTTTATTTATAATGCAGTAAATTTATTGTATTGTAGCGTGGATACTTTGTTTTTATACAAAGCATATATTTCAACGTTTCTTAATGTAATTTTAAAGTCAGGGAAATTTTGTGACATCATCATGGAAGTCAGGGAAATATCAGAGAACTTTTTTTCCAGAATTTTGTTGCCACCCTGTATAAGATTGTTCTAGACAGGGTATGTGTTATAAGATTGTTCTAGACAGGGTATGCGTTATAAGATTGTTTTATTGCATTAGCAGTGTTCACTCTAGAAATAAAAAGGGGCAGGGCGCTGTCGGCAGTAAAAGGGGAACCCCGTTTTTTCTTATTTTTAAAAGGGCATTTTCAACAACAAAAACAGTTAGCGGTGGGCGTGACCACCCCTTGACACATCGGAAACGTGTCCTGAGGAATGGGTACTCGATTCTTAGCATGAGTGTAGAGATCTGATCTGGGGGAAAACATCAAGAGAAAACTAATTCGTCGTATAGAGGAAAATCCATTGTGATCCTCGTGCCCGTTCATGTTATGTGAGGTAGCATCTGAGGTGTTGTCCTCGTCACATAACCATGTTTCAAAATTTCGAGGCAGTATTTTTTTTGGGGGGGGGGGGGGGGGTTAATCCAGAACCACCATTAATAGCCCACTGTGCAGTTCTACTGTGATGTTAATTCACCAATAAAACTAAAAAAGGTTCCGATTTATTAGTTGACATCTCTCTAGAGCTTCATATTGGGCTATTGGCAACGGTTCAGGGCTTATTTCGAAGGAAAGACCCACACAAAACTGATGTCTCTCTATGAAGATACTACTTAAATCCAAAATTTGACATTTAAAAGTTAATGTTTTTGTAAAAATCCGAATTGGTTAGTAGTCCTAATCGGAACCCTTACAAATCGGATGACAAAGCTACTTAAATCCAAAATTTGGTAATAATATATCTAATCTGGTAACCTCCTCCAAAACCATCTTTTCTTTAAAAAAGCACAGAAAAAAAACTTGTAGATCATATGTTGGCACAGGCAACCCATATGATTCGGGGAATACACTGTGCTCGAAATTACTGCAGATTCATCGCGATTGTGCAATAGTGAAAATGAAGTTTGTTTTTCTACTGTCATAATTCACTTAATTCCAGTTTACACAAAAATAATTTTAATCGATGCCTTTTTTAAAGACAGTTAGGGAAGCAAGGACGCTTGTGCTTGACTGAAAAGGGCAAGAGAGACGAAATTTTTCAAAAGTGGGCTCATTTTTATAAAAAGAACACAATCAAAGTGAAAAAAGGACGGGCAGGGCTGGCCACCTTTTAAAAAATGCCTCGAGTGAACACTGGCATTAGTGCAGTTTGTAACACTTTGGCAGTGTTGACATGCACCTGGTAAACGTTGGATTCATAAAATAGGTTGACCTGTTCAGAGCATTTTGCTGCTACAATCAATTCACAGAGTCGTTGGCTAAAATTTAGCCGGCATACATATGTGTCTTGCTTCAAAATTGTGGCTCTGCTTGCTTTATTTAGGCAGATATAGTCGAGTAAATTAGTTTATTTTTAGTGATTCACTTATAATGATTTTCTTGCATTAGGTTTACCTAAATGCCAAATATGTGAAAATGCATCAATTTTGGTAATGAACCATCCTTGATTACTCACTTCAGGAATGTTTGTAAAATAATAAATAGTTCTTAGTTTATTTAAAAATGTTGGAACTGGAACTACACCAGTGTTCACTGTAGGCATTTTTTGAAGGGCGGTCCGCCCTGGCCACACTTTTTTTCATCTCGATAGCGCTCTCATGCCCCTTTTTCAAAAATGCCGCCCTGTTTTGAAAAAAATTCTGCCCCTATTGTCCTTTTTAGTCAAGCACAAGCATCCTTGCGTTCCTAGCTGTCTTTAAAAAAGGCATCGATTAATTTTTTTTTGTTGTGTAAATTGGAATTAAGTGAATTATGACAGTACAAACTTCTTTTTAACTAAGCTTGTTATAAAATCGCGATGGTTCTTCAGTAATATCGAGTCCGGGGCATTGCACGAATCCTATTGGATGCCTGTAAGATGGTTTGGGGCGAGATTACAAGATAGACATTTTCTTGCCATATTTTGGATTTTAATAGCATTTTCATCAGTTTTGTAAGGGACCTAATTCGGGCTACTTACTGATTTGGTTTTTAACAAAAATGTGATAGTTACTTTTACGGGTTAATTAAAAGCACTAATAAAAAGAAAAAAAAGATAGAGAACGATAATATTAATCGTTGTTTAATGTAAGAATTTACCTGGCGTGATCGTATAGTTTTGAAAAAAAAAAAAAAAAAACTAAAAATTGTGACCAAAAGAAAACAAATTTATTAAAACACTAAAATTAAAAAGGGAACGGAACACTAAAAAAACCTTACAAAATGCCAAACAAGTTAAAACTAAATAAATTAAAAGGGGAAGGGTAAACTAAAATTAAAAACTACTACCTTCAGCGATTTCGTCGAGAGAGATGTGGCAGGAGGTCAAGGCGAATACAATAAGAGTGCCCCAAAAAAAACAGAAAACAAGGCCAAGCCGCTACGGCCATACTAAAAGTGTCCAAGATTGGGAGGTGGACGAAAAGGGGGGTGGAACTTGGCACATCCTTCGACGGAGTGTCAACTCCGATGTCAGCTTCAGAGGTGGTCGGTCAAAGGGCGTCAGCCAGTGGTGGTCGTCTAGCAGAGAAATCCAGTTCAGAGGTGGTTGGTGGATGGGACCTTCTCTGGGCGAGGATCACGGCCTGACGGGTGAGGCGTCCAGGGCTGACATCAGAGGCAACGGCAGAGGACGGGAACATCCCTCTGGGTGCTACGTCGATGGGTGGCTGGGGTTATTGCAGTTAACCCGGCAACATCTACTGGAATGGGCGACTCTCGAGCATCGTTGAGGTTGGTGGCGGCGGTTAAATAATTCTTCTAACCCCGCATCAGCATCGGCGGCTATTGCACGAGATTAACCCATCGGGTTTTGAAAAAGGACACACGGTCCGCGTTTATAAGACGGGAGCTACACTCCTGTACGTCTTGAGGCTTCGAAAGATGCGTTAAAAAGTCCCGTCAAAAGGTGCGCTTTCCAATAAATCGCCAAAACCTCCTTGCCAGATCCCTCAAAACTAGCACATCAATTTTCCTCTCAGCCAATCAGAGAATTTACAATTACAACTTCGGTTACAGTTAAACATATTTCCAGACTAGTACGTAAAACGGTCTCAAAAACACGAAGCCAAACTGACATACCAGACCCCAGATGTGTAACATGATACAGGAGGAGAGGCCGATGTGGGGACCCAAAAGGGTGGAAAAGACTCCAGACAGGGGTTATCACCCCATTTACAACTAAAAAGCTCTTAGGGGGTTATGAAAAAGGGGGAAATTTACGTTTGGGCTTAAATGGAATCAAAAGTGCAAGTTCCCAAGTACAAGTTTGACAATTAAATAGGATACATTAATATTACATAAATTAATTAATACAATTAGGAGAGTCTGAAATTAAATTAAATAAAAGAGGAATTAAAAATTAACCAATTATGGTTTTAACCATAACAAAAACATTAATTTAAAAATGTCCAATTGTGGATTTCAAGTAGTATTTCTGCAAAGTGACATCAATTTTTTACTCTTCTTTCCCTTGAGATAAGCCGTGAGCCGTCACCAATAGCTCAATATGCAGCTCTAGCGCAATGCCAACTAATAAATCTGAATTTTTTTTTGTTTGGTCACAGGTCTGACGTGTCAACGGTTGGCTACGGCCACCCCAACTTTTTTTTAAAAGTACCCTTTTAAAAACAAGAAGTGCCTTTCCAAAAACGGAATGCCCTTTTTCTGCTAACAATGCCCTGTCCCTTTTTATTTCTAGAGTGAACACTGGCTACACTATTAGTTCTGGTTGTGAGATTGTAGAACTATGTATTTTATGGTGTGAATCAATTAGTAACAAAAGGTGGCTGTTCAATATTAAGCGCCTTTTTCTTCAAGATACTTTAGTAAATAATTATAATATATAAATATAGCAACCTTTTTCTTCAAGATTGTTGTGAACAAAAAAGCTGTTTTTTTTTGGGGGGGGGGGGGGGGGAGCATGACTTTTGTCAATTAACAACCTCTTGTTCCACTGGACCCTAATTGTTTTAGTTAACGTTTTTAAAAAATGAAACCTTAGAAAGCTTTTTGTTTTTTTTACTAATATGAAAAGTTAATCTATTAAGATCATAAAATTTGCTACCCTAATTTTTCTTTTAAAAGTTCGCCACTGCGATGTCATTTTTTGTTGGGGGGGTGGGGCGATAAATGTATATTATGGCAACCCACCTATCGTTGATGGTATTTTCCGATTCTGGTTATGTCTCTCCATCTGACAACCCTATGACGTCATCGTGCTGCATATTTATTTGTGCTGTTCCCGGAACTATTTTTATTTTGATACTGTTTTATTTGTCCTTTAAGTAATCTGGAAGGGAATATAAATTTCTGTTTTACTGGAAAACTTAGAGTTGTAGAAAATATACCTTTTTTTGGAGTTGTTTTATCAGTCGGGTATTTTTTTTTTTTCGGATTTATGCCCCATAATCAGCTGCTTGAAGGGGGTACCAGCTTTGATCCTGAGTAGTCGGAGGCCGGAGACTATAATTGCCTGGGGCCATGATCGAGGTACGAGTCTGTAACGTGTCGTCGATCGAGGTATAAGTTTGTGTCTTAAGAGTGTTCGTCAATATTTATAAACACTGGGAAAGTCCGCTTATGTTGCATAAAACTTAATACCAAATTCTAAAATTCACCTGCACATCGTCGCCAAGAAAATCATGCCAAATGTCTTATAATACATCCGTTCTTTGTGCATTTGTTCTAGTGGATCCAGCATTTATGCTTGAGGAATATTTGAATACAGTAGCTAAATAAAGTAACTGGCCCAGGTGTTGGGTTCGATGTTTAACCATGATTAGGAGGTCTTTCCTTCAGGATGTATCCCAGACTGTCGTGAATAGTCAATCACACAGCTATGAGGTTCTTTCAACCAACCAGCATCTTTGACATAGATATAGTTTGTGTATTTTACTTATATTGGTTTTTATTTTACAGATGTTATCCTCAAAGCAACTGATATTAGGTACTTGAATTTGATTGTGCAACTCTTGTGTTATGCAGGGGAGTGGACAAGAAATAACTCAAGATTTGGCGATGAGGATGTAAGTTTCCTTAATTTTTAAACTCTTGCAACTAGGGATGAACCGGATAATGGTTCTGCCAAATATCGTATATCTGGCACACATTCAGGGTGTCCACAAACAGGGAAAACCGGGAAATCATGAAAATGTCAGGGAATTCGACCATTCTAGAAAAATCAGGGAATTTTGGATTTTTTGGAAAAAATCGGGGAATTGGTCAAAAAAAAAAACATTAACTTGATTTCTGGCTGTGAAACATCCGTTGATTGGTTGCAAATATTCATATACTTTTTTAATGTAATCAAAAAGAGGGAAATTGCGTATGGGACTTTTAAAAGTGTGTAAAAGTGAAATTTTTCTCTTTCAAGGTCGTACAAACCGCACCAAAATGCTGATGTTTCTAAAATTTGACAAACCAATTGGCTATCTATAACTAGGTACTTGCCCGCCCACTCAATTTATTTTAAAAATAGATCTTTAAAATGTTTAAAACTTGCTAAGTTCCTAGTGAAATTCAAATTTCTTTTGAACATCCCTATAATGATTTTTTTTCTGTTAAACTTGACGAAACTGTTGTTGCCTCTATTACTTTTTGATCTTAGGAAATATATTTTGTGTACTAAGCTGTATACAAAGACTAGGTTACTTTAGTCTTTGATTTTAAAGTACAATCACTAATAATCTAAGAGATATATTGCACTTACTTGGACTTTTATGATTTTTCAGTAGCATTTTGAATTATTGATATTTGCGAAATGCTATGGAATTTTGAATTTGTGGTACATTAAATTTTTATGCATTGATTATTGATTTTTGGATGTTAAACTTTGAGTGCACTTTTTTGGGAGTTAGAAAATCAAGCGAAATAGTTAGTAAACAACTTGTATATTAAAAATAAATATATTTTTCGGAAATAATAAGATAATGTCAAAGCATATCTTGCATAATAATAAGGAATAATAATACATTTTTTAAATATTGCCGTAAAAAAAAGTACGGCTTGCAAGGAAATATCAGGGAAATTCAAAATGTTTTCCCTGTGGACACCCTGACATTACAAACTGGATATCCGATCGATATCCAGGATTTAAATATTTTTTTTACAAAAAGATCATCTATTAACAGTTCTTTAATAAACTATTCATATTTATGCTGAATTTGAAATGGCTGGAGCTGTACTGTACGATGCTATTGAAAATGTAATTTTTAAATATTTCTAAATTGCGTTATATTTAAATGCTAAAACTAGCTCTTACTAGAATGGAGAATAAAACAATTTCTAATGTATAACGAACAGAGATGTAGCTATGCACCCTACACACAACCACACATGTGGATTGTTCAAATTCAAAGATACTTCAGGATAGCTAGTGACTGGTTCCGAATGCCGGCAGCATAACTTTCCAGTACTTATCTATTCTCTGTGACCCACCGTGTCTGAAATGCACTTGATCAGGTTTTAACGAGAAAGTTATTACTTCACTACTTATTAGGTATGAAACGGATATCCGGCCTATCCGGCTGCTTTTTAACTATCCGATATCCAGAAGTAAAGTGCCGGATATCCGGATGAAACATTGAAAAAAAAAATTTTAGCAATTAATTTTCTTTGTTCTTGCTTTAAGTATTTTCCTGAAAATTCTACCAATGTATTCACAGTGTGCAGATTCTCCCTTTCCCAATAGAGCCTTTAAAAAACCCACTTTTTTTTCAAATTTTTAACTTTAAAATTATATTTTTAACGAATCGTTATGGTGAAGGGTCATAACATATAAAGTTGAATGAAAAAATAAATTTCTCAAAAATTTAAGCAAACTTGAGTTTTCATGTTTGGAATGAAAGGGCGTATGGTAAAAATACAATTATTCAGAAATTAAGTGTAAAATGTACAAAACATACGACCATTGCTAGCAGCGCCCTAGAATAACCCTTTGTAAATAAAAAAGGTTTTTGAATGTTTATTCAATCTTTGTATCACTTTAAAAATAAAGAATTGGGAAATATTACAGAATAAAAATAAATTGCAATTTTTGACCGATTTCCGTTTTTTCTAGTGTGTATGAGAAGATATTTTCATAAAAAAATAAACTGCCGGATATCCGCCAAAATCCTGTTTGGATATCCAGTTTGTAATGTGCGGCAAAACCACTATCCAGTTCATTCCTACTTCTTATCCATTTGAATAGTGCGATAAAAATTCAAGAGAGAATCTGCAGAATACATTGGTAGTATTTTCAGGAAAATACTAAAACCGAGAACAAAAGATCCGGATATACTGTACTTTGCTTCCGAATATTGGATAATTACCAAATAGTTTAAAATCAGCCGAATACCAGATATCTGTTTTATCCCTAAAAAATGAGTATTTTTATGAATTTAAAAACATGATGTTACATGATTTTGGCTGCAATAACATTTTCGTCTACGGGCCGCCACTGGATTCCATTGCATGTTATAACAAAAGGTTCTACGGAGTTAAAACATATTATAACACAAACTATTACTATTCAACTGATTTGGACTTTGGGCTACAATCCTTATTAACAAGTGGTTGTTTTCAGTGGCGGCTCTCCCACTACAGCAAGTACAGCCGGGCTGCACCTAAATTCATTAGTGTATTTTAAAACTAAAATCGGATAATTTACTAATTTTCTTCAATGAAGATTAGAATTGAAAATGAAATTTCTACGGTAGTAAACAAAATCTCCGATAAATAGCATGCATGTTACCGTAATGCACAATTCTGGAGGGGAAAAAACAACATTCAATTAAAACTGCGGCCAAAAAGCGAAATTCGAAATCGGCTGCATCGTTGCCATGGCAACCTCTACGTAGTATGGAGATTCCCCCCATGCTAATGCACTGCATTTGTGAGAAGGTACAGCCGAAATGAATTTTCTTGTTTTAGCTGCACTTGAGGTTCGATTTGCTGATTGGCTCGTAGGTGAAACGAGAACTTACGAGAATATCTCCAAACGGAAATGTTTTTCGTGATAAATTTACTGTGTTGTTCCAGGACCACTATGGTCCTGCTGTTGTTTCGTTATTTAAGTTAATATTAAAATTGACCGATTCGCATGTTTAAAAGAAAGCAGGATTGATTTAATTTTAAAAAAATAAGTAAGTGTTTTCTATTTTTTTCGCATGTTACCATTTTGTAAAAATTGAAAGGAAACTTTGTTTTGAGTAGTGAATAATAAAGAATTTCCGTTCATGTATGGTTTTGGGAAATTAAAGGGGGGGGGGGGGATTCACATGACTTCGGCTGCACTAACATTTTCGACCACGGGCCGCCACTGGTTGTTTTAATCTGAGGTCTTTGTAAACAAGGTCTACTGTTCTATGAGAAAAAAAAATTGACCATTTTAGATGTTTTTTTGCTATTTTTTTTTATTATATGGATTGCCATTAATTTTTTACTAATTCAGTGAAGTAGTTCCTGTATACAAGGTGGCAACATTAAAACAGCAGTTATATAATATCATGTCCTTTAATCTGGGTAGTTTAGCTGTAAAAATTTCTTTTAGTTCTGAATAAGAATTTTAAAAAAAAGCATGGTTATGCACATTTTCAGTTTTAGTTTTGTAAAAATATTAGGGATGAACCGAATAGAGGTTTTGCCGGATATCCGGCGCACATTACAAACCGGATATCATATATCCGAATTGGATTTTATCGGATATCCGAACTGGATTTTGCCGGATATCCGGCAGTTTCTTTTTTATGAAAATATCTTCTCACCCACACTAAAAAAAACGGAAATCGGTCAAAAATGACAAAATATTTTTTTATTCTATAATATTTCCCAATTCCTTACCTTTAAGGTGATACCAAGATTGAATAAACATTAAAAAAACTTTTTTATTTACAAAGGGTTATTTTAGGGTGCTGCTAGCAATGGGCATATGTTTTGTACACTTTAAACTCAATTTCTGAATAATTGTAATGAATAATAATTTCTGAATAATTGTCCGGATAGTTACCGGATATCCGTTTCATCCCTAAAATATATGATCCATTGCTGGAGGGAGAAGCAAATGCAAAGTATGTTGGACTTAAGATTGTAAGCAACGTGTGAGGGGTTAATGAATATGCGATTTATTGAATAGGAAATATGTAGCATATATTTAAAATTATCTCCAAAAGAAATAATTGGAAAAGCTTGCTTTTTTTTGCATTATCTGTTTCGAGAAAACATGTTTAATTATTATTTTAACTGACAAAAAGTATTGCTTATAGTTTTTCATTTATGATGCAGTATATTTGTTGTATTATTGTAGTGTGGGTACTTTGTTTCTAGACAAAGCATGTATTGCAACATTTCTTCAATTGTACAATCGGGGGAAATTTTTGTGACATCATCACGGAACTTTTTTTTCCAGAATTTGGTCGTCACCCTGTGTATAATTTTAACCTTCTGCCGGCTTTCCTTTTCCTGAACATGTATGTTTCTATTTAAGGTGCGGAAGTTTTATAATCAGATGCAAGGCGTTGTCTCTACTAAACTCTTTTTTGGATTCCCCTATTCACAACATGGCATATCCCATGATTTTAAAGGAAAAAAACTGAAAGAAGTAAGTGTTTTAGTTTCCCTATAAGTTGTTGAATAAGCATTTGAGTTTTCTTTGTATAATGCTAGCTATTTATATTTTAAAGTAAACAATGTAAAATTGCTCTAATTGTATTACAGGTTGTCCATCAACAGGGAATTTGGCCATTCTGTAATAATCAGGGATTTTAGGATTTTTTTTAAAAAAATCAGGGAAATTAGCAACAACAAAAAAATTGCCAAGTTTATTTCTGGCTATGAAACATTATTGATTGAATGCATATATTTAAATAGTTTTTAAATTCATTCACAATGGAGAAAACAGAATGTTTGACTATAAATTGTGTGTTTTAAAGCAAATATTTTCTCTTTCAAGGTCGTAGAAATCGTACCAAAAACTTGGCAAAATAATTGCCTGTCTATAACTAGATATCAATTTAAAAAGTTTGTTTCAAATGTTTAATAATTGCTGAATTCGTAGTAGGAATGAGCTTAACAGTTATTCTGAAATAACAGTAGTTTTACAATATTACTAAAAAATAACAGTTACTTTTAACCGTTATTTAGGTATTATTTCAGTGAAAGTTGGGGGCAAGAAAAATATAAGTACACTATCTAAATTACTCACAAACAAAATTCCATGTCAAATTGCTCTGTAAAAGTACAACATAATATGATTTTAAGAACATTGTTTCATGCTCTATTTTTAATAAATGTTATATAAGTATGGTTAAAATATTAAGTAAAAGTATGAAAATATGTACATAAATTACAAAATTAAATTAAAATTTTGACATAGCCCTAAACAATCTTTTTAAAAATTAATATCGTTTTTTTTTCACTCGGCAATATTTAAATAACTTATTTAATTTTTATATTTGCTGTTGGTTCTATTAGTCTTTAACAAACTTTTAAAGACCTTTACATTAAATAAAAAAAAATTGCATGAATTATTTACCCCAAATTATATTCAGTGCATTCAAATAAGGTATGTAAGCGACTATTTCAAATAATTCGAAAATATTAACGCTCAAAACAATGCTAATATATTTTTTAAACGTTTAAAACACCCGACAATTTGGCAACAACAAACCAACTTTAACGTAAAAGCATGACTTACCCGCACTTAAAAATCCCCGATCCCTCCATCCACGGTCACCATCTAACAAAACCCAAAGTAATTTACCCGCCAAATCCGATTACGAAATACCCAAGCTAATCTTACCCTAACTAATCTTCTCACGAGGCAAGGAAAACTTTAACCAAGAAACAACCAGTTCTTTTGAAGAAAAAAACTTGTTCCCGTTTTCTTGTCAAATTACCTGTTCACTAACATAACATGTTCACCAAAATAACCTATTTGATTTCAGAAAATAAAAAATTGTCCGATCGTTATGAAACTTGACCAGTCGACTGGTCAAGTGTTTAAAAGATGGGATGTTTGAAGGGGGTGAGAATTTTCTGCGCAACTCTCAGCCTCTTGGTTCGTTATTGCGCATGCAATTCCTTCGATAAACATCAGTCAACAAGGAACGAGAATATTATAAATTTTTATCTAAAATAAAACTGTTATTGTAATTTATATGATATTGGAATATTTTTCGATCGTTAGTGGAAGATGATTATCGTAATATTTCTACCACGATACTTCGTTAATGATCATTCGATCGATCCGTTAATATTGAATATAATGGTAAAGGAATACAATCAACCGGTTGTTAATTATAACTGATAAAATTCCTATCTAGATCGGAATGTTATGTGTTATTGCTGAACAGGTTTCAACCAAAGCCGCCTTCTTCACAACGTTGACAAGCAACTGTTTGTTCCCTTTCTTTTTAAAGAGCAGTGTCTTCATAACTTTACCAGTTCTTTTATTAATCTGTTCTTTTATTAACTTGTTCATTTTATCAAATGATCTTCTGCTAAAATTAAACAGCGCCATCTATTGATCCTATAAAGAACTTATTTTATTCGATTTCGAAAAATTAATTTTTAGATGGTTTGAAGAACTGTTATTTCTCAAAAATAATATTTTAAATTATCCGAAATTGAAATAATGATATATTTTAACTGTTATTCAAATATCGCTCAACACTAATTCATAGTGAAATTCCAATTTTTCTTAACCATTGCTAAAACTTTTTTTTTTTTGCCAAACTGTTTAACTGTCATCAGCAATTGCTCTCAACTCTGTTATTCTTCAGGATAATTAGAAAATTATTTATTTTGGAAACTTGTATACTTTTTTTTCCTGCTTAATTTGTGTAAATTGGTATTGTTTCTATCACAATGAAAAAATTAGATGAAGGGGAAATATCAGGGAATTTCAAATTAGTTTCCCTACTCTGAAATAGTTGGGGAATTTTACTCTTATTTTTGAGTGCTACTCTGCCTCTGGTAACATGCTATTACAGGGTGTCCACAAACAGGGAAATATCAGGGAATTTGACCATTCTGAAAAAATCAGGGAAATGTCAGGGAATTTGGGATTTTTTTAAAAAAATCAGGAAATTGATAATTTTTTTTTTAACTTGATTTCTGGCTGTGAAACATTGTTGATTGTTTACAAATATTCACATACTTACAAATATTCACAAAAAGAGGGAAATTGCGTATAGGACTTTTAAAAGTGTGTAAAAGTGAAAATTTTCTCTTTCAAAGTTGTATAAACTGCACCAAAATGCTGATGTTTCTAAAATTTGACAAACCAATTGGCTATCTATAACTAGGTACTTGCCCGCCCACTCAATTTATTTTAAAAATAGATCTTTCAAATGTTTAAAACTTGCTAAGTTCCTAGTGAAATTCAAATTTCTTTTGAACATCCCTAAAATGATTTTTTTTCTGTTAAACTTGACGAAACTGTTGTTGCTTTTATTATTTTTTGAGTACATTTCAGATCTTGGGAAATATATTTTTTGTACTAAGTTGTATATCTTAAGATACTGGATTAGATTTAATAAATTAGTTTTATTATTAGGGTTAGGGATGCATTTGGTTTCTACTTTTTGAGTATATTGGATTTCTTTTTTAATATTGAGGTTACTTTAGTCTTTGATTTTAAAGTACAATCACTAATAATCTAAGAGATATAATGCACTTACTTGGACTTTTATGATTTTTAAGTTGCATTTTGAATTATTGATATTTGGTAAATGCTCAGGAATTTTGAATTTGGGGTACATTAAATTTTATGCATTGATTATTGATTTTTGGATGTTAAACTTTGGTTGCACTTTTTTGGAAGTTAGAAAATCAAGCGAAATAGTTAGTAAACTTATATATTAGAGATAAATATATTTTTGGGAAATAATAAGATAATGTCAAAGCATATCTTGCAGAATAATAAGGAATAATAATACATTTTTTAAATATTGCTTTAAAAAAAGTACGGCTTCCAGGGAAATGTCAGGGAATTATCAGGGAAATTCAAAATGATTTCCCTGTGGACACCCTGTATTAGAAAAAACGCTAGTGTGTTGCCATGGAGTTAATCTTTGCTAGTATAAATTCAAGGATTGTTTCTTATTTAAAATCAATGTTCACTCTAGAAATAGAAAGGGGCAGGGCGCTGTTGGCAGTAAAAGGGCATCCCGTTTTTGAAAAGGCACTTCTTGTTTTTAAACGGGCACTTTAAAAAAATGTTTGGGGGTGGACGTGGCCACACATTGACACATCGAACCCATGACCGAACAAAAAAAAAAGTTCATATTTATTGGTTGATATTGCGCTAGAGCTGAATATTGGGCTATTTTTGACGGTTCGAGGCTAATCTCAAAGGAAAGCCCCGTATAACATTGATGTCTCTTTATGAAGATATTACTTAAAATAAAAAATTTGACATTTAAAAATTAATCTGTTTCCTAAAAACCAAATCTGTAAGTAGCCCTAATCTGACCCCTTACAAAACTGATAAAAAAAGCTACTTAAATCCAACATTTGGTAATAAAATGCCTAGTTTTGCAACTTCGTCCCAAACAGTGGCGGCCCGTGGTCAAAAATGTTAGTGCAGCCGAAAACATGTAACTCCCCCTCGCCTTTTTCACAACCATACATGAACGGACAATCTTTAAAATTTATCACTTTCAAAGTTTCCTTTCAACTTTTATGAAAGATAACATGTAAAATAATAGAAAACACTTACTTATTTTTTGAAAATAAAATCAATCCTCCTATCAAACTTGCAAATTGGTCAATTTTAATATTAATTTAAGTAAAGAAACAACAATTCTAATCTTCTTTTAAGAAAATTAGTAAAATATATAATTTTAGTTTTAAAATATAATAAAATTAGGTGCAGCCCGGCTGTATTTGCTGTAGTGGGCGAGCCGCCACTGGTCCCAAACTATCTTCACTTTAAAAAATACTTAACATTTCATATGCAGGCACTGGCAACCAATAGCATTCATGGAATTCCCCGTGCTGGAAATTACTACGTCATCATCGCGATTTCACAACACGCGTTAAAAATGAGTTTCTACTTTCATAATTTACTTAATTTCAATTTACACATACTTTTTTTTAATCGATTCCTTTTTCAGCAAGTTAAGCAAGTACTCTTGTGCTTGACTGAAAAGTTCAAGAGGGGCGGAATTTTTTGAAAAGGGGCATGAGGGCGCTATCGAGATGAAAAAAGGGCAGGCAGGGTGGACCGCCCTTCAAAAACCACCTAGAAGGAACACTGTTTAAAATTAAATGGCTCAATTTTATTTAACTCACTGTCGTCCTTGTACTATCAAGTCTTCCAAATAATTTTTAACCCTCTTCCAATTGTCATATCAGTTTGAAAGGTGGCATACTTACGTAATTTTAAAAATATTTAGTTATAATAATTTATAACTATTCATCCGTATTGGTGACAAGTTCTGTCTTATATTGAATATTGGGAAGTAAGAAGTTTCAAACCACCGTTATCAACACTAAACTTTTTTTTACTTTGTGCTCTGTGGCAATACTTTATAAAGGAAGATCAGGGTGGCGACATAACCAGGAAATCAGGGAATTATCATGGACATTTTTAATTCTGGAAATATCTGGGAAATTTTAAAAAAATCAGGGAATTTTTCAAATTTGGGTAATTAAAACAGCAATTATCGTCTGTTATGCCCTCCATTCTGGGATATTTAATTGTCAATATTACCTTTTAGTTCGGAATAAGAATTTAAAAAAAAGTATGGTTATTCGCATTTTCATATTTTTATTTTTGTAAAAATGTGAACCACTGCTGGAGGGAGAAGCAAAAGCAAAGTGTGTTGAACCTTGAATTGTAAGCAACATGTGAGGAGCTAATAAATATGGGATTTATTGAAGATTGGAATTGGAAATATGAAGCATATAAAACATTTAAAATTATTTACAAAAGAAATAATTTGAGAAAAGTTGTTTTTTTTTGGCATTTTCTGCTCCCAGAGAACACAATTAATTACTATTATGCCTGTCGCAATTGTATAATTTGTGTTTGTATCCATAAATTATTATTTTAACTGTCAATAAGTATTGCTTGTAATTTTTCGTTTATGATGCAATATATTTATAGTATTATCGTAGCGGGAATACTTTGTTTCTGTACAAAGTATGTATTGCAACATTTCTTAATGTAATTGCAGGGTGGTAACATAACCTGGAAATCAGGGAATTGTCATGGAAATTTTTTATTCTGGAAATATCAGGGAAATTTTCGAAATTTCTCAAAAAATCAGGGAAATTTTCAATTTTGGATAATTAAAACGGCAATTATCCTCCATTATGCACTCTATTCTGGGTAATTTAGTTGTCAATATTTCCTTTTAGTTCTGAAAAAGATTTTTTTTTTTAAAAAGTATGGTTATGCATATTTTCAGTTTTATTTTTGTAAAAACGTGAACCACTGCTGAGGAAACAGCAAAAGCAAAGTGCATTGGACCTTGAAATTGTGAGCAACATGTGAGGGGCTAATGAATATGTGATTTATTGAAAATTGGAATAAGGAATATTAAGCATATAAAACATTTAAAATTATCTCCAAAAGAAATAGTTGGAAAAATTTGCATTATCTGCTTATAGAGAACATGATTAATTACTATTATGCCTGTCACAATTGTATAATTTGTGTATCTATAAATTATTATTTTAACTGACAATAAGTATTGCTTATAAATTTTTATTTATAATGCAGTAAATTTATTGTATTGTAGCGTGGATACTTTGTTTTTATACAAAGCATATATTTCAACGTTTCTTAATGTAATTTTAAAGTCAGGGAAATTTTGTGACACCATCATGGAAGTCAGGGAAATATCAGGTAACTTTTTTTCCAGACTTTTGTTGCCACCCTGAATTGTAAAATCAGGGAAATTTTTTTGATACCATCATGGAAATATCAGGAAACTTTTTTCCCAGAATGTTTTTGCCACCCTTAAGATGCTTATGAAAGTTAATTAATAGTATGATAATGGTAATTTTTTCAGCAAGAATGTATCCAGGTCAACTTGGGCGTCTGTTATCTCCACGCTATGTTCTTATTGGAATCTGACGATAAAAATTTACACTCGAATGCTTTGGCCACTCTCGACTACATGACAGAAAATTTTTTGGTTGGCAATCGAATGAGCGACCAGTCGCTTTTGATCATTCTAAAGATGTGCAGAATCTTGATGCGAAGCAAAAGAGTTAAAATGGGTAAGTTCCATGCTTTGTTTCTTTTGTTATGTCATACAAAAAGTTATAATGCAATGAAAATAAATGAAAAATGCAATGGTTTTTTTTTAGGCCACTTTAGTTATGTTGTGACATTATCAAGTTCAAGCAGTATTTAAAATAAAGCAGTAAAAAATCCGGCACACATTACAAACCGGATATCCAAACTGAATTTTAGCAGATATTTTTTTATGAAAATATCTTCTCTTCTAAAATAAACTGTTCATATTCATAATGATTTTGAAACGGTCGGAGGTGTACTGTACGATACTATTGAAAATGTAATTCTGAAATTAAAGGTGAAAATTTTATAGTGGTCAGTGGCCACTTGATTTGAAAAATGCAATGGTTTTTTTTTAGGCCACTTTAGTTATGTTGTGACATTATCAAGTTCAAGCAGTATTTAAAATAAAGCAGTAAAAAATCCGGCACACATTACAAACCGGATATCCAAACTGAATTTTAGCAGATATTTTTTTATGAAAAGATCTTCTCTTCTAAAATAAACTGTTCATATTCATAATGATTGTGAAACGGTCGGAGGTGTACTGGGTCATTCCACGTGAAATCACCCAACGGGTGTTGCTCCATAGTCACCGATTTTTATAAAATTTATACCACTGTTGGATATCCCATTCAAACCACCAAATCTAAAATATTTTTTAATTTTATTGACAACGAGCCGAGATATCGCCATTTGAAAATCAGCCATTTTTCTCAAAAGGCGGCCATCTTGGATTTACTACAATGTCTAAAAATGCTTGTAATATGAGAACCAGAGGATCAAATTCAACAAAATTGGTACCAAATTAAAGAAAAATAAACAAAGAACACATATTTAATATGTAAACACTTTCTAGTATTATTTTTAATAGTTTTTACTCTATTCAAAGTTAAAAAAGTGCTTTAAAAATTTGTCCAGTTTAAGGGGCCATAAAAAAAATGGCTCACTTTTTATTTTGCTATAACTTGGTAAATATATTATTTGATATGTATATATTTAATACAAAAAAAATCTCGAGGGTATTATTTTTGATTGCAAAATAAATTTATATAAAAAAAGTTCTCTATTTTATACCCAAATAGGGCTATTTGCAACAAAATCTGGCTATTTATTGTTAAACCTGGCTTTTTTTTTTACACTTTTCAAAGTTGGGAACTATGAGAGATAGTATGCTATATGCATAACATATAATGAAATTCTGCAACATATTGCAAGGTCAAAGCAATAACTGTCTCTTTGCATCATTTTTGTTTTAGAATATATGACTTCATCTTACATTCTAACCAATCAGATCAATATTATACAATATTTTACACTAAGTGTGAGCAATTCCTTTTTGATCAAGTTCATTTGAGTTAGTTTTGTCTAGATGTGAAGTTGTCCAGATATTAAAGTGTTGTAGTTTAATATTAAGTTTATTGCAGAAATGGCTTGTTTTGTGTGCAAGAAACTTAATGTGACATACGAGTTTGTTTTAGTGCTTAAATGTTCTTCGAATGATTTGGAATATTAAAAAGGAGATTATATTATTTATAAATCGATGATGAATGTTATGTTAGTGGAAAACTGCAAGACCCATAAAGATAATTACTTGAAATAGTACAAACTGATACAAAGTACATGTTGTGACCCACTTTATAACCATCCTTGCAACATTTTGAAGGAAGAGTTAATGCTTTATGATTATTTAGCAATACATTTTGAAATAACTTAAAAACAGTTTGATAAAACTGATCCTGCGAGTTGAAAAATATTATTACAACAGGTGGTGAATTTGTTGATCTACATTAATAGGGAAATTGATTTCTTTGTGTACACATAAATTTTTTACAAAAGCTCAGAGTAACTACTTTAAGAAATCTAATGCCGAGTTATTGGCAGATAAGGCCATTATTGTTGCAGATTTTTCCGAAAACTATGTGTGTGTTGGGCAAGATGCTATTCAAAGTGTCCATTGGGAAAAAGAACAAGCAACATTCCACCTCTTTCTTGTCTATGCAAAAGATAGTATTGGAACTATAAAAACTATTTCTATGTCCATAATCAGTGACCATCTTATACATGAGATTGAAATGCCAGACAGAAATTTGAAAAATGATATGCTTTAGCTGACACAATTCCAGGAACTAGAACAAATCACTGTTTAGTGCCAATAAATCAATCACAATTAAAGATTTCCAGGGTATCAGGTTCATCATCAACTTTCTTAGCTACTATGGCATTTGAAGAAAATATAAAATGATTACATTTGAAAAAGAACAATATATTACCTTTGTTTTAAGGAAATAACTGGAGGATTGGGAACATTTTGGGTTTTTTGGAAGAATACCGATAACTATAAAATTATGTTCATGCATCCTCATGGCCCAAGTTCATACATGTGACCAAATCCCACATATGTATGTTGGATTCCATATGCACACATAATCAAACCTGTAACTCTTCCAACGACAACTACACACAAAACATATCAGATCACAAAATTAGAGAATAAATCAATTAAAATGTTATTCAAATCTTGTAGATTGAATATATTGGCTTTTGAAAACTACAAAAAGTATGATTAAATATTATTTTTTAGCTTTATTTAATTTATACATGTATAAACATTTTAATGCAATTGGTATTTGCAAATTTTTTTCCGAATTAATGTCATATGTTTGGCATGACTTGTTTTTGCTATGACGCATAATACCCTCTCGAATTTTTTCCTATTAAATGTAGAATTTCATTATATGTTATGCATATAGCATACTATCTCTCATGTCATAGTTTCCAACTTTGAAAAGTGTAAAAAAAAAGCCAGGTTTAGCAATAAATAGCCAGATTTTGTTGCAAATAGCCCTATTTGGGTATAAAATAGAGAACTTTTTTTATATAAATTTTTTTTGCAATCAAGAATAATACCCTCAAGATTTTTTTTGTATTAAATATAGACATATCAAATAATATATTTACCAAGTTATAGCAAAATAAAAAGTGAGCCATTTTTTTTATGGCCCCTTAAACTGGAAAAATTTTTAAAGCACTTTTTTAACTTTGAATAGAGTAAAAACTATTAAAATTAATACTAGAAAGTGTTTAGATATTAAATATGTGTTCTTTGTTTATTTTTCTTTAATTTGGTACCAATTTTGTTGAATTTGATTCTTTTGTTCTCACATTACAAGCATTTTTAGACATCGTAGTAAATCCAAGATGGCCGCCTTTTGAGAAAAATGGCTGATTTTCAAATGGCTATAACTCTGCTCCTTTTCAATAAAATTTAAAAATATTTGAGATTTGGTAGTTTGATTATGATATTTAACAGTGGTATAAATTTCAAAAAAATCTGTGACTATGGAGCAACAAATTAATTCTCAAATGGGTGTTTTCGTATGGAATGACCCTACTGTACGATACTATTGAAAATGTAATTCTGAAATTAAAGATGAAAATTTTATAGTGGTCAGTGGCCACTTGATTTGAAAAATGCAATGGTTTTTTTTAGGCCACTTTAGTTATGTTGTGACATTATCAAGTTCAAGCAGTATTTAAAATAAAGCAGTAAAAAATCCGGCACACATTACAAACCGGATATCCAAACTGAATTTTAGCAGATATTTTTTTATGAAAAGATCTTCTCTTCTAAAATAAACTGTTCATATTCATAAAGATTTTGAAACGGTCGGAGCTGTACTGTACGATACTATTGAAAATGTAATTCTGAAATTAAAGGTGAAAATTTTATAGTGGTCAGTGGCCACTTGATTTGAAAAATGCAATGGGTTTTTTTTAGGCCACTTTAGTTATGTTGTGACATTATCAAGTTCAAGCAGTATTTAAAATAAAGCAGTAAAAAATTTAATATCTGTAAAATGTATTAATTCACACTACATTAGGAAGTTCATGATTGTGTGAATTAAGCTATTAACATTCAAAATAATCATTATTAATTAAGCTATTATTCAAATCAAATTGCATTAAATAATAATAAAAACTGGACAGGGATACACCAGGGCCAGAGTCTCTTTTTCGTCAGCCTCGGTTTGCGACATAATGTGTAGCAAACTTACGGTGACCTCGTATGTGGAAAATCGGTACGATTTAGTCACTCGAATCCGACTTGCGTTACCCTTCCATATTTTTATATTTTTGACAATTTTTTAACCTAGAGTACAAAGGAGGCATAAAGAGCCAAATTCATGCCATCGATTTCCGAAATTCTTAAATTTCCCATTTAAAAAAAAAGAAAAAATCCGCATTGACGACTACAGCAAAAATGTTAGATTGCCACTTTACTTGTGGCCCATTCCCAAATTGCTGATCTAAATTGTGCTATTTTTAAATGCTAAAACTAGCATTGGAGAATAAAACAATTTCTAATATATAACGAACAGGGATGTAGTTATGCACCCTACACACCACCATCCATGTGGAATGTGTCTGGTTCCGAGTGTCTGCAGCATATCTTGCTATCTATTCTCTCTGAAACAAAGTGTTTTAAAGAATTCACTTTTAATTTGTTCACTTCACTGCTAATTCACCTGAATATCCCGAGAAAAATTCGAGGGAGAATCTGCAGACCGGGGAATACATTGGTAATATTTTCGGGAAAATACTTAAACCGAGAACAAAAGATAATTGATTGCTACAAAAAGAAATCTGTGACGTTATATTCATCCGAATACCTGAATGGTAATCGGATATCAGACACTTTGCTTCCGTATATTGGATAATTACCGTATAGGTAAAAATCAGACGGATATCTGTTTCATCCCCAGTTTCTATACAAAGCATGTATTGCAACATTTCTTAATATACAATCAAACCTGTTTTTGTGGGGTGGATAGGGACCACATAAAAAATTCGCACAAAACTTCACGAGTAGCTATAAAAAATAGTTTTCGCAACTCAATAACAATTTTTTTTATGCAGTGAATAGGGACCGCATAAAAAAAGTCTCGCATCGAAAATAACTCAAAACCTTACGAAATAACTAGAGATTGCTTTTTAAAACGAAATCAAGACATGAGGCAACCTTTTGGAATCTGATTTAGAAAATACACATGCGAACATTTTTAAATATTTTATTTACATATGTACTTACTTTACACATACAAAACTTTTCAAAACGTATAACCCTTATCCTTCGTAGTCTGACAATACGCGGATTTGGTTCAAAATTGCTTTTGTCACTTGAAGATACTACCTCACACTCGTTTAAGAGTTAACTTTTTTTCAGTTACCATGTAGACAGTGATCAGTTTTTGCAACGATTGTTGTTTCACTAGACACTTGTATATGTCTCGGTAGCCAGATAATCAGTTATGTTCCAATTTTATTGAAATTTTCAAATACCGAATAAAAAAAAATTGCAAAAAAAAAAGACTGCACAAAAACAGAGTTGAGTGTAACTGTAAAATCAGCAACATTTTTGTGACCCCATTAGGGAACTTATTTCCAGGATTTTGTTGCCATCCTGTAGTAAGTCCTTGAAACAACTAGCAATTAAGTTATATTAAAAACGTTTGATCCTAATGTGAATTAAACATAACTTTGTATCCGAGTATAAAAAAACACCTGACAGAATTTAGCTACTGGCACCTACTTCATATTCATTTATTTTAACTAAGATTCCTATTTGTAATTATAGAGCTAAATTTCTTACCAATGTGTTAGGATATTACAACCTAACATAAGAAAGTCCCATTTTATAGCAGAGTGCAGCGGTGCCGAGTTAAAAAGTTTAAAATCCTACTAATTTTTAAAGAAGGTAAAATAAATTCAACTCATATAAAACTAGGTCATTTATTTAAAATATAAGTCATTCCAGCACTTAAATTAACAGTTTAAAATTAACAACTAACACAGTGTTCACTCTAGAAATAAAAAGGGGCAGGGCGCTGTTAGCAAAAAAAGGGCACCACGTTTTTGGAAAAGCACTTCTTGTTTTTAAAAGGGCACTTTCAAAAAAAAAAATGAGGTGGGCGTGGCCACCCGTTGACAACCAACCTGTGACCAAATAAACAAAAAATTCCGATTTATTGCATATTGGGCTATTGGTGACGGCTCGGGGCTTATCTCGAAGGAAAGAACAGTACAAAATTGATGTCACTTTGTGGAAATACTACTTAAAATCCAAAATTTGACATTTTAAAATTAATGTTTTCACTAAAAACCAAATCGGTAAGTAGCCCGAATAGGACCCTTACAAAAGTGATGAAAAGGCTACTAAAATTCAAAATTTGGTAATAAAATGTATAATCTTGTAATATCGCCCCAAACCTTCTTACAGGCAACCAATAGTGCAATGCCCCGTGCTCGAAATTACCGCGATTTCACAACACGCTTAGTTAAAAAGAAGTTTGTTTTCTACTGTCATAATTCACTTAATTCCAAATTTGCACACAAAAAAATATATAATCGATGCCTTTTTTAAAGACAGCTAGGAAAGCAAGGATGCTTGTGCTTGACTAAAAAGGACAATAGGGGGAAGAAAAAAAATTCGAAAGAGGGCGGCATTTTTGAAAAGGGGCATGAGGGCACTATAGAGATAAAAAAAGGGCGGGCAGGGCGGCCCGCCTTTCAAAAAATGCCTAGAGTGAACACTGACTAACAAAAGGAAAACGCCACAGCATGTGGCTTGACATCTTACGAAATAATAGCAGCTAATGGCTGCAGTAAACATACATGATACGATCGGAAGTTCACGGTCGAACGAGCATGCGAGTGCCGGAATATGACAGACAGCCGACAGAACTGACAAGTGCAGAACTCAGAACTGACAGAGAATGAAGTTGGGTTAGATCCTAATATGCCAACTTCATTTACATAATATGGCACAGTTAACTGCAATTACATTTGCATATAATGTTATAAAAATCATACAAGTATTTTGCATAAAGTGAACGTATTTGTTTTACTTTATGTATATGGCAACAACAAAGAGAATACTTCAAAAAACTGATCAACTAATATTTATATATGATCAAATAAATCTGTTCCGATCTGAAAAGACCGTTTTTGAAAGAGATTTATTCTGAAGTGAAGTGATCTCTGGATTGTTTATCAACAGAGAAACACCGGCAAATCCAAAACGTACTAGCTACATAGGAAAAAATTATACAGAGTGAAAAACGAGCAAAGGCAAGTAAACTAATATTTGCAACTTTTTCCTAACAAAACGTATACAAGTTGTTTGCAAGGGTCCCTATAAATTGCATTTAACGTTCTTCGAAACTCAATATTTTTATTTTCGGAAAAATCCGCACAAGCCCGGTAATTTATCTCTTGTAGAAAAACTATTTTCTAAAATAACTTGAATTTCTATTTTCCAGATATTAAAAATGGAATTATGGTAGGTTTGTATGGAATATTGGAGGTTTATAAGTTTTCGCCTCATTTCAAGACCATCCAGTCATTCTTTATAGAATTGTCCCTGGAGTATGATTGCAGTGAAATATTAGAGTGAGTAATTCATTTTCGTATATATCATTTATATTTGTAATATACATAACATTGCCACACACCTGAAAGTAAGGGGTTTTAAATTACCTTAAAATAGAGAATTGTCTGGAAAAAAAGATAAAAAAATCTAAATTTCTGGGATTTTTTTCTTTTTTAAATTTTCAAGTGAATGTGCCTTGTTACATTTCTTTCATTGTCACCTACACAATTTTGTCTTTAAAAAAAAAAAAAAAAATTGAAAAAAATTCAATATCTAAGGACCACGTTGAATTAGCTGCTGTTTTTAACAGGATAACAATTTCTAATACATGGTTCGCACAGTCCTTAAAAGTCCTTAAGAACTACTTAATTTAGGTAGATCCTTAATTAAGGGCCCTTAAAGTCCTTAATTTTCAACTGAGGTCCTTAATTTTTGTCAAGCATGAGCTTTTTTATTTACTAATTTACATGGGAGGTAATTTTTCATGTCTAACCCGAAATTTCAAGTTTTTAAAATTTTCGGAACCCAGAATTCCGGGTGCAATAAAAATATCGGAATGTAGAATTCCGGTTTTTGCTTTGATCGGGTCCACACTTTTGACCGTTATACACAAGTGTAAATCGGCAAGGCGTCAATAGACGGATTTAGTGTTTTGTGAAAACTCAATACTCATTCTAGAAAATCGGGGAAATTCAAATGAATGTAGCATCTTTAACATTTCTGCGCTAGAGTTTGCAGGAAGTGGAATCCTGCGTCAACTTGCTACGAAACCACATTTACATACGCTTCTGCACCAATTTTGCACCAAACAATTATTATCCTCCGCCAACGGTGCCAAAAAATATACTAGGTCCTTAAAAATTATCGAGAGGTCCTTAAAAAGTCCTTAAGAACTACTTAATTTTTACTTTTGAAAATATGTATGAACCATGTAATAGAATACGTTCATTTTTTTCTGTTTTTACATTGGAAATACATGTAGCTTTAACGAAATAATCTCGTTTTTCGCACACAAAATTTATTTTGTATACGGATTCAAGGAGCTACATTGAAGCTTTGCAAAACATTTCGTTGAAAAGCCATCCTTTGGTTTTGAAAATAGTTTAAACATATACTAGCCTCAAAGAACAATTTTTTGATGTCATGCTTTGTTGGATATCTATCCTTGTTGGTATTCTTGGTGATTATAAAGCAGATAATGCAGCAAAAAATACTCGTGTTAATTCATATAACTGTGTATCTCTCGAAGATTCAAAACTGGCAGTTAAACAATCACTGTATGGCTAATTTATTGGAGTAATCAAGCAAGTAATAAATTGCATTCTATAAAGCCAACACTAAAAACTGATAAAAATATAACTTGCAGTGTTCAACTCGATAGCGCCCTCATGCCCCTTTTTAAAAAATGCTGCCCTCTTTCAAAAACAATTCCGCCCCTATTGTCCTTTTTAGTCAAGCACAAGCATCCTTGCTTGCATTAAGCAGCATTAACTTGGGAAATCAGGGAATTATCATAGGCTTTTTTATTCTGGAAATATCATGGAAAGTAAAAAGAAAATTCAAAAAAAAATCAGGGAAATTTTCAAGTTTGGGTCACTTAAACTGCAATTATTATTGTCTATTTTGCATAATTTAGGTGTTGATATTTCTTTTTAGTTATAAAAAAGAATTAAATTCTTTAAAAAACATGGACGCACGCATTCACAGTTTCGTTTTTGATAGCAGCGCGCACACCACTGTTGGAGGAAGAACGAAAACAAAGCACGATTGGAATTGTCTGCTTCCGGAGAACATGTTTGATTGCTATTATGCCTTGTCAAACTTGTATGTTGTATCCATAAATTATTTTAACTGAATAATATAAGTATTTCTCGTGATTTTACATTTGTAATGCAATATCTTGTATTATTGTAGTGTGGATGCTTTGTTTCTATACTAAGCATGTATTACAGCATTTCTTAATGTAATTGTAAAATCAGGGAAATTTTTGTGACACAGCTATCGGGGGAACTTTTCTCCAAGCAGGGTTCCCACGCATCAGGAAAACCGGGAATTGACAGGGGAAATGAAAATGGCCTAAAAAGTCAGGAAAAATGAACAATTTTTCAAAGTTTCTGGAAAAGTCAGGGATTTTTTTTTAAAAATGTTAGCTATAAGTGCCGGTTCTATTCTTTTTTATTGTCATTGGTGTAAAATCGTAAAAATAAAAATGCCAAATTTTCGATTTTGTATACTTTGCAAGGTTATTATTTATAAGCACTTTATTGTTTCCAGCTTCAAGACTAATATGTAAAAAAATAATTTAATTTTTGGTCTGGAATTTTTTGAAAATCTTCTGGAAAAGTCAGGAAATTTTGATCTAAATATCGAGTGGGAACCCTGTCCAAGGTTTTGTTGCCACCCTGTTTAATATATTAGTAGGATTTTTTTTAAAAATTATACTAATTTATTATATTTGATTTCCTTCTAAAGCTCCTTTGTTGTTGTTTCAGAACGGAGGGAATGCAGACTTGGTTTACATCCGTATTTAAAGAATTGGGTTTCATGATGACTACTGAAAAAATTAATTTGGAATTTCTTAAATACATGAGGCACCTCTTAGTCAGAAAATATCCGAAGGTCATAGAGACTGTGAACTCTTTTAAAAATGAAGATATATTTGGTAAGTATCGCCATTATTTCTTTTACTTTAAATACAGAAAATTCTAATATATATTTTCCTAAAAGTTTGACTGCCTGGATGTACTTTGTTAACCAGTGTTCACTCCTGGCATTGAATATTTGAATTAGGTATAATTTGGTTCACCTAACTCAATAATTTTTAGTAGACATACATTTTTACGTCTGTAAAATAAAAAAATAATGAAAATAACACATTTTCAAAGCTGCTAATGGAAAGAATTTTCTTATTATTTATAATAAACTTTCTATTTATTCTATCTAAAAATTATTAGGCATTTTATTACCAAATTTTAGATTTAAGTAAACTTTTCATCAGTTTTGTAAGGGGTCTGATTAGGGCTACTCACAGATTTGTTTTTAAGCGAAAACATTAATTTTTAAGTGTCAACTTTTGAATTTTAAGTAGTTTCTTCATAAAGAGACATCAATTTTGTACGGGTCTTTCCTACAAAATAAACCCTGAATCGTCACCAATAGCCCAATATGCAGCTCTAGGGCAATATCAATCAACAAATCGGAGCTTTTTTTGTTTGGTCACGGTAACAATATATATGAACGGTTGGCCCACACCCATATAATTTTTTTTTTAAAAGTGCCCTTTTAAAAACAAGAAGTGTTTTTTTTTAAAACGGGGTGCCCTTTTACAGCCAACAGCGCCCTGCCCTTTTTTGTTTCTAGAGTGAACACTGGATTTATATTAGGGATGAACCGGGTAGTGGTTTTGCCGGATATCGGATATCCGGCGCACATTACAAATTGGATATCCGAACTGGAGTTTGCCGGATATCAGGCAGTTTATTTTTTATGAAAATAACTTCTCATACACACTAGAAAAAACGGAAATCGGTCAAAAATTTTAAAATATTTTTTTATTCTGTAATATTTCCCAATTCCTTATCATTAAAGTGATACAGTGTGAATAAATGTTCACAAAACTTTTTTATTTCCAAAGGGTTATTCTAGGGTGCTGCTAGCAATAGTCGTATGTTTTGTACATTTTACACTTAATTTCTGAATAATTGTAATTTTACCATCTGCCCTTTCATTCCAAACATGAAAACTCAAGTTTGCTTAAACTTTTGAGAAATTTGTTTTAATTCAACTTTATATTAGTTGTGAGATGTGATGACCCTCCACCATAACGATTCGTTAAAAATATAATTTTAAAGTTAAAAATTTGAAAAAAAAGTGTTTTTTTTAAAGTCTTTATTGGTTAAAGGGAGAATCTGCATACTGTGAATACATTGGTAGAATTTTCAGGAAAATACTTAAAGCAAGAACAAAGAAAATTGATCTACACAAAAAAAAAATCTTCTATGTTTTATTCATCCGGATATCCGGCATGGAAAATTCAATATCCGGCACTTTACTTCTGGATATCGGATAGTTAAAAAGCAGCCGGATACCGGATATCCGTTTCATCCCTAGTTTATATATATGTATATCAGACCCTCTAACAGAACACAGGGTGGGAACCACTGCTTTAAATGATTTTAACTAGAATTGAAATTTGCATTGTAATACTTATTGCAGAACTTCTACAATGTGGCAGTGAAGAGGTCCAAATCACAGTTTGCCATATAGTCGCAGCTATGGACAATGTTTCAGCTGACTTTCTCCTTGATTTGTCAGAGCTGATTTCACAACAGAATAAGCCTATTTCTTCGAAAATATATAGGAGGCTGATTTTTGTCCTGCATGATAGGTTTGTATCGCAATTTACACTTTAGTATAGTTAACTTAAAAGATTTTTGCATAACTGCAAACTTGTGCGAATTGCGACAGTTTTGTGCAACAATAACAGGGTGGCAACATAACCTGAAAATCAGGGAATTATTACAGAAATTTTTTATTCTGGAAAAGTCGATTAACTTTTCAAAATTTCACAAAAAATCAGGGAAATTTTCAAATTTGGATCATTAAAACGGCAATTATCGTCTAATATGCCTTCTATTATGTGTAATTTAGTTGTCAATATTTAAATATACATATATATATATTTTAAAAGCATGGTTATGCACATTTTCATATTATCAGTTTTATTTTTGTAAAAACATGAACCACTGCTGGAGGGAGAAGCAAAAACATAGTGTGTTGGACCTTAAATTGTAAGCAACGTGTGAGGGGATAATGAATATGGGATTTATTGAAGATTGGAACAAGAAATATGAAGCATATAAAATATTTAAAATTATCTACAAAAGAAATAATTTGAAAAAACTTGCTTTTTTAGCATTATCTGCTTCCAGACAACATGTTTAATCACTATTATGCCTGTTGCAGTTGCATAATTTGTGTTGTATCCATAATTTATTATTTTAACTGTCAATAAGTATTGCTTATAATTTTTCATTTATAATGCAATATATTTATAGTATTATTGTAGTGTGGATACTTTGTTTCTATTTTAAAGCATGCATTGCAACATTTCTTAATGTAATTGTAAAATCAGGGACATTTTTGTGATACCATCATGGAAATCAGGGAACTTTTTTCCAGAATGTTGTTGCCACCCTGGTATGGAACATTTAAATTTATTTTATGTTTTTTTATTTTAAATAATAAGTTCTTATTTTCAAATCTAAATTTTTACTCATATTGGATGAGCATACATGGTAAAAATTTCAGAGTGTTAGCTTGAAAACTAAAAAAAAAATTATAATTGACTTCACCCTTAAGCTACAGTACCTGTAGCTACAGTCAAAGTTTTAGTTAGTAAAATATAAATGTTTTATCTTCAATTCACAAATTTTATTTTGGTTTTAGAAGTATTAATTGAATTCTTATTGATTTTAAGTACTAATTTATGAAATAAGTTACGAAATATTCACCTTATTAAAAAAAATCTGTTTCAGGTTCAAAAGCCGTGAGGTTTCGGCAAAAGAAAAGTTGCAGTTTGTGAAATTTCTGCTAAATGTTGCATGTGGTAATATTTTTTTCTCACAGTTATTTATTAAAAGGAATGTTCTGACCATATATACCTGCCAATTAGTACTGATTGTCTTTACAATGTACAGATTTTAATGAGACTTTTTAATCGCTCAGATGAATTTACAACCTGTTACCAAACTCTGTTATTTTTATTGTCAAAAGTTCCTTAATAACCCCAAAAATAACAAAACTCTAGATAAAGTATGCGGTTTAGTTGCTAAATTGTCTTTTTAACCAACTGAAAAGCGCACCAACCAAAACTTTTAAATGAAACCGCCAAAAGCTTTAAATTAAAATCGCCACCGATAAAAGGAGATAGGTTATCAATTCGACTGTTATGTGTTTTTATGTATGTTGGCGCAAGATTTCTGTTCTAATTCAGATATTTGGAAAATTCTTTTGTTGTTGGATAGGGGAGGTCTCACTTGGGCACCTTTGAAAAAAAATATCCGGAATTTTGAACTACCGTATATACTTGCGTATAAGCCGACCCCCTAATTTTAGGGCGATTTTTTGTCCAAAATTGAAAACTCGCATATAAGCCGAGTTGTATTTTCGTACTTGAAAAATTCCGAATTAAATCGTTAAATTATCGAAAACAGAGTGAAATGTTAATTCTTAAAATAAATATTTAAGCCGAGAAATAAAAAAAGGGACTTGAAAAACGGCCTTCTTTGAAGTTCGTGACGATCCATTGTGCTTAAAAAGAACATACCACTCGCGATGTTCTTGTCTTTCAAACGTCCATCGGATTTCTTTAATTACATTTATCTTAATATCATAGTGAAATATTTTAAACCATAAACTTAAATACCAATATGTGCAATTTATAACATCGTTTTGTAAAGATTTAAAAAATTAGAAAACATCAACTATTTTCGGTCAACATTGCGACTACTGTCGCTTTTAAATACGGATAAGCATTTTTTTATCCACCTCGGAAAGAAATACTAGTATATTATGGATGAATGTATACTTTTTATTAAAATATTTAATTTTTATTACGAAATAAATTAATTGAAAGTAGAGCTTGAATTCGCGGATTAGCACCATCCCGATTTTACCGATTTAAAGTCAATTCCATCCAAAATTCTAATAAGACGACTATTAATTTCTTTACATAATATTATCAAGGAATAAAATATGTATTGGGGAAATGAATGTTGTTTAATTATTGCAATCAAGTAAGAAAGACGTCGACTTTTAAGTAGTGTCATTCGCTACGCTCGATGTCAACTTCTTCCATCCAAAATCCTATTTAAGTAACATATACTAGCTTCATAGATTCTACAAACCAATTAAATACTTATCAAAATATATACTTTTTATTTAGTTAAACTGATTATTTATCTAAGTAGTGTAATTTTGAGTTATGATTACGCCGGGATGAGCAGAACTGTCTTCAGACAGGACATGTGACGCATATTTTCGATCCCGAGTCGGGGAAATCTGTCGGAGCGTTCTACAATAATTCGCTTAATTTCTACTTCTCTCCTTTTCCCATTTTATTCAAATTATTTTATTAATTTTACTGACCCGCGTATAAGCCGACCCCCCTACTTTTTGATGAAGATTTTGACTTAAATTTCTCGGCTTATACGCGAGTATATACGGTACATTTGAAATAAAAAACCCGGAAATATCGATTAACCTAACTCTTTTTCAAACAGTTTATACAATTTAAAATAAATATTTTACAACATTTCATTCACCCCACGTTTATTAGAATGGATAGGGATTACTTTTCAATATACATTGTTGAAACACTATAGTTTTGTTTATCCGACATTTATTAAACCAGATCCAAGACATGGAAAAATGTGAGCAACAACTTGAATTTTTGGATGAATAATAGCAGGGGGTGAAGCCCCTACTAAATTAAACATGGTTCGCACAGTCCTTAAAAGTCCTTAAGAACTACTTAATTTAGGTAGGTCCTTAATTAAGGGCCCCTTAAAGTCCTTAATTTTTGTCAAGCATGAGCTTTTTTTTTACTAATTCACATGGGAGCTTTTTTTTATGTCTAAACCGAAATTTCAAGTTTTTAAAATTTTCGGAACCCAGAATTCCGGGTGCATTAAAAATATAGGAATGTAGAATTCCGGTTTTTGCTTTGATCGTGTCCACACTTTTGACCGTTATACAAAAGTGTAAATCGGCAAAGTGAGAAAGGCACCAATAGACGGATTTAGTGATAGAAAAAAAGTGCACTTTTGATTTCTTTCATCCGATTTTTTTAGTCAATGGTATTTCATTATCATACTCGACACTTCATTGTTAGAAAATCACAGCTCGTTTGTTGTTTTGTGAAAAATCGATACTCATTATAGAAAATCGGGAACATTCACAAGAATGTAGCATCTTTAACATTTCTGCGCCAGAGTTTGCCAGAAGTGGTATCCTGCGTCAACTTGCTACGAAACCACATTTACATGCGATTCTGCACCAAAAAATTACGATTATCCGCCAACGGCACCAAAAAATATACTAGGTCCTTAAAAATTATCGAGAGATCCTTAAAAAGTCCTTAAGATCTACTTAATTTTTACTTTTTTAAATATGTATGAACCATGTTAAAAATTAAAGAGGATAAAATAATTTATTTTTTTTAAACGACTTTTAAGAAGAATTTGCTAAAAGTAATTTTTTTTTTAAATTTTACAAAAGAGTTAAAAAAAATTATTATTTAATATTAATTTTATAGTTATTGCAACTTTTTTATGTCGGTGCCAATTTACAAAAATCCTATCGAAATATTGGCACTGATTTCAAAAAGTTTTAAATAAGTATAGGGTCCATTCCATGTCAAATCAACACAAGAAAAGGCATTTTTTTCCCTCACCATCTCCGATTTTTATGAAATTTGGTGAGATTGTTATACCTACTAAGAATGTAATAAATGCAAAATTTTAAACTTCTGGGCCTATTAGTTTTTTAATTATTTGCACTTCAAAATGGCTAAAAACGTAAAATCTGCCTCCGATGGCTGCATTTAAATTACCATAACTCCTGTTCTAATTAACATATAGAAATAATATTGGAATCATGTTAAAGCTCTTTAAATGACTTTTCAAATCATGTGAAACACATGAAAGTTTGGTGAAAAACCTTTCAAGGTCAAATTTTTTTACCTTTGACCTTGAATTCCCAAAAAACGAATTTCTCAATTTTTACTATATTTTTTCCCTGTATACTACAACATCTGAATTACGTGTATACCAAACTTTCATGTGTTTCGCATCATTTGAAAAGTCATTTAAAGAGCTTTAAAACGATACCAATATTATTTTTATATGTTAATTAGAACAGGAGTTATGGTACTTATGAAATGCAAATAACTAAAAAATTAATAGGCCTAGGAGTTTAAAATTTTGCATTTTTTACATTCTTAGTAGGTATAACAATCTCACCAAATTTCAGAAAAATCGGAGATGGTGAGGAAAATGACTGTGTTGATTTGACATGGAATGGACCCTAAAATTGATATTTTTAATAATTATTTTTTTTGTACTGCATGTTTACTGAAAGTCGGTTTTCTTTTTTTTTAAAAAAAGAACAAAATTTGTAGTCAGATAATTAAGTTAATAAAGACTATCTTCATATTTACAAAAAATATTTTGAGACCAACTTTTTTAAGTTTTTACAGAATAATTTGTTGAAAAGAATAATTGTTTTAGTTTACTTTTTAAAATATTAGGCTATTTTAATTTTGAAGCCCGTTGAAAAAGCTTTACAAATATACATTAAATAGAACTCGTTTAAAGTAGTTATGTCATAGAATTTGTGCCAACTAATATAAATATCATTAAAAAAATATATCGAAAAAGGCAATACTGATCTGCTGCTTTTGCTATGCAATTTTTAAAATCAAAAAGAATTTGTAATATTGGAATTCTTGCATTGGACTTCAGCTCAGAAATAGGGTTTTTCCCCCCTTTTAAGTTAGCTATATCATGTGTAACAAAAAAAAATGTGTTTAAACATATTTTAGAAAATAAAGATGAAATTGATCTTTGTACATATTATTTTATATATTTTTTTTAAATCTCCAAATGTATTTGTTATTGTGTTTTTTTAAGGTTCAGAAACCTACATACAAATAATGTTGAATATTTCTTCAATTATTGGACTTTAATAAATAAATCATCTAAATACAAATATTTAAGTTTAACTATTCATCAAACTTTTTAAAGTAATTAGTAAACTTAAATACAATTTAAAGCATTTTGTGAATTCAGTTTTCTTTATTGAACATTTTATGCAAGACATTTACTTGGAATTTTTTTAATGTTCTTATGTTTCATTTAGATACCAGATGTTTTAAGTACCATTCTTTAGAATATAAGGATTCAGAAATTTGGGACCCTATCTTTGAAACTCTTGGCAGAACGAAATATATAATATATCCGACCAAGAAATGGAAAACACATAGGGAGATTTTTGAGGTACTTTTTAAAATATATACTACTTTCTGAGTTCCTTGATTGATTGTGTTAGGATATTTACAACCTTACAGTTGAAAAGTCCCATTTCTTATAGCAGAGTGCAGGAGTGCTGAGTTAAAAGTTTAAAATCCTACTAATATTTAACGAAGGTAAAATAAATTCAACTCGTATAAAACTAACAGGGACCGCAGAGCTCCTATTTTCTCCTATTTTCCTATTTTTCCTTTTTTTTTCCTATTTTTTAGACATTTCTCACCGAAGTTATAAAGTGGCGCGCAGATTTGGGTTTTTCCGATGAACGGATTTTTTTTTTATGAAGCTACGTATACAAAGGAAACAACTGCGAACTTTTTCGCCATTACCAAGGCTGAACTTGATGCGCGCACACGGGCACTGAACAGTCAGTTTCTTATCTCTCGAGCGTCAGGGGTGGTACTTTTCTGGGTACAATCTAGGTGGTGTTGGTTTAACCCGGAATACTAATTTTGTTAAAATATTTCGGTACCTGAAATTCCCGGTGTTTTAAAAGTTTTGGAATGCGCTGAATACTGTGCTTCAAGTCCACGGAAGCGCGGACATAAACATAATTCCGCGGAATTATGTTTTTTCAGACTTTAATTTTATCATCGCTGGAATTGATGCATATTTGCTTTAAAATTTCGGTATGTCTTTGTAATGGGTCGTGACTCTGAGATCCATGAGAAATTTGTTGAAGAAATTATATCCACAGAGAAAGGAAAAACCGAAAGCGCAAAAAGGTGGTGTTCGAATGCACCTCGGAAACCTGTTTGTAATGAGAGTTCTGAGAAAGCTCAGATGTTTCTTTCAGGGGTGCTAATTTTCCAAATCCTAACCCAGAATTCCTGGTTTTTAAATAATATTTGTAGAAATATAAGGTACTTATGGCGCCGTTTTGATCGTTATACGCAAGTGTAAATCGGCAAGGACTCGAGAAGAGAAAGACGAATGGAGGGACTTCGCATCAGATAAAAGTGGACTTTTGATCCTTTTTGTCCGTTTTTTTAGTCAATGGTATTTCGTTATCATAAGACACTTCATCACTGAAAAATCTCAGTTCGTTTGGTAAGAATCGATACTCAATCTAGAAAAAGGGAGAAAGATCTTCGTCAAACGGAGATGATATCACTTGAAAGTTAAGATGGTTAAAACTCAAATTTCGATGCATCTGGCAAATGAGACTTCCAAATGCACTCTTGTGAGAATTTTTCGTTCATAAAAACTTTGAAATTGGAGAAATTCGCTTAACGCGATCTGCTGCGATCTCCGTTGATAAATTTACAATCCTTTTTCATCTGATAAATAAATCCTTATACTTCACTACTTCCTATTTCATCATGATATGATTTGCACTACTTAACAAAATTGCATTAAATTTTTCAAAAATATCATATAATTTACGAAATTGAAGTTTAGGACTTGTCATTTAAATTAATCAAAATTGATTTTTTGAAAAAAGTTTCTTACTTTTTGTTTGGCTGACAATAATTTTCTAATTTGTTGTAATGTTTATATATTTCATTAAAGTTATTATTTTTTTATTTGAAACTTTTCACCACATGGACTCTACAAAATTTGAGAACTTAGAAATTTTCTGTTTGGGAAAACATTAGGTTTTTTGGAGTTTGGAAGTTAAGCCTTTTTTAATTTATTTTGTCTGTAACATGTCTGAAGTAAGCAATATGGCAAGGATAAAAAAAAAGGTGTGAATGGAAGGATTTCACATCAGAAAAAAAGGACTTATTTATGTTGTCCGATTTTTTTAGTCATGGAGATTTCATCATTGGAAAATGTCACTTCGTTTTTTTTATTTTGTGCGAAATCGCTGCTCAATCTTGAAAAACGGCGAATTTTCACAAAAATATAGCATTTTTAACATGCAGAAATATTTGCAATCTTCACGAAACACGGAGATGATTCACTCGAAAGTTGATAGGTAAAACTCTTTCATTACATCTGGTGAAGGTAATCTCAAAATGGCGCTGTTTTAAAAATTATTTTCTCTTATGAAAACTTTGAAATTTTAGATAATTACTAAACGCGATCTGCTGCGATGTCCGTGGAAATGTTTTCAATCCGTTTGCATCTGATAAATAAAGGCTTATTTTTCACTACTTCCCATTTCATCATGATTTGCTTTGCACTATCTAACAAAATAGCATTAAATTTTATTTTAGAAAATGTAATTTATTCATGAAATTGAAGTTTAGGAACTGATTTTATGTAATAGCTATAAACATATGAAATAAGCTTGTTTCTTTTTATGTGGCTTGCAATTCGTCTCCACATTAATATTTTATTTAAATGTTTATATATATATTTTTTAATTTGAAACTCCCCCTTCTCGCATCTCCCCCTTAAAAAAAAATTACTTTTTGAAAGTTTAAAAAAAAGTTATACAACTGTTTTTGTAAATTTTAATGATTTAGATTAACATGCTTAAGTAGGTATTCTATTAACATTTTATTCTTTAATAAATCTAAATTTTCCTTGAAAAAATTACAGAATTTAATTTTCCTTAGACATTAGCAACCTCCTTAATTGACTCCTCAATCTCCTTAATTCATGTACGTACAACTTATGCAAAATTTCTACAATGTGTTGGTTAATTAAAAAAAATAAACCGCATTTAACTTTAAAAAAAAATCAAGTTATGAAAATTAAGTATAGTAAAATCTTCAAATTGTCTTTCAAATGTAGGCTCTTGCTTGAATGACAGACTTATAGAATGGATATAAATGCTTTTCCGTTATTTTTTTTTTTTTTAATTCCTATTTTTTTCCTATTTTTTATGTTTAGTATTCCTATTTTTACTACTATTTTTTCTCAAAGTTCAGCTGCGGTCCCTGAACTAAGTCATTTATTTAAAATATAAGTCATTCCAGCACTTAAATTCGAAGATACACCAAGATAGCTAGTGGCTGGTTCCGAATGTCTGTAGCATATCTTTCTAGTAATATCTAATCTGTGACTGCACTTTGTTAGGTTTTAATGTGAAAGTTATCACTTCACTACTTACCACTGGAATAGCCAGAGAAAAATTCAAAAGAGAATTTGCAGAATACATTGGTAGTAAGAGAAAAAAAAACTTGTCTTATTGAACATTGCGTTAAGAAAATTAAAATACGCAATAAAAATCCATCAAATCCGGACATGTTTCGGGAGATGCATCTTCCTTCATCGGCAGAAAATGAAAAGTCTGTGCGTTTAATGTAAAGACTTTTCATTTTCTGCTGATGAAGGGAGATGTATCTCCCGAAACATGTCCAGATTTGATGGATTTTTTAACCGGCTGAACAGCCCGCAACCCAAAACTTCAAAATAAAACTGCCAGAAATTTAAACCGCCAAATCGCGCGCCAAGTCAAGAGGTTATAGATTCGACCTTTATGTTTGTTTTTTATGTATGTTCGCGCGGGATTTCGTTTATATTTCAGATATTTCCACATTTTTTTTTTGGTTGAATAGGGGATGTTTTAAAGGGGAGCACTTTGGAATAAATATCCGGTTATCCGGCATTTAACTATCCGGAATTCTAAATTATACGGACCGTTTGAAAAAAACTATGTCCGATTTCGAAAATTCTTTTTTTGTTGGATAGAGAAAAATCCATTTAGGCAAAATCTGCACACAAAAAATCGATTATCCGGCTGTTATATATCCGGACATGCTGATTAACCGGAGTTTTTTAAACAATTTTTCCGATTTCATAATATTTTCATTGTTTAACAGAAAATTACAACAATGACATTTCGTCTAACCAGAATTGATAGGGATTGTTTTACAATATACATTCTTGAGCACAAGTTGCTACTTGAATTTCTTGGTGAATAATAATAGGGGGCAAAGCCCCCCACTAAATTAAAAACTAAAAAAGGGAAAAATAAAATAATCTTTAAAAAAAAATTAAAACCGACTTTAAGGAAAATGCGCTAAAAAGTAAAAAATAATTTTTAATTTTACGGATGAGTTGAAAAAATTTAATTATTAAATATCAATTTTATACTTAGTACAACTTTTTGAAGTTGGTGCCAATTTTAAAAAAAATCATACCTAAATTTTGGCGCCGATTTCAAAAAGTTCTACTAAGTATAAAATTGATATTCGATAATTAAATTTTTTCAACGCATTCGTAAAATAAAAATTATTTTTTACTTTTTAGCGCATTTTCCGTAAAGTTGGTTTTCTTTTTTTCTAGAAAGATTATTTTATATTGCGTATTTTAACGTTGTATTTGTATTTTAACATTGGTAGAATTTTCAGGATTTAATGGGAGAACAAAAGATAATTGATCGCCAAAAAAAAAAAATTGTAGCATTTCATTCATCTAGATATCTGGCATAGTAATCGGATATCCGGCACTTTGCTTCCGGATACCGGATATCCGTTTCATTCCTAATTATTAAAATATGAACTATATATTTATATAAAATGGACCATTAAAATTGAAACTGGTTATTAAAAATTAAAAACATTTTAACATAACCATGGAATCATTGCAGATAGTTTCCATATAGTCACATTAAAAAAAAATCTTGAAAAAATAATGATTTTTATTTCTCATTTCTGAGACTTAAAACAAAATCTGTATAAGAGACCACCTTTTTTTCGGGTCCATACCCATTATCCTTTGGAAGGTTCACTGTATCAATTTTCATAAATAAATGTAAATAACTCTGCAATTTGTCACTTTAACCTTATGTAACAAATACTTTCTTCGCCATGTATTTTAACGTAAAGTTTATTTATTTTGTAGGTGTGCTTGCGTTTATTGATGCCGTATTGCGAAGATAACCTTATGCGAACGGCAGTTCTTCGGTTTTCTCAATCATTCTTCGTAAGTATTAATTATTTAATCTTTATATCCGAGGGATGAGATCCATCTGCTTTTTAAGCGGAAAGGGTAGAAATGAAGAAATCTAATATATCTTTATAAGAAACTAAATGAAAAAAGTCACTTTTTTTATGCTTGCTTAACGGAGGCCCAAATTCCAAAAAAATTGCAATTTAATTTTCTTCATAAAATGATTCTATACATACTTAACAAGGTGTGTACAAAATTTCAAAACAGTAAAAGAAACAGAACCCATGTTTGTTTTCATGTTTATCATCTATCTACACACTTTTCGCCTGCAATAATCTGCATTTACTCAAAATATTTTTTTAACATTTTGGTCACGTTTAAAATGCTAAGGCTTTGTAACTAATTAACTAAAAACTAAACTGTTAATAGTTTATGAAGCTCTAATATTTGTTTTATACACTTGTGAATAGCTTTTTTAAATGAAGTTACAAATTATTTTTTTTACAAATTAATTAACATAAGAAATTTGAATATTTTTTAAGTTTTGAATTTAAAATAAGTTTTTGAAAACTATTAAAACCCAAATCTGCAAAAGCCTATTCATAAGTCTGTAGTACTTACCTTGATGTTATTTAATCAATTAAAAAAATTTAAAAACGTTAAAAATTGAAGGAGTAGTGTTTTTTAACACGTTCACGCCGGCGCAGGCCACCGGTGGCCCGCACTAGATTATCTCATCTGGCGGCGCGTACCAACGGTGGTACGCACCGCCCGATGAGACAATGGTACCACCGGTGGTACGCACTAGATTTGCTATTAGACGCTGAAAATTAAAATAATACAAATTTAACGTATTTTCATTAAAAAACATTTATTTTTAATTATAATTAATAACGTATCATAAACATAAGTTTTGTTCAATAACATAAACATAATAATACAGTATTTTAAATATAACTCAAATTCTACAAAATAAACATAATAATTCTACATTGCTCTATTTATAACATCATTATTTATTATTTTTGATGATGAAATAGTGTGCAGGTGTGATCAGACAAAAATCGCGCGCCTCCATATGAAGCGCGGCATTAATTTGAGCGCCGCCTCACAGAAAAACAAATTAAAATCGGCGTGAACGTGTTAAAAAAGTCTATTTAAGCTTTAAAAAAAAACAAAAAATAAAAAAACATATTTTTGTTTTTGATTATTATTCAGAAAAATATGTTCTAATAATATTATAAAAAATGGTATTTCTGAATTCATTAATAAACAAATTAGGATTTGGGCCCCGGGTATCCCTTATTGCACGCATAAATTAAAAAAAGTTAATGATATCTGTAAAACAAAAATTTATCTGTGTTAATAAAGAATCTGTAAAACAATTGTATTTTTATATTTCAGGGTAATGAGCGCTATAGGTTTTCTACACACACTGTTCTGGCATTTATTCAGATTCTACATGAAGTTGGCATGATATTTGAAGAGAGTTTGATGCACTACTCTTGCCATTTAATTTTTTCGTGTTTTGTATACTTAAGTTTGATTGCCAAGGATGTTCCTGACCAGAACAAAGAGTTCTGGCTACCTGAATTGCAAAAGTTGCTGTTGACTAGCTTGGATGCACATGCAATCACACGAGTATTTATACTCTCTGAGGAGGCTTCTGAGAGTGAGTATTTCCAGATGCCATTTTTTATATCCTAATACAGAATGGCAACATAACCTTGAAAATCAGGGAATTATCAGAGACATTTTCAAAATACAGGCAACTCTCGCTATCTCGAACTCGAAAGGAAGTGTATAAAAATTCGAGATATCAAAAATTTGAGTTATCGAAAATCCTATAAAAAAGCTGTTTTGGTAAAAATAAATACAAGTATACTTACCCTACTTTATTTAAAATATCTATCCAAAATTTTTTGGTGAGTATTTCTATTTATTTCGGAATCAATTATATTTTCCAAATGCATGATTGCTTGAAATGTCGCTGTTTTTATTTCCGGCCACAATTCACTGAATGTACGCATAGTTTTTATGGAAGATAGAGCCTCTTTCAAAGTTATCTTTAGAGGAGGTTCGTATTCTTTTTCCGAGAGCGATCTCTCATCAAAAGCTGCTATAGAGAGTGTATTACAGTTTTGTTTTGTAGCCATTATTCACAGCGACAAATCAACACCACGACAATTGCATATTTGCTAAAGTTTCTTCAAAATCCGTAGTTTTGAGAGGAAAACCAAATTTTGAGTTGTGTGGAAACTTCGAGTTATCGAAAATAAGGAAGAAAAACTTCGAATTAACGAGATAAAATTACATTAAATAAGTAATGAAGGTGCAGGGAAATAGATTTTTTTCGAGATATCGAAAAATTCGAGTTATCGAGAGTCTACTGTATTAAAAATATTTAAGTACTAAATTAGAGTTAAATCCACGCACTAGTATTCTAGAAAAAAATGGGCATGATTGAAGTGAAAAAGAGAAGGTTGTGTTGCTCAGGGTGTCCACAAACAGGGAAATATCAGGGAATTTGACCATTCTGGAAAAATCATCGATTTTGGGATTTTTTTTTAAAAAATCAGGGAATTGGTAAAAAAAAAAAAAAAAAACTTTATTTCTGGCTGTGAAGCATCGTTGATTGGTTACAAATATTCAAATACTTTAAATGCAATCAAAAAGTGGGAAATTGCGTATGGGACTTTTAAAAGTGTGTAAAAGTGAAAATTTTCTATTTCAAAGTCGTAGAAACCGCACCAAAATGCTGATGCTTCTAAAATTTGACAAACCAATTGGCTATCTATAACTAGGTACTTGCCCGCCCACTCAATTTATTTTAAAACTAGATCTTTCAAATGTTTAAAACTTGCTAAGTTCCTAGTAAAATTAAAATTTCTTTTGAACGTCCCTAAAATGATTTTTTCTGTTAAACTTTACGAAACTGTTGGTGCCTTTATTATTTTTTGGGTACATTTTAGATCTTAGGAAATGTATTTTGTGTACTAAGCTGTATATCTAAAGATACTGGATTAGATTTAATAAATTAGTTTTAATATTAGGGATAGGGATGCATTGGGTTTCTACTTTTTGAGTATATTGGATTTCTTTTTTAATATTGAGGTTACTTTAGACTTTGATCTTAAAGTACAATCACTAATAATCTAAGAGATATATTGCACTTACTTGGACTTTTATGATTTTTAATTAGCATTTTGAATTATTGATACATATTTGGTAAATGCTCTGGAATTTTTAATTTGGGGTACATTAAATTTTTATGCATTGATTTTTGGATGTTTAACTTTGGTTGCACTTTTTTAGGAGTTAGAAAATCAAGCGAAATAGTTAGTAAACTTATATATTAAAAATAAATTAATAATTAGATTTAATAAATTAGTTTTATTATTAGGGATAGGGATGCATTGGGTTTCTACTTTTTGAGTATATTGGATTTCTTTTTTAATATTGAGGTTACTTTAGACTTTGATCTTAAAGTATAGTCACTAATAATAAGTGACAATCACTAATAATCTAAGAGATATATTGCACTTACTTGGACTTTTATGATTTTTAATTAGCATTTTGAATTATTAATACATATTTGGTAAATGCTCTGGAATTTTTAATTTAGGGTACATTAAATTTTTATGCATTGATTTTTGGATGTTAAACTTTGGTTGCACTTTTTTTAGGAGTTAGAAAATCAAGCGAAATAGTTAGTAAACTTATATATTAAAAATAAATATATTTTTGGGAAATAATAAGATAATGTCAAAGCATATCTAGCATAATAATATATTTTTTAAATATTGCCGTAAAAAAAGTACAGCTGCAGGGATTTATCAGGGAAATTCAAAATGCTCTCCCTGTGGACACCCTGGTTGCTCTGTTATCAAAACCATGTGAAACACTTCCTGTTATCTTTCACACCAGGTGTTATTAATCAATCTATAATTACCTGACCCATTTTAAATTTGATTTATTTGTATCTTTCATTTTCAGATTTGACTATCGAAGATCCTTCTCACATGACAAGAATCACGAAGTTACTGATTAGGAAAGGCAAAATTGACTTCACAAACAATTACATGCTCAATTTTGTACGTCGGATGGAGGTGAGTTGTTTTGTTCTGAAATTATAGCTTTTTTTATAACATATCTACGGGCAGCAGTGTTCACTCTAGAAATAAAAAAGGGCAAGGCGCTGTTGGCGTAAAAAAGCACCCCGTTTTTGAAAAGGCACTTCTTGTTTTTAAATGGGAAATTTTTTTTAAAAAAAAGTTTGAGGTGGGCGTGGCCAACCATTGATATATCGGACCCGTGACCAAACAAAAAAAGTTCCGATTTGTTGATTGATATTGCGCTAGAGCTGCGTATTGGGCTATTGTTGACGATTCAGGGCTTATTTTAAAGGTAAGACACATACAAAATGGATGTCCCTTTATGAAGGAAGATACCACTTAAAATCTAATATTTGACACTTAAAAATTAATGTTTTCGCTAAAAACCAAATCTGTAAGTAGCCCTAATCAGACCCCTTACAAAAAGGCTACTTAAATCTAAAATTTGGTAATAAAAGGCCTAATATTGTAACCAAACCATCTTCATTAAAAAAAAAAAACATAGCATTTCATATGCGGGTACAGGCAAGTGCAATGCCCCGTGCTCGAAATAACCGCGGAATTATCGAGATTGCACAACACGCGTAGTTAAAAGGAGTTTGTGTTTCTACTGTCATAATTCACTTAATTCCAATTTACACACACATTTTTTTTAATCGATGCTTTTTTTAAAAACAGATAGGGAAACAAAGACACTTGAGCTTGACTGTAAAGGGCAAGAAAGGCGGAATTTTTTCAAAAGAGGGCGGCAATTTTTAAAAAAGGGGCACAAGGGCGCTATTGTGATGAAAAAAGGGCGGGCAGGGCGGACCGCCCTTCAAAAAACGCCTAGAATGAACACTGAGGCAGGGTTCCCACTGGTCCTTAAAAACTCCTTATTTTGGTTTGTATTTTTAAGAGACCTTTAAAGTCCTTATTTTTTACCAAGAGTCCTTAGAAACTTCTTATTTTCCCCCTGCTAAAGCAACATTAATTTTGGCAATCTATTACTTATGGCTGTTTTTACATGACATGCTCGAATACTATTTATTTTCTTGCTTCTTTAGTAAGTTAGTGCATTGCATTTATTATTGATTACATATTTAACAGTCGGTTAAAGATATTAAAAAAGTAATAACTTGAAGTCAAAGAATAAGGTTCTGTTTAGATACCTTTTAAACATAGCATTGCGTTTAAAAATTAATTTTTAAGTTAATTTTACAGGGTGTCCACAAACAGGGAAATCAGGGAATTTGACCATTCTGGAAATATCAGGGATTTTGGGATTTGTTTGACAAAATCAGGGAATTGGTCAAAAAAAAAATTATTTTTAACTTGATTTCTGGCTGTGAAACATCGTTGATTGGTTCCAAATATTCAAATACTTTTTAAATGTAATAAAAAAAAAGGAAATTGCGTATGGGACTTTTAAAAGTGTGCAAAAGCGAAAATATTCTCTTTCAAAGCGTAGAAACCGCACCAAAATGCTGATGTTTAAAATTTGACAAACCAATTGGCTATCTATAACTAGAATAAACTGTCCTGTGGAAAACCCTGTTTTAAAGTGGATTGTTGTCATCATTTGTTTAATTTTTTACTTACCGTATATACTCGCGTATAAGCCGAGAAATTTAAGTCAACATTTTCATCAAAAAGTAGGGGGGTCGGCTTATACGCGGGTCATTAAAATTTCTGATATAATTTGCCTAAAATGGGAAAAGGAGAGAAGTTGAAATTAGCGGATTCTTCTGAAACGCGCCGACACATTTCCGAGATCGAGAATGTGCGTCACGTGCTGACTAAAGACCGTTCTGCGCATCATGGCGTAATCGTAATTTAAAATTTAATTACTCACATAAATAATCAGTTTAACTTAATAAAAAGTATATATTTTGATAAATATTTAATTGGTTTGTAGAATTTATGAAGCTAGTAAACGTTACTTTAATAGAATTTTGGATGGAAGACTAAGAAGTTGACATCGTGCGTAGCGAATGACACCACTTTAAAGTCAATGTCTTTCTTGCTCGATTGCAATAATTAAACAAAATTTATTTTCCCAATGCAGATTCTATTCCTTGATAATATTATGTACAGATATTAATAGTTGTTTCATTAGTATTTTTGATGGAATTGGCTTTAAAGTGGTAAAATCGGGACGTTGCTAATCGGCGAATTCAAGTTCTACTTTCAAGTCATTTATCTCGTAATTAAAAACTAAATATTTTAATAAGAAGTATATATTCATCCATAAAGTAGTAGTATTTCCTACCGAGATGAATAAAAAAAATGCTCATCCGTATTTAATAGCGACAGTAGTCAACGATGTTGACAGAAAATAGTTGACGTTTTCTAAGTTTTTAAATCTTTACAAAACGATGTTAAGGATTAGAAATTGCACATTTTGGTATATAAGTTTGTGGTTTAAAATATTTTATTTGATAATAAGGGAGATTTAATTTAAGAAGTCCGATGGAGGTTTGAAAGACACCAAAACATCGCGAGAGCTTTTAAGCCCGATGAATCGTCACGAACTTCGAGGCAGGCCGTTCTCCAGCCACTTTCTTTAAACTTTTCATTTCTAGGCTTAAATATTTATTTTTCTAATTAAAATGTCACTCTTTTGTCGGGGATTTGCCGATTTTAATCGGAAATTTTCATGTTCGAAAATACAACTCGGCTTATACGCGAGTTTCCGATTTTGGACAAAAAATCGGCTTAAAATTAGGGGGTCGGCTTATACGTGGATCGGCTTATACGCGAGTATATACGGTATTTACAGAAGCAGCACGATAAAAAAGGGTCCTTAAAAACTTGTTTTTGTCCTTAGAAAGTCCTTAAAAACTTTTTATTTTTTTTTATTTTTAAAAATGAGGGGGAACCCTGACAGGGTAGTCACAAATTGTGTTGCTATTTAAATACACATAATAAAACAATCACTTTTGTTTAACTTTAACTATTTCGTTAGTTGCTACTAAAACAAATCGACTTGTTTGAAATGCAAGCCAAGTAGTTGGTCAAGAAAAAAAATTATTATGCTAACACAGCCAATTATTTGTGTATAAAAATACTGGCAAAAATATTTGATTTATGGGCATGGTTAATTGAGTTTTATTTAAAGTAGTTGATCCCAAACTATAGAGCTAACTTTTTTTTAGACAAATTATTTGCATTAAAAAAAAAGGGATGAAACGGATATCCGGTAACTATCCAGTATCCGGCTGTTTTTAACTATCCGTTATCCGGAAGTAAAGTGCTGTATATCCGATTTAACATGCCGGATGAATAAAATGCTGCAATTTTTTTTTCTGACAATCATTTATCTTTTAATTTTTTCAATATAATTTTTTACCTCGAAAGTCCTTTAAAAAAAACATTTTTAACTTTAAAACTATTAATTTTTTTTTTATTGAATCGTTGTGATGGAGGGTCATTACATCTCACAACTAATATAAAGTTGCATTAAAAAATAAATTTCTCAAAAGTTTAAACAAACTTGAATTAACATGTTTGGAATGAAAGGGCATGTGGTAAAAATCAATTCTTCAGAAATTGTGTGTAAAGTAAACAAAACATACGCCCATTGCAAACGGCACCTTAGCCCCTTTGTAAATAAAAAAGTTTTTTTAATGTTTTTCAATTGTATAATTTGTGTTGTATCCATAAATTATTATTTTAACTGACAATAAGTATTGCTTTTAATTTTTTATTTATAATGCAATAAATTTATTGTATTGTTGTAGCGTGGATACTTTGTATCTATGCAAAGTATGTATTTCAACATTCCTTAAGGTAATTTTAAAATCAGGGAAATTTTTGTAATGCCATCATTGAAATATCATTGAACTTTTTTTCCCAGAATTTTGTTGCCACCCTGTAAAAACACTGTAGAAAACCTAAAAAGGTTAAGGAATTTTAATCTTGATGTTGAGTGACAACCTTGTAATTTTTATTCAATTGCTACATATAAAACTATTTTATTTTACAGAATATAACTGGAGAGCCATTGCTCCCCCCACCTGAATGGTATGATGTTGGTGTTGGAAATACTTGATCAATATCATCATTTGCAAGCCCATCTGCAATTCAAGCAACTAAAAAATAAGCTTCAATATTACTGTGTAACTTTTTCTTGGTGAGTTTTTCAAAAGAAACAGTGGGATTATAATTGTATCTGAGCAGATACAATTTACATGGCATGTAATTATATCTTCATTGTATATCAATATCCATTCTTTTTTGTTTATTCATATGCTTTTCCAATAAAATTGTATTCCAAAGTGTTTCGATTTTATGGCTTGAATTATACAGACAACTATCGTTATCTCGAACTCGAAGCTAAGTGTATAAAAATTCGAGTTATCGAAAATCCTATAAAAAAGCTGTTTTGGTAAAAATAAATACTAATATACTTACACGTCTTTATTTAACATAGTATCTATCCAAAATAGTTTGATGATTATTTCTGTTTTTTTTTTTAAATCAATTATATTTTCCAAATGCACGATTGTTTGAAATGTCTCTGATGTTTTCATTTCCGGCCTCGATTCAATGAATGCACGCATAGTTTTTATAGAAGATAGAGCCTCTTACAAAGTTATCTTTGGAGGAGGTTAGCATTCTTCTTCTGAGAGCGATTTCTCATCAAATGCTGCTATAGAGAGTGCATTGCCTAAACAAAAATGAGAAGGGGTCGAGTGTCGTCTTCATATTTTAAGTGAGTTGCTTTCTGGACGGTCGGTAATGTTTCAAGAAAGTGACTCGCACTTTACCGAAAACGCCAGCTGGCTTGAGGGATGATAAATCATTAATCTTCCTAGTTGGACTGACTCTGTGTTAAAGAGGATGGGATATAGCTCAGGGAATCCAGTCTGGCGACATTCAAACAAAAGGGTGTGGCACAGGTAGAAACCCTTTGCACGTATACCCTTTCAATAACGCACAATAAGAAAGAGAGCTGATAAAGAAGAACGTGGCAATTACATATATGCTAAAGGTTCTTCAAAATCCATAGTTTTGAGAGGAAAACAAAATTTTGAGTTGTGAGGAAACTTCAAGTTATCAAAAATAACGACGAAAAGCTTCGAATTAAAGAGATAAAATTACATTAAATAAGTAATGAAGGTGCAGGGAAATCGATTTTTTTCGAGATATCGAAGTTCGAGTTATCGAGAGTCTACTGTATTTTAAACATTAAGATATTTGTTTATAATTTTTGTCTTTAGTATTATACTTGTCTACAGTTAGTGTTGTACCCCAAACTATTACATTCAATTCATGTTGTAAAATAATATTTTTTATGAATACGAAATTAAGCACACTGCTAGAAAAGCTAAAGATCCCTGGACATATCGCACCCAAGAATATCAATGGATTAATGATAGCTCTGGGTATGTTATCTGAAAAAAATTCTAATAAAATCATTAGTTTTACCCTGTATATTCTTTTATTTGTCAGTCTTCCTATTAATCAGAATTTTTTTAAATATCCTTTTTTTTCCGTCTATAGTTATGTATGTCCCACAGATTTCGATTCTAAATGAGAGCTATGTGTATAAGTGGTAAAAAATATTCTAAAAAGTGAATTTTTATACTGTATGTATATTATTGTTCATTTGACCTTGACATATCTTTCGCCTGCCATTGGACGTAACTGTGCAGCTTAACCAAACTATTACACATAATTTAATATAGTTAAGTATGAAATCTAATATTTCAAAGGATGTGCATAGGGTTCATACATACAGTTCTTCTCTATATATGAGTACTTTAGTTGGCTACCAACTGGCATAAGTCTTAATAGAAGAGCAGATTTAAAGTTTGCAAATTTCTAATTCAATTTCTTAATTGAAATTATAGCATGTGATATATAATTTGGGATGCATTAAATATATGTATCTTATCCTATAAAATTATATAGGCAGTGTTCACTCTAGAAATAAAAAGGGGTAGGGCGCTGATGGCAGTAAAAGGGACCCGTTTTTGAAAGGGCACTTTAAAAACAAAATTAGTGTGGGCATGGCCACACATTGACATATCGGACACTTGACCACACACAAAAAAAAAAATCCGATGTATTGGTTGACATTACGCTAGAGCTGCATAATATTGTGCTATTGTTGACGGTTCGGGGCCTATCTCGAAGGAAAGACCCGTACAAAATGAAGATATTACTTAATATCAAAATTTAACATGTAAAAATTATTATTTTTCCTATAAACCAAATCTGTAAGTAGCCCTAATCAGACTTCTTACAATCTAATAAAAAGGCTACTGAAATCCAAAGTCTGGTAATTAAATTCCTAGTCTAGAAACTTTGCACCAAACCATCTTTTCTTTAAAAAATAAAACTTAGCATTTCATAAACGGGCACAGGCAACCAATAGGATTCATGGAATGCCCTGTGCTCGAAATTACCGCAGAATCGTTGCGATTTCACCGGCGATTTGGGCCGCCCTTCATAAAACGCCTAGAGTGAACACTGATATAGGTACTTAATTTGTTCTAGCCAGAATGGGAACTATAAACTAAAATAAGCAACCAATCTACTAACTAACCCCTCTACTATTCCTTTTAGTGGAATAACATATCTCATTATTAGGTGCCATTTATTCAACTAGTATTCACATAACTTAGCAGCCATTCAACCCATATGTAGAGGTATTGCACTGGAGCTCCACAGTGAGCTATTGGTGGCGGTTTGGGACCCATCTCGAAGGAAAGACCCGGGAACGATGCCTCATATTTTTTAATCATGGTCAAATGACGAGGACAACACCTGAGCTGCCACCCGACGCAACCTCAATAGGCGCCATGACATTAAACCCTGTTCAGATTTATCGTATACCAGTCCAATATAATTTGTTGAATGTTTTGGCGACGTTCTAGTATTTTTGTAACGAAGCTGACAACCTACAATCACTACTTTACTTTGTCAAGTCCCCAGCACAGTCTTGAACTAGCAATTCTCTGATTACCATCTGAACCCTATTATTCACTGGGCTACTCGAGGCCCCATATGCAGTAGAAAATGTTCATATTTACCGGCTCCCACCAACATGGCAACTGGGTACAACTATCTAAACAATTATTTTGGGCATATAGAATGGTCGGGGTTCAAAAAATTTTCTTTTTAGAAGGAATACAGATAATTTACAAGAAATAAAGTTAACTTAAAGAAGTTTAGATTTTTTTTCAATCTATTATATAAGGCAAATATATATGAACAATTTTTAAAGTCTGTAGCATAATTTGAATTATCAATTTCAAGTATGTAAAAATGATTCAGAGGTATTTGTCCTGGATGATGCAAGTAAAGCTTCACAATTATGTCATTGTTTTCAACTTGTAGAAAAAACTATAACCTGTATTAACCTAATGTGAATCCGTTTGCTTACTATATTCACCTAAGAAAAAATATATTAAGCCTTTCGCAAAAAAAAAAACATTTTTGTTTAACCTTTTTAATAAAGTTAAATTCAATAAAGGCATGAGATTATAAACATTTAGAACTTTTTAATGTACTGTAATTACATTTTTGAAATGAGGTGCATTATGAAGACTATAATGGGGTGTGAATTGTAGCACATTTTGTTGTTTGAGATTATTTTTAGAGCTGTGGGTAAGGTTTGAAGGCTGGTCTTGAAATCACACAACCAGCATTACACTAAATAAGTGTATATATTTAAATTGGTCTTTATAAAATATGTCTACTGGGAGAAAACAAAAGATCCAATTTAGTTTCGTTTTAATGGGAAATTTGAAGTAAAAAAGGAAATGGAGCAATTTGTAAAAAAAATTAGAATTGTTATAGTAAAGTTAATGGGATAAGCTTGTCTACAGAGACTGATTTACGGCAGGGCATACGGGGCACTTGCCCAGGGCCCCCATTTTAAGGGGGCCCCAAAAAAATATTATAAAGCTAACAAAATGTGAAAAAGTTAAAAATAAATTAAAAAACTACCTAATAATTTTTTGTAAAACTTCTACTATTTTATCCAATTGATTTCACTTTTCCTGCACGTTCATGATGCCCTTTGGATCACTTGCAAAGTTCAATTCATGGCCAGGACCGTAAACAAACTGGGTTTGCGAATTGTACTTAGATATTTGACGTTTACTGATACTTTCAACCTATTCCAAATTTTCTGATATTATAATTGTTAGGGATTTGATAACTATAAAATGGGTAGAACATACGAATCTGGCTCAACTAAAATAAATCTAAAAGGGAAGAACAGAACCAGAAAAGTATGAAGAAAATAGATAAGTTATTTGCAATATTTACATTTTCATTACAGCTGACTGATTACGTTATTTTGCCACGTGTGCTTATACATAAATTAAACAATTTTAGTTTGAGGTACGTCGAGGGGCCCCTAATATTCTTTTGCCCTGGTCCCTGCTTGTCTATCATATGTAATGCGAGTTTGTTTAAAAAAAATTAGGTACAGCTTAGGAAAATTCTGTTTCAATCCTTGAATAAATAGAAGATATATATTTATCTTAAACACCCATGCAATTTTGTCTGAAATATGTTACAGCATATGTATGTTAAAATATGGTTTCAGGGGGACCTGTAAAATATACTACAATGCTGCAAAATTAAATATTGCCTGTTAATATGGAAAGGGTATTCACATGAGCCAGGGGCGAATAAATACTAGGAATGAAACGGATATCCGGCTAATTTTAACTATCTGGTAATTATCCTATATCCGTTCGCAAAGTGCAAGATATCCGATTACCATGCCGGATATCCAGATGAATACAACGCCACAGATTTCTTTTTGTGGTGATCAATTATCTTTTGTTCTCGCTTTAAGTATCTTCCTGAAAATACTACCTATGTATTATGCAGTCTGCAGATTTTCCTTTGAATTTTTCTTGCGCTAATCAGGTGAATTAGCAGTGAAGTGATAACTTGTTCTTTAAAACACTTTGGGTCAGAGAGAATAGATAGCAAGATATGCTGCAGACACTCGGAACCAGACACATTCCACATGGGTGGTGGTGTGTAGGGTGCATAACTACATCCCTGTTCGTTATATATTAGAAATTGTTTTATTCTCCAATGCTAGTTTTAGCATTTAAAAATAGCACAATTTAGATCAGCAATTTGGGAATGGGCCACAAGTAAAGTGGCAATCTAACATTTTTGCTGTAGTCGTCAATGCGGATTTTTTCTTTTTTTTTTAAATGGGAAATTTAAGAATTTCGGAAATCGATGGCATAAATTTGGCTCTTTATGCCTCCTTTGTACTCTAGGTTAAAAAATTGTCTAAAATATAAAAATAGGGAAGGGTAACGCAAGTCGGATTCGAGTGACTAAATCGTACCGATTTTCCACATACGAGGTCACCGTAAGTTTGCTACACATTGTGTCGCAAACCGAGGCTGACGAAAAAGAGACTCTGGCCCTGGTGTATCCCTGTCCAGATTTTATTATTATTTAATGCAATTTGATGTGAATAATAGCTTAATTAATAATGATTATTTTGAATGCTAATAGCTTAATTCACACAATCATGAACTTCCTAATGTAGTGTGAATTAATACATTTTACAGATATTAAATTTTTTACTGCTTTATTTTAAATACTGCTTGAACTTGATAATGTCACAACATAACTAAAGTGGCCTAAAAAAAAAAAACCATTGCATTTTTCAAATCAAGTGGCCACTGACCACTATAAAATTTTCACCTTTAATTTCAGAATTACATTTTCAATAGTATCGTACGGTACAGCTCCGACCGTTTCAAAATCATTATGAATATGAACAGTTTATTTTAGAAGAGAAGATCTTTTCATAAAAAAATATCTGCTAAAATTCAGTTTGGATATCCGGTTTGTAATGTGTGCCGGATTTTTTACTGCTTTATTTTAAATACTGCTTGAACTTGATAATGTCACAACATAACTAAAGTGGCCTAAAAAAAAAAACCATTGCATTTTTCAAATCAAGTGGCCACTGACCACTATAAAATTTTCACCTTTAATTTCAGAATTACATTTTCAATAGTATCGTACAGTACAGCTCCGACCGTTTCAAAATCATTATGAATATGAACAGTTTATTTTAGAAGAGAAGATCTTTTCATAAAAAAATATCTGCTAAAATTCAGTTTGGATATCCGGTTTGCAATGTGTGCCGGATATCCGATATTCGGTTCATCCCTAGTAAATATTCATTTTTATCTACCCAGTCCACTGGGTATTTACCAGACCCACACCTGTAGAATAGTTAAACATATTATTGAGATTATTTTTTTTAAATCTGATTTAACTTAAGAGTGCCGTTGAAATGCCCCAAACGACTGCCCGAAGGATCGCCTGTAAGCACCATGATCGACTGCCCGGACCTACGCAATATCCGCCATTTTGATTTGGCGACAAAAAAAACGTCATTTTTGGCCTTGGCGCCAATTTTTGGACTTGGCGACAACAGGGCACCGTACACTAGGAATTTACCACAAATTTGATGTTTTGTACAATAAAATAAGATTAATTTTTTTTTTAAAGTAATAAATGTAAAAGTCAAGTAATCTTTATTTAATATTTACTGCAGCAACAAACATGTTGCTAAAACAGCTTGAATACAAAGCATACCATTGTTGGAGGGAAGGAGAACATTAAATTTCAATTAATGAAACTTACCAAAGCACGAAGTCAATCTAGGATAAGCATACATTCATCAAAAGTAATTATTTTGAAGTCAAACCTTCGGTTAGGAAATTTAAATAAAATTTTATATTGTATATTCTACATGTAGAGTACTTTTAAAACAAAACATTGACTTATACAAAATATAGTTTGTTTTAAGAGAAACACACATTGTTCAATTTTAAATTTATTTTTAAAACTTCAGAGTTTTATTGAATGTCTTTTATAGTTTTGAAGGTATCCATCTTGTAAGTTTCCACCCAGCCTAGCAATCTTTCAAAATCACAGAAAATATTGAAACTCCTGTCACTTAAATCTCCTTTTTTCAATTTTGAAAAATAAAATAAAGAATTTTTAAAAGCAAAATTTGCTAGGTAAACAATGCCATACACTAGCACACCATTTAAATCAAAACTTCGTATTTTTATGCACACTAAGGACAAGACTCTTTTATCATAGAAATAACTATTAATTACTTTGGAACTATTTACAACCAATTCAATCCTAGGCATATTAACAAATCCTTTGATGAATAGAACAAATCATAAAATATGAGAGGGCATAATAGATTTTCAGAGTATCTCTCGAAATAGATAAAGAACGCAAAAGGTTCCATATGTTGCGTTACAAACCTTTTAAATGAATTTAAGGCCCATTCTACATAGACGTGATAGATGCGCACTGGCTTTTGTAGATGGCTCTGTGATTGGTCGATACAAACCATGTGGTTTTAATGCACCAATAGCAGAGCCATATGCAAAAGCTCCCACATTTTCATCTCGTAGAATGGGCCTAACATTTCAGGCAAAAAAACGGTGTAGTGTAAATATTTTTCATTAAAAATTATGCAAGTGCAATTTCTTTCTAATAAAAAAACCAAAAGAAATATAATTTTTAGCTTTTCCAAAATCTGGCATAAGTCCTTTGCCAAATGCGCAAACAATGCTAATAGTTCCCTGAAAAGGTAATAATTTAAGCAACATAGTGATATTGATTAGGATTATCTTGATCCCTATGGAGGTAGTCGCGGTCTATCAGACTTTCCACACGTTTCTTCAATTCCGAAGGCTTCACGGGAAACTTCAGTTGGTCATACAGCTCAGTGATGAGAAGGTTATGAGAGGAAGTTTTCCTCATTTTCATTATACGCACTATAGCAGCATCGATCTGGTACTGGCGATCCTGGAACACCCTTTCCTGAGTGATAGTGTGCTCTTCCTGGGTTTCTTTCATCTGGATCTGGTTGATTTTAATCCTGAACAGCTTATTCTTGAAATCGGAACAGTAGACAAACTTATCCGTGTCTTCGACATCCTTCCCCCTGGGCACTTTCTGCAGGACTCGCGCCTTGCCACAAGCCAGGGACTGCAATGTCCTCTTCAACTCCCCGACTTCAATGGCGGTTGTCTGTTTTATCTCTTCGTACGAGTAAGTATCCTTCTTGTTGAACATCAGGAGGACGAGGCCTTGGAACAGGGACACCTGCAGTTCTTTGAGACCCGACGGGAAGTTGGCCTTCAGGACGCAGTGGCCGAGACTGGGCTGCCACAGAAGTTTGCGTCCACTGTGCTTGTTCAGGTAAAACTCCCTGAACACTTGCTGGTATTTCAGCATCTTAGTCGGCATGTGGACTTCACACACCGGGTAGGTTGGCCAGTATCCCATAGTCAGGACACTGACACTCATATCCATTGTTTCTGGTGGTTTGATATGGGTCATGTACTGTTTGAAGGTGTTCATCAATTCTTTGGATAGATCCATATCTTTGAACATGCCTTCCAGTTTGCTGGTGAACGCTGCACCACATTCCTGCTTTAATTTAGACAGCATCGACTTCTCTGCATCCACAGATGCGCTCTTGCCCACCAGTAATCTCTTTGCCAAATCCTTCTTATAAAATGCCTCGAATACGTCTTTCCCATGGATGTACCGGAAGAGAACCATGATCTTGTCCAGCATCTGCTCCAGTTCCTCTTCAGTGGCTTCTTTATTTCCGGCACGCAACTTGACATCAAGGTACTTAGCGATCAGTTCGGCCGGTTTGTTGGGTCTTTGGTTCACGAATGTCTCAAAGGCTTCCTTAAGCGTGTTCACAAACTTCTCATTCCTCTGAAAACATTGATTGACGATAATGTCCATGCGTTCCTTAAACTCTAAGAGTTCCTGCACCATGGTTTTGTCCTTCTCGGGGTTGCTCACGATGACCCGCCCCGTTTTCTTGATGTACAGATTGAAATGGGAGCATAATTGTGAGAGGCCATTCTTGACCCTGGAGAAAAGATCGTACAAGAGCTTCACATCGTTCAGCCTATACTCCTCTAGGAGGAGGTCAAGTCCTTTCTGCAGAATCGCAGCGAGATGCTCACCAAGTAACTGTTTCTCCACACACTGTATCAATGGCTTCTTTGTGGACTGGTCTAAGTAATTAAACAATCTATCCCATTCCTCCTTCAGACGCTTATCGACATGCTGGAGGTACACAGGAACATCTATCTCTTGCATTAGACGTTGCCCCTCCGCTGCATACAACTCTTCGGTCGACTTCAGGAACTGAATTTCAAATGCTTCCTGGTATATCTGCAAGTCCAACAGCATGCGCAACAAGTTTTTTAGCAGGCCTTTATCAACAGCTTGTCCGCCCCTCTCGTTGCCTATGATCAGCAACACACCCTCCACAGTCCTGCTCTGAATCACGGTGTTTGACAATATATGCATGCGGAACATGTCCAAACCCATGTCCCACAAGGACGGGATGCCGGGGGTCTGCAAGATGTAAGTGCGGTCCAAGAACAGAAATATGCTACGAATCATGATCATTTGTCTGCAATGATCTTGCCAGAACCCATTCATCAGCTTTAAGAAATAGAAACTATCCATAGATTCCGGGAGAAACTGGTCGACGTTGGCCTTGATGTGCTGCTCGCACAAGTCCCTTAGGCCATCGTACAAGAATGCTGCCATGTTGTTGGAGCAGAGGTTTTCCACAGCCTGGTACAGTTCCTCTTGCGATGTGCTCTCCGATTTGGTGGATTTCTGGATGGCAATGACCGCATCCTTCAACTTCTCCCATGTCTGCTGTTTGTAGTTTTCAGGGAGCGTTGGTTTGGCAAAGTTCTTGATCACCAACTTCTTGGTTGAACCAGGCTTATGGATGAGAGGTGTGGCGTATGGGTAGTTCGCCATGGATGAGAGTCCGTATCTCTTGGAACTTACATCACTCATGCTTTCTTGCAATTCCCTTTTAGGCTTTTTTACAGACCAACCAGATTCCTAGAATAAACAAATATTTAAGAATTATAAATATTAAAAGGTTTATTTACATATTTTTTTCATTATAATTAAAGCATACTACAGGGCTATTTAGAAAGATTCATTTCCAAAAAAAAATAAAAGGATTGGAATTTCTTGTATTATCCCGGATATACAAGTTTGTAAAGAAGCTTCCAGCTTGAGTGGAAAACTTCTTATAATAGAATAGAAGAAACTTCTTATTAGAATTTAATAATTTAAAACATATATATATATATAACACTTTGTGACTTACATTCAACTAATTATAGTGATTACACCCAATCCTCTAAAAAATTCAAAATTTGTTGGAACTATCTTCCGTGGGTCAAGTTCCATGCCTTTTCTACACTTCGGGCAACGAGAAGTCTTCTCCAGTAATTAAGCATTCATACACCAATCAATAACGACACCTGATTCTTGCATCTCCAACTTCCGGAAATATTTTTTATTAAGATATACATCCACAACATGACACGTCAACAACCCAACTCTTTCCTCTGTGTCAACAAACACATAGAACAATTTTAAACCTACCTTATGGAAAGCTAAACTGATATCCCTCAACGAGGCATGTAAGCAAGTGTGTTAAATTCCTAGTGTACGGTGCCTCTTCGGCGCGATTCTAAAAATTGGCACCAAGGGCAGAATTTACAGGGTTTTTCCCAAGTCAAAATGGCGGACAATGCGTTGGATAAGTAAGTAGGATTGCCAAAATATAAAGTCTATCGCCCATCAATTGTCGCCAACTCACATTTGGCGGGGGCACCGTACAGTAGGAATTAACTGCAAGGGTATGTACGTCATAAATTAGGGTTGCCATAATATAAACTTTATCGCTCACCAAATATTTTATTTGGCGGTTGCACAGCAGACTAGGAATAGACCGAAACTAAAATTCTTTTTTGTGGTCTATAAGAGTTACGTTTTTAAAAAAATGTATATGTTAAACAACAAAATACAATAATTTAGAAACACTGGTACGTTTAAAATTGAACTAAATTGCACTTACAATTATCAAAATATGTGTGCTTAGAAAATATTCCCATATGATAAGAAAATGGCTAATCAAATGTCCCCAGATTGTTGTTTATAAATTTCAAACAGTTTTTAACATATCTAAATAAAAGTCGAGTCGTAGCTTAAAAAAAAAAATCACAGAACTTTCCGTATTGTATAGAACTGCCCACTTTAAATTCTTAGAAACAAAGTTCATTCATTGTTAAATAAAATTTCCTTATTTGGCCTTAAACTTGATCTACGAAAAACAATAAAAAAACATGTAATCTTTGATTACTGTGACAAAAATTAACAATTGTATATTAAAGTGGTGTTAAAAAACTATTTTGTTAACATAATTTAAAGATATTAGAGATTCTGCATTGTGTCCTTCAGCGTTTATCTACAAAAAATGCTGTCACAGCCAGATACATTAAGAATTTTAGGAACAGATGTAGTATAGGACATTTGGCACGGGTTTTTTTTGACGACGAAAAATTGCTGTTAAACTTAGCATAGGGTTGCCAGATTGAAAGTCGCCACAAGAATCGGAATATACCAACAATGTCAGGTGGGGTTGCCATACTATAAATTTATCGCCCCTATAAAACACGCCAAATGTTCTATACTACATCTGTACCGAATTTTGAATATTATTTACCAAATGAGCCAGCAAATGGTGGTAAAGGTTTACTGTACGGTCACCCTTGGCGACTTTTTCAAAATATCGCCAAAAGTCGCCATTTTGGCGACTGTTTTCCAGTAGGGTTGCTGCAATTCCTTGTCGTTGTCGGGTCGGAGCGGGATAAATTGCCATTTAAAAAAAATTATCGCCAAACGTGGAAAAAATCGCGCCAAGGGTGACCGTACAGTAAACCTGACCCCAAATGGTAATATACAAATGATAATCAGATTCACAGTTTTCTTTCAATAGGAATTTGAGCAAGCAGTAGCGTGGTTGCTATGTTACTAGAAGCAGTTCTATGGCAACTGTACGAAATTTACAACAAAAAAAAATTATATGAGCCATTTTTTAGGATAAAAATCGGTGCATCCCCTAATTCGAAATTACATCTGTTTCAACAAATTTTAGTAAATAATAAAAACAAATATAACCTTTAAAAATTACAATAATTTTTTTTGGTAATGGTTTACTGTACGGTCACCCTTGGCGACTTTTTCAAAATATCGCCAAAAGTCGCCATTTTGGCGACTGTTGTCCAATAGGGTTGCTGCAATTCCTTGTCGTTTCTGAGAGGGGTTGCCATTTAAAAAAAATTATCGCCAAATGCGGAAAAATCGCGCCAAGGGTGACCGTACAGTAAACCTGACCCTTTTTTTTAAATATATATTATAGTTTATAAGAACAACCGACAATTTCATTCTAAAATCAACTCCGAAACCATTATACAAACTAACCCAAACAAACTTGGGCAATAATGGTTTCAGACATGCTGCAAACTTGTTAAAACAACTAAACTTCGAACAATTACCGACAAGTAACCTTAATGTTTAATTATAGCACTTAAAAGTTTAAACATCTTAGTATAATTTATGAAACAGCCTGTAATTCATTAGTAGTTTTACTTTTGAGTTATCTCACCTTTGAAGAACATATATTTACATTCATAATTTTCTTCACTCTTGCATATCAGATCATTTGATGGGATATGATGCTGGTATAAGAATTATAAAGTCTATGTGATATATATTGACCAAAAAAGAAAATCAATATTTTCAATATAGATAATGTAACATGTATTAAAATAATTAAATGGTGCTTTACATAGAAAATCGCCAAACAAAACACTTTTACGGTTACGACTTATTTTATGGATAGCTTTCCAAACTATATGTGCATGACATTAGCACGTGATATATCATCAATGAATGGAAACGTCATATACTTGACTAAAAAATCATTTTTAAGCAAAGCGAAGCACAAATCTTTTGTCAATATGTTTTTTTTTATAAGATCTTGAGAGTTACCTTATGAATTAATAGATTAGAATATAACTTCAGTATTGTAAATTGTTTAAAAATCTTAAGTATCTTGCTCAATTTTCAGATTTTTATAGAAACTACTTTAGTTTTATGAAATGTAACTGTAAAATGAGTCACTAACTTGTAATAACTTCTACTTACACTGCGACCGTTGTGTTGTGATATTTTTGTTCTGTTATGATTCGCTGTGGAAATCGTAATTTCTTTTTTTAGGATATATTCATCGGTACATTATTCATTTCATCAATAAATTATTGAACGAGTGTGATGGTTGTTTAGAGTCAATGTCCTTTTTAAAATATAAAGTTGTACAAAATAAATCTGCGTATTAAAAATTCGCACGCATTCTCTTCTGCAAAAACTATGGTGCAAAGGGACAAAACAGGATTTATTTTTCCTCTCAGATAAAGAAACTATTCATCTTGAGCGATTTGAACATTCAAAACGTTTTAATTCTCTAAGATTTAATCTAACTTTGGATTTCAGGTTTGTTAATTTTTTTCCTCAAAATTAAAACTTGGTATTTTTTACAGTTGTATTATTCTTGTAAGTTTAAATTCTGAAATGCATTCAAATGTTTTATATTTAAAAAATAATCGAAGTATCGTTTAAACAATATCCTTGTTTACTTTTTAGTTGTTAAAGGTGCAATAATTTTTTTTAAAGAAATTGTGGTTAAAATGCAGTGAACGATAACCTTGGCACCTTGCCTCAAATTTTTCAACATTCGCTAACCGTTCTTGGCGACAGAAACTGGTTTTATTGCTGTTCAAATATTTTTTTTTCTCCCTTCAGGGTTACAAAATAGGATCACCAGATTAGGCCAGAAATCTGGTTTACCATTCAATACATTATAATAAAAATTTTAACCACATTAAAAAACTTTATATAGTTACAGTGTATTGGACGATAACTCTGAATTCTCGTCAAATCTGGTGACCCTTTCAACCACCTTGCAGAGGAAAAAGGAGGAATTCTTTGATTCGCAACAAAACCAGTTTTTGTTGTCAAGTAGAGTTAGCTTAAGAATACTTGAAAATTTCAGAAAAGTCGCCAAATATTTTCATTTGTCACATTTTAATTTTTTACATTCAGGTAAATTATAAGAGTGCCAATCCATGTACCTGAAGCAACTAGGAATAAATATTTTTTTCAAATGTTCTGGAAAAATAATGGAACTTTATCTTACCAATTTGGACACTCCAAAACACAAGGCCACTCTGCTAAGACATCTTAATCAGTGTCGCCAAATACAATTTCAGTTCTATTTGGCAACCATGTATTGTATTTGTGCAGATGTCAGATAAGTTTATTTTTGTTTTATGGGTTTGCTCCACCCACTTTTTTATCGCTATTTCAGTGTTGGAAATTTTAATCCTAGTTTTTTTTTTTTACTTAAGTTGGTTATGACAATTGATTTGGTAGAGTGCCTCCGTAGGTAAATTCCTAGTGTAAGGTGCCCAGTTGTCGCCAAATCCAAAAATTGGCGCCAAGGTAAAAATGATGTTTTTTTTTTTGTCGTCAAATCAAAATGGCGTTTTGGTTTTGTTAATTAACGTCGCACTAGAGCTGTACAGTGGGCTATTGGCGACGGTTTGGGGCCTATCTCGAAGGAAAGACCCGGGAACGATGCTTCGTATTTTTTAACCATGGTCAGATGATGCAAAATGGCGGACATTGCGTTGGTCCGGGCAGTCGATCATGGTGCTTACAGGCGATCCTTTGGCAGTCTTTTGGGGCATTTCGGCGGCACTCTTAAGTGCACACGCGTACCGCGCGCTTAAAGTCACAGACTCCTGCCGTCGAATTTGTGGTCTCTGGCCTTCAGCCTCTAACTTCGCATTATTACAACCATGACCCCCTCCGGGCAGTCGATCATGGTGCTTGCAGGCAATCTTTCGGGCAGTCGTTGATCGTTAAATCAACATTTTATATGAAAACAAAATTGGTACGTCACAATCAAAATGTTATATAAGGCAAAAAAAAGGTGCGTGTATATGTAGGCAATCATACGACTTCCAGCAATCGGAAACAATAACGGATCCAGGCAATACGAACTGCTTCAAAACGTTGAATAAAGTTTCCGATTTCCGGTCGTCCACGGCAACCATAAAGCCTGTGCTGAAGACAATTTTTGTAGTGTTCAGTACATTAATAAAGGAATCTAGGCAATTTTTTTTAACAATTTTGGCACTCAAATGCTTTTGTAAAACAACCCTATACATTTAAGCTCTACCTAACATGAGTGCCACCCTACTCTTAAGCTTTACGTCAAGCAGTTATTTAAACTTCAAAAGTTAGTTATTCCTTAAACTTATACTTTGCTTATTCGTTATGTGTTTTCTTCTGAATTTCAAGGTTTTACAATGCCTGGAACGTTAGTGAAGAAATTGTATTTGGCGAAATCTATGAAAGAACTTGAAGCTGGCTGCCGTGTGGAAATAAGTGTTCAGTCCAGAAATACAACTAGGTGAGAATGAATTTTGTATATTAGTGAATATAATATTCTTTTATCTGTTAGTGTTTATTATAATTTGTCCTAATTAAAAACACCGTACTACGGATTAAAGGTGAAAATTCAGTCGCCACTTGCCACGTGGCGACTAACTTTTTAAAATGGCAATCGAAATTTTTTACTGCAGTCGCCACCGCGGATTTCGATTTTTATTTTTTAAGGGGAAATTTAACAATTTCGGAAATTGATGGCATGAATTTGGCTCTTTACGCCTCCTTACTACTACTCTACGTTAAAAAATTGTCTAAAATATAAAAATAGGGAAGGGTAACGTAGGTCGGATTTAAACGACTAAATCACGCCGATCGGCGATTTTCCACATCCGAGTTCGCGGTAACTTTGCTACACATTGTGTCGTAAACTGAGGCTGACGAAAAAGACCCCGGTGTATCTTTGTCCATTGCCTGTCCATATTTAATTATTATTTTATGCAATTTGATTTAAATAATAGCTTAATTAATAATGATTATTTTGAATGCTAATAGCATAATTCACACAATCGTGAACTTCTTAATGTAGTGTGAATTAATAATGTTAGTACTGGATGTACTTGGTAATGTCACAACGTAACTAAAGCGGTCATTGCATTTTTCAAGTCTAATGGCCACTGACCACTATGAAATTTTCTTAATTTTCACCTTTACTACGGATATTTGCCAAATTGTCTAGTCGCAAAAATCTGAAAATGAACTCAATTTTTGGTATAAATGTATATCATACATTAGACATATGATTTTTTGGGGGGGATTGATAAATGCATATTATGGCAACCATAACTTTTGGAAAAGCATTCAATTTTCCGGTATTACAGATATTTTTTTTTATAAGTAAACTGGAAAGAATATAAAATTTCTGTTTAGTTTTTCCTGGATACTACAGTTGTAGGAAAATATACTGTAAGATTTGTCCCAGCGCAATTCTTGGTTCGTTGATACTCTTGAGACCCCCGGACAATTCAGAACACCACCGGACACTTGATAACACCACCGGACACTTGATAACACCACCGGACACTTGATAACACCGGACAATTGATAACACCGGACACTTGATACCACCGGACACTTGATAATACCGGACACTGGATACCACCGGACAATTGATAACACCGGACACTTGATACCACCGGACACTTGATACCACCGGACACTTGATACCACCGGACACTTGATAATACCGGACACTGGATACCACCGGACACTTGATAACACGGGACAATTGATAACACCGGACACTTGTTACTTTTGCTTTCACAATCCGCGTCCGGTCCTCGCTCTTTTTTCTCTCCCTCCAAAAACAACCGCACGCTCTCTCCCACGCGTTCCGTCACTTCCGGTACACCAGCGCCACTCTGCGAGAGCAACCTCTCACATATACTTTTTTTGTAGTGGTTTTATGGGTCAGTTTTTTTTTCCGATTTATGCACTGTAATCAACTGCTCGTAGAGGGGGTACCGGCTTTGTGATTCACCGAAAAAAATGGCAATTTTTTTTTTAAAAAAAGGGCAAAAGTGTGCTATTTATTAACATGTTAAAAGGAAGAGTAGTGTGGGCTGCCCTTCAAAATATACCTAGAGTGAACACTGCTTACCAACTTGTATGGCATCCCTTCCCCTGCAGCAAGCAGTCCCTTTCATAGACATTAAAAAATTCGCTAAAAATTATTTTTATTCCTTGTTTCAAGAATTTTGGGATTTGCAAACTTCCAATAAGTTGCATTCGGTAAAGCCCTTAACTCGAGAATGGCCCGTTGCTCCACTACGAAACACCGATGTCAAGTTGACTCGCCTTCGTATTGGGCACACTCGTTTTACTCATCGTCATTTGTTCCTTAATGAAATTCCTCCTTCATGTCAATCATGCTCATCTGTTTTTACTGTTTATCATATTTTAATTGTTTGTCCTCTTTTTAACCAACAACGCATGAAATTTTTTAAAAGCACCATCTTAAATCTGAATGATTTAATTGGAGAAGTTCCCCATTTAAATCTGTTCTCCTTTCTAAATGAGATTGGCTTTATCAATCACATTTAAATTTTTTCTTTTAAACTTCGTCTGTTTTTAAGTGTTTATACAATGTTGCTGGTCAACAATTGTTAAAATGTAAATAGTGTATATAGTGTCTGACAAAACATATTTTTTGTATTTATTCAAATTTTTTAACCTTTTACCAAAATTGTCAACTTTTACAGTTGATCTAAATATATTTTTATCCCTTACAACGTTTTTAATTTTTGAAACTGATACTTTAGAGGCCTCACAATAAAGAACTATATTGTCGCGTGTTTGGCGCAGCATGGCCAAAACTGGCCCTTGCGCCACTAAACTAACCACCAACCAACTTGTATGAGTTGGTCATACAATGTAATAGATTTTAAATATTTTGTATAGTTCCACGATTAGCTTATGAAATTCTATGTATTTCTAAAAATGTCTTGCTTTTCTAAAATGTGACTGCTGAAAGAGTCTCAAGGGGGAATTTTTTTTTTATTTAGTTGCTAAGAGTTATCTTATTTCCTTACTTTTTATTTACTAAAAATAGCTTAATCTTTGTTCTATTAAAATGCAGTGTGCTTTTTAAGTGGTGATAAACTTTGACTAAAGTTTTAAAGTAAATTCAGTGTTCACTCTAGGCGTTTTATAAAAGTAGGTTCGCCCTGCCTGCCCTTTTTTCATCTCGATAGCTCCCTCATGCCCCTTTTTCAATGCTGTCCTCTTTTGAAAAAATTCCGTCCCTCTTGGCTTTTTCAGTCAAGCACAAGTGTCCTTGCTTCCCTAGCTATTTTCAAAAAAGGCATTGATTAAAAAAAATTTGTGTGTAAATTGGAATTAATTGAATTTTGACAGTAGAAAAGCAAACTTCTTTTTAACTATGTGTGTTGTGCAATCGCGATGTTTCTGCGGTAATTTCGAGTACAGGGCATTCCACGGATCCTATTGGTTGCCTGTGCCCGCATATAAAATGCTAAGTTTTTTTTCTGTGTTTTTTTTTAAAGAGAAGATAGTTTGGGACAAAGTTTCAGATTTGCAATGGGTCTGATTAGGGCTACGTACAGAATTGGTCTTTAGGAAAACTTTAATTTTTAAATGCCAAATTTTAGATTTTAAGTAATATCCTTCGAGATGGGCCCCGAACTGTCAGCAATCAATATGCAGCTCTAGCGCAATGTCAACTAAGTTCCCTTTTAAAAACAAGTAGTCCAATTTCCAAAACGGGGTGCATTTTACTATCAACAGCAACCCTGTCCTTTTTTGTTTCTAGAGTGAACACTGATAAATTATTAATATCAGTATATATATATTTAATTTTAATTAAATTAATTAATTAATTTTAATTCTGAAGGAAACATTTATAATACCCAATATAGTTTGAGTATAGTTATTGTTTGTTTGTTTTTCAGCTTGATCAATACTGCACATAAAGTATTCCATGCAGCTGAAATGTCTAATTTAGACAAAGACGAAGAAAAAGCCTATGTTCAATATATGAGATTTGTTGAGTTGGCTCTTATGCTGAGGAAAAAATCTGATTTCCAGAAGGTAAATTATGATAGTTCTAAGCTCATTGTTGTGTAATAATTTCATTTTTTTAGTTACAAAATATAGTCTTATTTCCTAGGTAAATTTTTGTGTGCATCTTCAAATCCAATTCTCAAATAATAATAATCTTAAGAAGTTACTCCTTAATTTGTAAAAAAAGCGGCAAGGAATCTTGTATCGATGGAGGATATACCCTTATGTCTCGGCTTCAAACTCATTTGTGATCCACATTTTGGACATTTATACATCGATGAAATCATTCCCTCTTTCATACATTATTCTAACAACGCTTTCTTACCCATGACTGGTAAAACACTAAAATAGCCAACTGAATATTTATTTTTCGCATTCAAAACTTCAGCAAGAGCTAATTCCATAGTGAAATCAAGCATTTAGCAATAATATAAGCTAAGAAAACACCAAAAAAATATGCTACTCACAAACAGATGAAAGACAAAAATAAATGTACGTCTTACCTCCAGGGCAGATCCAACGGAAATAAAATCGAGAATCAAGTTTAAAATTATACCGCTATTTCAAACTCAAACAAATTATCGACCAATGAAAAGGCTAAAACAAAAGAGAAATAAATGAGCATGCGCGAAAAAGCGCCTCAAATTCTCTTCTCCGGAGGAGCGGAAAAAGAAACAGGGTTGCCATACAGAGCGCGCTAAGGATGAAGTAGGTCCGGGTTACCACTGCTGGCTAAATATTGATGCAAACATTTTAAAAATGAGGATCAGTCGGCGGACCCCCAAGGGGTCCATGAACCACAGGTTAAGAAACACTGCTCTAGATGTTTGATTATTAAATGTAAATTTTTGTAAAAATTGGCACTGCATTTTGCTATTTCTCTAACATCATATTTTAAATAATTAATATTTTGAAGGATTTTGCATCCTTATTAAAAATCCCTTAGGAAAAAAAGATGTGCCCTTTTTCATTTCTAGGATGAAATCTAGAGTTGACAAGGTTTTGGGAAAGAAGGAGTTAACAGTACCATTTTAATTTTTAATCAAATAGTTATTTGTAAAATATCGGGAATAGTGAATAATTAAAGGCGGCAAGTGGAAGAAGAAGTTAACTAACATTTTTAAAAACTAATTTTGATGTAGATAAAAGATTTAAGGACAAAAAGGTCTTCCCTCAAAATTGTATGGCTCTGCTTGATTTATTTAATCAGATACAGAACAGTTAAAAGTGTATAATTTCACTTAAAATACAGGGTGGCAACATAACCTGGAAAACCCAAAAATCAGGAAATTATTATAGAAATTTTTAATTCTGGAAAATTTTAAAAATTTCACAAAAAATCAGGGAATTTTTCAAATTTGGATAATTAAAACGGCAATTATCGTCTGTTATGCCCTCCATTTTGGGTAATTTAGTTGTCAATATTTCCTTTTAGTTCTGAATAGTGCAAAGTGTGTTGGACCTTGACTTGTAAGCAACATGTAAGGGGGGAAGAATGATGAATCAGAAGATTGGAATAGGGAGCATATAAAACATTTAAAATTATATACAAAAGATATAATTTGAAAAAAGATAATTTTTTGGCATTATCTGCTTCCAGAGAACATGTTTAATTACTATTATGCCTGTTGCAATTGCATAATTTGGAAGGAAAACATTGATTTTTAAATGTCAAATTTTAGATTTTAAGTAATATCTTCATAAAGAGACATCAATTATGTACTGGTCTTTCCTTCGAGGTAGGCCCTGAACCGTCAACAATAGCCGAATATGCAGCTCTAGTGCAATGTCAACCAACAAATCAGAACTTTTTTTGTTTGGTCACATGTCCGATATGTCAATGTATGACCACGCCCACCCCCAATTTCTTTTTTTAAGTGCCTTTTCCAAAACGGAGTGGCCTTTTTCTGCCAACAGTGCCCTGCCCCTTTTTATTTCTAGAGTGAACACTGGGATTAAATAATCATGGTCTTCATTACCCTATATAGATGTGTTATAAAAAAAAAGCAGAAATGTTAGTTCAATTTAAATGAACCTTATCTTTCTATAGTTTTATTTATATAAATTGTTAAGATGTTACAATTTTACTGCAGTGTTCACTCTAGACGTTTTTTGAAGGGAGGTCCGCCCTGCCTGCCCTTTTTTCATATCGATAGCGCCCTCATGCCGTTTTTTCAAAAATGCCGCCCTCTTTCGAAATAAATTCTGCCATACTGTCCTTTTTAGTCAAGCACAAGCATCTTTGCTTTCCTAGCTGTCCTTAAAAAAAGGCATCGATTAATTTTTTTTTGTGTAAATTGGAATTAAGCGAATTATGAGAGTAGAAAAACAAACTTCTATTTAACTGAGCGTGTTGTGAAATCGTGACGATTCCTCGGTAATTTCGAGCACGGGGCATTGCACGAATCCTATTGGTTGCCTGTGAGATGGTTTGGGGCGAGATTACAAGATTAGATATTTTATTACCAAATTTTGAACTTAAGTAGCCTTCTCATCAGTTTTGTAAGGGGCCTAATTCGGGCTACTTACCGATTTGGTTTTTAGCGAAAACATTAATTTAAAAATGTCAAATTTTGGATTTCAAGTAGTATTTCCACAAAGTGACATCTATTTTGTACTGTTCTTTCCTTCGCGATAAGCCCCTAGCCGTCACCAATAGCCCAATATTCAGCTCTACTGCAATGTCAACCAATAAAAAGGTTTTTTTTTTGTTTGGTCACGGGTCCTATGTGTCAATGGGTGGCCACGTCCACCCCAATTTTTTTTTTAAAGTGCCCTTTTAAAAACAAGAAGTGCCTTTCCAAAAACGGGGTGTCCTTTTTCTGCTAACAGCGCCCTGCCCCTTTTTATTTCTAGAGTGAACACTGTTACTGATTTATATTTTTCGCATTTACAGCATGCAGAGTACAAAAAGCTATCTCTAAATGCCAATATCGCTTTGGGGAAAGCTGAAGATTTAAAAGAAAGTCTTTCAAAGAGGTATTAATATTATATTGTTGTGAAAGATTATTTGAAGTTTAATGTGTCACTGATTAATATAATAATCGAATTATTTATAGATACTCTATACTTGAAGAAGCCAATTGCCTTGCTGAAAATGAAAAGAACAATCTACTGACTGCTCTTCAAAATAATACATCTGAAGTGATTGTGCCGAATAACTTTGAGTCTTCAAATAACGTGGAGTCCCCTGAAGCTGAAGGTACTCGGAAATACGTTTTAATGTAATATTTTGTATTATTAATGCTATTTCCTATTAAAATGTTATTTTATCCAATTCCTGAAATGTGTATTTTTATTGCTTTATGTAAGAACTTGTATTATTTTGAAATTTGGATGATTTTAAAATTTGCCTATGTGTTGTAAAATAAGAACATCAAACAAGGCTTCCCAATAGTCCTTGTAAACTTCTTTTTATTAGTTTTCCCTAATAAGAAATTCAGGTGTTTCCTCGTCATCTGACCATGGTTCTCATAAATGTAAATGTATACGAGGCATTGTTCCCGGATTTTTCCTTTGAGATAGATCCCGAACCGTCACCAATAGCCCACTGTACAGCTCTAGTGCAACGTTAATTAATCAAAACCAAACAACTAATAAGAATCCTTGAAAGTCCTTAGTTTTAACAGATAGTCCTCAAAAATATTATTTTTTTTTTAGAAAAAGAGTGTGAACCTTGATTTTATTTTATTAAAAATTAAATATATAGGGGAAATGGCACAAATATAAATTATTTCAATGCTAATTCGTTGGAATTGATAGAATTAGCATTCAATATATATGATTGTTGAAGTACCTTGAATACATTTAAAATGATCCAAAATTTTATATAAAAATAATTTAATAACTAATTGCATCAAAAATAGTTTCAAATAAATCAACGTTGTTATTATTAAACCACTGATACTCGAGGCTGTATGTGTGTCCAGGAATCTCCAGATTTTCTAGTCTTGCACCCAATTTTAAATTCTTAAAAATACTTCATTTTACAATATTTTTTTTAATTCAGAGGTTTGATGTGCAACTGTAAGCTATCTCATTACATTTAATTAAAAAAAATTGTATAAAATAGAATGCCCAGAAAAAAAATATTTAAATTCCCAAGCATTAGAAAACTGTTTTACGATTGCAAAAATTGATTGAGCATCAGTGGATAAAGGGACTTGTTGTGGTGAATTATCTAGAGAAGTTGGGAAATTTCTCAACTGTAATTAAACAGTTATTAACTGTTAAAAGTATATACAAACTGTACAAATTAACTGTTATAATGTTCTAGTGAGGCTTTGCATGTAGCGTTGCTGTCACAGGAACTGTTGTGTGCATTTGAATCACAACCGAATGGTTTCATAATATTGCCCACTTTATAATAATAAAAAAGTGAAACAGCAGCATTTAAGAATTTATCAGTCTTTTCAAAATAATGATAACCTGAAGTGAAAATAATATTCTTGTGCACCACAAAATTATGATGTTTTAACTGCGACAATACCCTGAGTGAACCAGAGGTGCATGTCTTGAGGATGTGGGGTTCACTTCTACCTGATACTCCCGCTTAGGCGAGAGTGATCACTTTGGCCTGACTGGCAGAGTATCGGCGTAGCAAGCCGAAGTTCCTCGGTTCAATACCGAGCGTAGCCAAGTGGTGTCTTACCGCAATGTTGGTGACCCGGACTGCAGTTCAACGCAACCTTTGAACTACCACTTGAGACCACATCGAATCAACCACTGTCGCATGTTAACGCTTCACGCCATCAACCACTGCCACGTGATAACACTTCACGGGCATCTCAATCATTCGTTCCTCCGTTTGACTCACTGAGAGGGGGTACTGTGGGGTTCACTTCTTCTACCCGATACTCCCGATTAGGCGAGAGTGATCACTTTGGCCTGACCGGCAGAGTCTTGGCGTAGCAAGCCGAAGTTCCTTGGTTCAATACCGAGCATAGCCATGTTGTGTCTTACCGCCATAAGGATAAATAGACAGACATCTTTCCTTTATTAACCATCTAATGGATACAAACATTTTGGGTTAAAAAATAAAAATATTTTGGGTTTTAAATAATTTAAAGCATTAGGAGGACTTTTGAAAAAATTCTCTACTGTTATAATTTTTTAAAAATATTTTTGTAAACAAAAAAACGCATTGGATGTGTAAATTAAACCTTCCTTCCGTGAAAACAAAACTACAGATTCGAAATTTTACCGTCCGAAATTTATCCGTCAAAGGGTTTATATAGTTAATTATATTTTTTAAATATTGTTAGAGTATTTTTATGAATTAAAAAACTGTTAGCATTGATGGTAATACTGAGGAAATCCGGATAAGATGCCACATATTTGACATTCAGTGAGTATTACGGTCATAATTAAGATCAAACTGTTAACAACTCTTCTCGAAAATCCTTATAATGTATAAAACTTATAAACTCTTTTTATAGAAAGTTTCCTTTATATTTTATTTTTATAGTCTTAACTAATGTGATCTGTTTGTATTGTTGCAGACATAATCGAATACTCAATTTCAAGTACAAAGTTACATGCCCTCATGAGTGCTGGCAATTCTTATATCATTATCATGGACACTCGTTCACCTGAAGACTTCGATCAGTCTTGCATCAAACATTGCAACTGCATTAATATACCAGAGGATATACTCACGCCAGGGTAAATCATTTGTATTGGATATTTTATTAAATAGTATGTACTTGAAATGAATGTATCAGTAATGTTAATTTAATGCTTTTGTAAATTTTTGTGTGTACTACTTTGAATTCTGTTCATTATTTTTAACCAACTTAAAACCGTGCCAGCCAATTTCAAAAGCGAACCAAGTGAGAGAGGTTATCGATTCAGGGTGGTAACATAACCTGGAAAACCGGGAAATCTGGTCATTATCATGGAAATTTTTAATTCTGGAAATATCAGGGAATTTTTCAAAATGTTTTAAAAAAATCAGGAAATTTTTTAAATTTGGATCATCAAAATGGCAGTTATCGTTATTGCGCTCTCTATTCTTGGTAATTTAGTTGTCAATATTTCTTTTTAGTTATGAAAAATATTTTTTTTAAAAAAAGCATGGCTATGGGCATTTTAATATTTTCAGTTTTATTTTTGTAAAAACGTGAACCACTGCTGGAGGGAGCAGCAAAAGCAAAGTGCATTGGACCTTGAATTGTAAGCAACATGTGAAGGGTTAATGAATATGTGATTTATTGAAGATTGGAATAGGAAATATGAAGCATATTAAACATTTAAAAATTTCTACAAAAGAAATAATTTAAATAAACTTGCTTTTTTTTTCATTATCTACTTCCAGAATACATGTTTAATTAGTATTATGCCTGTCACAATTGCATAATTTGTGTTGTACCCAAAAATTATTACTTTAATTGTCAATAAATATTGCTTATAATTTTTCATTTAAAATGCAATATATTTATTGGATAATCGTAGCGTGGATACTTCTTTACAAAGCATGTGTTGCAACATTTCTTAACATAATTGTAAAATCAGGGAAATTTTTGTGAACCATCATGGAACTTTTTTTCAAGAATGTTGTTGCCACCCTAAAATTTGACTTTTATGTATGTTTGTACAACATTTCTGTTCTAATTCAGATATTTTTACAATTTTTTTTTTAATAGGGAAGGGTTCACATCGGCACTTTTAAAAAAATATATACCTCACGTAACTATCTGGAATTTTCAGTTAATCGAACTGTTTAATAACAAATGTTGTTACGGATGATGATAAATGAAATTGGCAACCATCCGATTACAAGTTTGAAAATTCTTTTTCTGTTGTATAGAGAAAAATCAACTGTGACAAAAACTGCAAAAAATGATGTTGTCCACCTCCAGAAATATAGATTAAACATACTTTTTTTTTAACATTTTCTTTAATTTAAAAATATTCTCATTGTTGTATAAAGGCCGGTTTACACGCTACGATAAATCGTAACGATGTGATTGACAAATTTATTGTTCCAATAAATCGAAAGAGTGAGTATTATTTACACGCTACGATAAATCGTAACGATTTCTTGTCAAATATTCGTTGTCGACCACTATAGACCGCTTATTAAATAACTAGCATCTCAATGTAGCTTTTCCTGTGCGAGGAAAAGCATCTTGGTGCGATAATTGTTTGGCGGCCACGCGTTACAAAGGTCAAGAGGTGAATAAATGGCTAACCTGGTAGACGTGGCTCACCTATGGTATGTCCCACGATGGTATAATATAATTTCTTAGATATTCATAAAAGCATTTTTATAATTACAATATTAAAATTGTGAAGGTCTCGGGGTGAATAAATGGCCAACCTGGTTTATGGTAAGTCCCACGACGTTATAATATAATTTCTTAGATATTCATAAAATCATTTTTTTAATTACAATAATATTAAAATTGCGAATTGCAATCAAATAAATAAAAAAAAATTATATCAATAAATCGAATGCATGTTCTTAAATCGTGAAGTTACCATGGTCGCAATTTATCGCGCCAATATGCTTTCCCTCGCACAGGAGAAGCTACATTGAGATGCTAGTAGCAAGAAATGGCTGCTACTTGTTTAAACATTCCAACAGATCGTTATGATTCGCAAAAATTGATGCCGGCCGGCATCAGCCATCCAATCCAATTCCAATTAATCGCTACAATGTCCTGTTTACACGCAACGATAAATCGTAACAATTCGATCGTTACGATAAATTGCTACAATTTATCGTAGCGTGTAAACTGGGCTTTAAGGAGATACAATGACATTTCTTTTACGCAACATTTATAAAAACGGAGACCTGTGTCGTGGAAAAAAGTGAGTAACAACTTGAGTTTCATTGTCAATAACAGCAGAAGGCGAAGCCCTTGCTGAATTTGAAACTAAAAAAGTAAAAATAAAATATTTTTAAAAAAAGAAAAATGCTGTAAAAAGTAAAAAATTATTTTTAATTTTATGAACAAGTTGAAAAAATTGAATTCTTTCATATCATTCTTATACTTATTACAGCTTTTTGAAGTTGATGCCAATTTATGAAAAACATACCCAAGTTTTGGCACCGATTTAAAAAAATTAGTAATAAGTGTGAAATTGATATTAAAAAATTGAATTTTTTCAACTTATTTGTAAAATTAAAAATTATATTTGTACTTTTTAGCGCAATTTTCTTAAAGTCAATTTTCCTTTATTTTTTTTTTAAAAAAGATTATTTTATTTTTAAGAATTTTATATTTTTTGAAAGATGTTGATAAGCTATCTCTTATGATCAACCCTTCAAACTTGTTGGACAAAACGATTTTCAAGTCTTGTCAAACATCTAGGATACAAAGAAAGAATTCGTCACAGTTAAAAACAAATATTACTTTAAAAGTTTGCGAGAATAACAATGATAATAATAATAAATGATGTTTCAAATCTCCTTTCTTTCAGCATTATTTATATAAATATAATCTTCTTTTTTACCATTATTAAAAAATACTTATTTGCATAAGTTTCATAATTTGTAAATACTTTTTAGGTGTACATATACTTCATTTTAGCATATTATAATTAATATTTAGGTGTGCCAAATTTGTTATTCTTGTGTAATTATCAATCTGGAAAATAAATTCTGCATCTAAAGTGTATATCTTGAAGTGGTTGACGGGATTTTGTCAACCAATTTCTATAATCTGCTAAAATTGACTTTCAGTAAAAACCTTTCTGCCTGTGTTCCAACATATCCTATTATTGACTGTTTCTTTGAAAATATGTTTATAATAAAACTTATTTAATCAGTTGAATATTTGTATTAACATGACATTTTCCATGATTATTCCTTTTTTACTTTTGTAAACAGAACTACTGCTGTAAAACTCGAGAGTCGGCTTCCTCCAGCGTCTCTCGGAGACTGGTACAAAAGAGAATCGGCAGACCACATCATTGTACTTGATTTTGACTCGAAAGACGAAAAATATCAGAGTAGTTATATTGATGTATTGAAGCAAGCAATGTCTAAGGTAATGACAAAGCACATTTTCTACCTCAGGAAATTTTAGTCATTTTGAGTGTAACTTTATAATAAGTTCTATGATAAATTATTGGTAGAATATATATTTTAAAATATCGATGATTTATCCACAAATATATAACTATATATGTGCAAAAGAATTCTTCTGAATGTTTCCATTTAATTTAGTGGGATCAAAAGTGTACCCTGAAAAAACCACCCATGGTTCTTCAAGGCGGATATAAAGAATGGATGTTGAAGTATCCGATGTTCACCACTCAAGCGTTAAGTTTTGATTCATTAGCAGATCCAAGGGGACCCTCGATTTTGGCTGATGTTATAGGTAATGCGAAGCTACTTTTAGTAGCTTGAATTGTTGCTCTATTGTCTTTTTCATATTATATTTGAGGCGTGTAGTTACAAAATCAGATAGGTCCTTTTTTATTTATTTATTTTTTCGATTTCCAGTTTGTCATTTATTTTTTATTTTCCTACACAACTATCAGTAGGTGAAGATTGAAATGCAGCTAGATGCTATTCATTTTGCAGTGTAAAAGTACCAGCTGCAAAACCAGATAAGAAAAGAAATCAGCTTTAAAATCAGATAGATTAAGATGCCCATGGGCTACTACATACCGATTACAGTGAGGTAGTCAAGCTAAATCCCACAGCTTTGTTGCAAAACTAGATAGATCCAAAATATTTTTTTTCTTCTTTCTCTCTCAAAATGTGGTTAAGACTTGTCTTTCTAATACCAATTTGTAAAAAAAAAGGATAAAATTTTTCCATTAATAATGCAATTACTAATTATTTTTTTGTTTCTCTTAAAAAATTTGTCAAAAGTGATCTACCTGGTTTTGAAAATTGTTGGCTCATTTTTAGTACCACTTTTTAACTTTTCTATGCCCTTCAAAACTCGTTTGAGCAAATCATCGAGAAAATTAAAAGCGAGTGACTCATTTAATTTTTCAATCAATAAATAATCACAGTTGCTTTATAGTCGAGCTTTTTTTTATTATAACATATCATACTATCTATTCACAATGTTCTCTGCTACGCCGTCCTCTCAGAAGATGCATTTCTATACAAATACAAATACAAATGACCAACAACAGGCTCAAGGCCCAACAAGTTTGGTCCATCTAGTACCTCTTAACTATCCCCCAATGCATATCTAACTTCTTCTTAAAATCCGTTACACTTTTACGATTAACAATATTCACTGGGAAGTTGTTCCATTTTAGTAGCCCTTTGCTGAATTTTCTCTAACAATTCAATGTCTTTTTTAAGATATGGTGACCAGAACTGTACAGCATACTCAAGATGTGGCCTTACTTGCATTTCTATAATGCACATGATCACAGACTTTCTTCTGATAACAAAACTTGTTGCTATTTATTTTTTGGTTAAAGTAAGGAATAAGGGGGCAGTCCACAAATCCGTCAAAATTAATCTCACTACATATGATTTCAGTTCAAATTAGCAATCCAACTTAATATATTTTACATGCTTGCGCAAATAGTTGTGTAATGTATTTTACAAACATGTACAAATTCAAATAAAAATAATAACATAGTTTTCCAATCATCATTCGCTATTTCGAAAATTACTTAGTGTATTTAGTAATAGTTTCATATAATCAGTGCCAAGTTTTTCAGTCTATGTGTTTTTTATTTGTGTAATCTACCTACAGCAAGTAATTCTAGCAGCATTTGTTTCTGTGACATCAATATTGTTGTTGGAAATTGATTTGGTAGACTCTTTAATTAATTTTTTTTAAAACAAAATAAATTTTTGAATAATTAAATATGAGTTGCATTTTTTTTTAATTGGAACAACACCATTTTGAACCTGCATTGCACAATGCATTTGATACTTCACAGTATGAAAATGTGTTGTCCAAGATGACATTTTCATAAAGAACATTGCAAAATAATAGCATTATTATTCATCATTAATTAGTATGAAGTATTTATTACTAATTATTAAAGCTAAAAATTACACAGCTATAATTTTCTCCATACAGTATTTGATTTAGGTGCCCCTACCAAAAAGCGGTGCACTGATGCGGTCATTCCACCCTAGGGCCTCTGCCATATGCAGGCCAAAAAATATATGTTTGCTAGTTAGAAAGCAATTCTTTTATATTCAACGATTTAATTTAACGCAACTGTCATTGCAACAGAGGTGATAAAGATTGTGTTATAAAAGACAAATAATAATTCGATTTAGGGTCATTCCATGTCAAATCAACACAAGAAAATGCATTTTTTTCCTTAACCATCTCCGATTTTTATGAAATTTGGTGAACTTGTTATACCTACTAAGAATGTAAAAAATGCCAAATTTTAACCTCCTAGGCCTATTAGTTTTTTAGTTGTTTACATTTTAAAATGGCTAAAAACGTAAAATCTGCCTCCGATGGCTGCATTTAAATTACCATAACTCCTGTTCTAATTAACATATAGAAATAATTTTGGTATCGTTTTAAAGCTCTTTAAATGACTTTTCAAATGATGTGAAACACATGAAAGTTTGGTGAAAAACCTTTCAAGGTCATATTATTTTACCTTTGACCTTGAATTCCCAAAAAACGAAATTCTTAATTTTCACTATATTTTTTCCCTGAATACTACAACATCTGAATTACATGTATACCAATTTTCAGAGTGGGATGACAATGGGATCACACACTAAATATTTTTTTTTCAAAAATCAGCCATTTTGAAATGCAAATAACTAAAAAAACTAATAAGCCTATGAGGTTAAAATTTTGTATTATTTACATTCTTAGTAGGTATAACAAGTTCACCAAATTTCATAAACATCGGAGATGGTGAGGAAAATGACTGTGTTGAATTGACATGGAATGACCCTTTAATGAATGGTATCTTATAGATTCACGTTTATTGTTTCAGAAATAGAGTACCCTAACCTTGACGAACCCGAAAAAGCTCCTCCCACAATCAAAGAAAACTTTAGCGAACCCGGGATCCTCTTCAAGAAATCAAATGTCCCCGTCACCACCCCAGACAACCCACCAAACAACTTAAGGGGCACCAAATCAGCTCCCACCATCGACAGAAAATCGAAACCGGCCATTGACCGATCGACCAAGTCATCCCTTGGCAATAATCGCAAAAGCCTCAACAACAGCTCCCCAGTCCCCAACGGAGACCGTAGTCTTCCCCGCGTGATCCAAAACTTCACGCCAAAAGAGAGGGATCCGAAACTGGTTAAATCTTTGAACGAGGAGTCCTTGTTGGCCAGTGAGAGCTTGGAGTTGGCCAAGGAGCAGCTGGCTAAGGAGCAGGAGTTCGAGAAGCTGAGGATGCGGAGGGAGTTGGAGGCGGAGGAGAGCAAAAGGATTGAGATCCAGAAGCGGGAAGAACAGCTGGCCGAGAGTTTGCGAAAGATGGAGAGTAAGTGTCGCGAGAAGGAACGAGAGAAGGCAAAGCTTAAGGAAGATAACATCATACTGAAGAAGGTTAGTAGATTCTTTGATAGTTTTGTGAATCAATTATATCGGGGTTCGTACACAGAGTAAAGAAAAAGGTGGAGATGAATTGGCGAGTTTTCATGAGACGTAAGTTAGCAACCCCAAACTAGGCACAAACAAACCTAGTTTGAAGTGATTTTTCTACAAGGATGCATTATTTTCAAATTAAGAAAACGCATGCTAAAACTTAAAAAATGACTATTTGTGCAGTTGTAGGATGCAGTGCAAGTTCCAAATCGATAAAGGATGCAATTATTTCCACTTCATAGGTAAATTAAATTATAAAATAAATTATCGCCAAGTACTAGTACAAAGTAGTGCTTTGGAATAGCGCCAAATACTTCGCCAGTTCCTACTTTTTAAGCGATTGCTTACTTCGCATTGCAAACCGTTTTAGACTTGATTGCACCTCCACCTTCTCCTTTACTCTGTGGGGTTCATATGGCCCTTATAAAGTATAGTAGGATCTCATTATAACGGACAGTTAAAAAAATACTAGAGTTTGAAGACCATTTAAATTTTATTATTCAATATATTGAATAATCACCAAATAACTATTTAATGTAAGCAGCCTTTAACCTTCTTGATCTAAAGATTTATCGAGTGCATAAGTACTGTGCATGGGTGAATAGCCACCGAAGTAAGAAATAAATAAGAAAAGAGACGATCTAAAATCTAGTCTACTTTATTCAGCAGCGGAACCTTGACAACAGACCTTTGCCTCAAGGCGCTGTATACGTAGGAGTGGCAACCACAAAAATTTGCATAAGCTCACGAAAATAAATCTTTAGAAATTTACTCGCAGAAAAGAAAATGGAGCACAATGAGTGAAGTCAATGCTCCAATAAGTATACATATTTTCCAATTCAACCTATGATGTTGAAGGCTATTTTTTATTAATAAAGCTTTCAATATCATAGGTGAAAAAGGAAAATATGTGTACCAATGTACTGCAATTAATCTTAAGATAAATCAAGTGTTTAATTGGGGTTTGTAATCTACTGGTTAATAAATAAACTGTGTATAAATACACTAATTTTTATCTTAAATTTTAATATTTATATTATAAAACTATAAAGAAAACTATTTGTAATGTAAAAAAATACTCATGTAAATTCTGTACCTCAGAGCCAGACGATCCCAAGTCAAATTTGTGCAGCTTTACAGGAGAAGGAAAGAACTGAACCCTACTCTCATTGTAAAGCATTGAACTTATGCTTTTATAGCTCTTGCTAAAGGCTTAAAAATAATGTTTGAGTTAATTTTGATGGTATGATTTTGCAGTGGTCTGGAGTTCATCCACCTTACTTTCTCTATTAAGCAATTCCAGGAAAGAGTTTCCACTTCAGTGTTTACACCAAGAGCCTATCACACAGCTCCAGCACATGTTGCAGGGGACGGCCAAATCATGTGAACAATACGGACTAAAAGGAACTCATTCTCAGCCATTCCATCTAACGCTATACACGCTCTTTCAGAATGCTGTTCAATCTAATTGTAATGCCATAGAAATAACCTTTAAATGTAAATCTTTAATTGTTAAACTAGCATCCTTAAATTACATTTGTTCTCTAAATACTGTGGTGTTCATCAACTTATCCATTACCTCTAAACTAAACCTCCTGAATCATAAATGGAGTCTACAATAGCGTGGCTGTACAAACCAAACTACAACGGCCCCCACAATTTGATAGAAAACAAACTGTTAAGAAGTAATCTGCAATAAAACAAAAATTGCCGAATTTCGACTTAGGCTCATCAGGCTCTGAGGTACGGAGTTACTGTTAGGCTATACAATTTATACAAAAAAAATTATATTTAAATCATTGCCTTATTTACAAAGTTATGTGTATTCACCCATTAACCATGTCCTAGGTCACATATAATTGAAGCAGAGTTGGTAAAAATGTCTCTATAGAAAGCAACAAAAAACATTTACTTTTATTTAAACGGTTTTTTATTCCAACTTGTTGAATACTAAAACTGAATATATATGTGAAACTACAAGGGAATATTATTACATATAGAACATGAGAATGACTTTTATTGCTGAAGAAATATTAAAACAAGTCCGTAAATTATACTTTAAATTAAATATAAATCTAAAAATAACTTTATAATTAATATTAAATTACACATTTTTAGCAACTTGCAGAAAAGGTAGATAAAGAAGAAAAAGAATTTCAGCGGGTGAAAGAAATGGAAATATTGGAAACGGAAAGAAAAACAAAAGAAATGCAGGAATCAGTTGAAAAGTGAGCCATTCCTTCATAATTATGCACTATTTTTACTATTAAATATTACTTTGTATTCATATGTTTCAGTGAGTTTACAGAAACATCATGTTGATAAAGAGTTTGAATGGTTCTTAAACAATTTGTTTTTCTTCAGTTTATTTCAAGTCAGGTTGGCAACATAACCTGGGAAATCAGGGAATTATCATGGAATTTTTTTTATTCTGGAAATGTCAGGGAATTATCATGGAATTTTTTTTATTCTGGAAATGTCAGGGAATTATCATAGAATTTTTTTTATTCTGGAAATTTCAAAATTTCATAAAAATCAGGGACATTTTCAAATTTGGATTATTAAAATGGCAATTATCGTCTATTATGCCGATTATTATGGGTAGCTTAGTTGTCAATATTTCCTTTTAGTTCTGATTTTTTTTTAAAGCATGATTATGCTCATTTTCATATTTTCAGTTTTATTTTTATAAAAATATGAACCACTGTTGGAGGGAGAAGCAAAAGCAAAGTGTGCTGGACTTAAGATTGTAAGCAACATGTAAGAGGCTAATGAATATGCGATTTATTGAAGATTGGATTAGGAAATATGAAGCATATTTAAACATTTAAAAATTTCTACAAAAGAAATATTTTAAATAAACTTTTTTTTTCTTCATTATCTACTTTCAGCGCACATGTTTAATTAGTATTATGCTTGTTGCAATCGTATAATTGATGTTGTATCCATAAATTATTATTTTAACTGATGATAAGTATTGCTTATAATTTTTTATTTATAATGCAATATATTTATTGTATTATTACAGCGTAGATACTTTGTTTCTATACAAAGCATGTATTGCAACATTTCTTAACATAATTGTAAAATTAGGGAAATTTTTGTGACACCATCGGGGAACTTTTTTTCCAGAATTTTGTTGCCACCCTGCAAGACACCTTTTAAATCTTCAAAACTCCTTAGTTTTTTCCTTAAGTATCCGGGATGCCTTAAGTTTAAAAAGTCTGTGACTTTCCCGTTTTTGATCTGCATTAGTTTACATTTTGCGTAGTCTGGTTGGTCGTTCGTGCCATCTTCTTTTGGCCATCCCAACTAGAAGAAGATCTTTATGCTAATTTCGGCAACCGACCAGTGCGGTGCTTTAAAATAAGGGTGTCCCAGATTTCCAGTGAACCTCGTTCAGATATATTCTGCTCCCTTGCTTTGCTTTTCATTGATATATTAAACTTAAATTATTTTTAATAAACGAGTCCCTTAAATTTTCCCATCAGATATTGTAAGGATTAATCAGACTTTTCCCATAGACTCCTTCGTGTGTGAATTATCACTCAGCCTGAAAGTCAAACGTTCTTTAGCAGTAAAAATAATGTTTTAATTGATTTTAAAGTGGATACATCATTGCAATTGATAATTATAAAAGGGATGTGAAAAAAACACGAGTAGATATCTCCGTTGTAATTTTTATTTTTCGTCCTTAGTAAAAATTCCCCGCAAACCTTGTTCGGACATATTCCGCTCCCTTGCTTTGCTTTTCGTCCACCTATTAAAATTGTATTATATTTAGTAAATGAATTCCTTAAACGACTAAATTTCTGTATACATTTTTAATGATGCATGTGGGTAGTTTAAAATATTCGATAAATCATTTTTGACTTTTTTACCCCTGGTGTAGCTCTTTTTAATAGTAATAGTAATTACAAGCAGAGGTACTATTGCAATGGCGGCCTGCGGTCGAAAATGTTAGTGCAGCTGAAATCATGTAACTCCCCCACGCTTTCCACAACCATACATGAACCATGAACAGACATTCTTTAAAATTTAATTCTCAAACTTAATTTTTATGAAAGATAACATGTGAAAACATGACGGTCAATTTTAATATTAATTTAAGTAAAGAAACAACAACACACGTGTAAACTTATCGAAAACTATTTCCGTTTGGAGAGATTCTTTGAAATTGTTGTTTTCCTTCTACCCCGCCCCGCCGATTCACGCAAGAACCAATCATTTAATCTAAATCCCAAGTGCAGCAGAGTTGAACAAATCCTTTTTGGCTGCATTTATGTCGTCACATCCTCCATTTTAGCGTGTAGGGGAAGCAATACTATGTAAGGTTGCCATGGCAATGATGCAGCCGATTTCTAACTTCTCTTTTGGGCTGCAGTTTTGATTGAATGGAATTTTTTCCCCTCATGAATTTGTGCAGTACAGCAACAGGTTTGCTATTTATCGGAAATTTTTTTTACTTACCGTAGAAATTTCATCCTCATTTCCAATTATAATCTTCATGTAAGAAAATTAGTAAAATATGTCATTTTAGTTTTAAAATTCACTAATAACCACTAACGCCACTGTACTATTGCCAACATAAGTATACAATTTTGTTTAAAAAAACGTTATATCACTTTAATTTTTACTTTTAGATTGCGTGAACAAAGGAAACAAAAAGAGTTAGCTAGACAGCGAAGGGAATTGTCTAAGACTGACGTTATCCCGAGAGATGTTGTATCGGCCAACACTGGCTTAAAGAGAAACATGAGCCAGCAAGATCAAAACAATTGTAAGATTTGTTTTTGAATATTTGTGTTTATGAAAAAATTGTTTCTTTGTTACTGTATATTAGCTTGCATTTATAAAAATAATCTGTTACAAAAAAATGCTCTACCATCTTAATTTTTAAGATTTTCTTCAAAAATGCTTTAATTTTCCAATTAGTCTGTGCTAACCTTAGCAGGATGTATCTTAATTAAACTTAAAAGGCACTAAATAATAGCTTGGAAAAAAAGATTTCCACCTTATTTTGGGTCACTATATTAAAAAGAAACTGAGTTGTTACACTCTCTTCTTCTCCATCAGATAGATTTCTCATGAAAATCCAGAGTTTTTTTAGAAAAAAAAAATAGCAAACTGAAGTCATTGCTTAACTTTTTATTCAAACATTTTAAATAGGAAATCAACATTTATTTTGCTTATCATAGAAAATACTTGGTTACTTCTATTTATATTTTATTGGGCAAAGTATTTTTATGACAACTTTGTCAGTCTGCTGATATATTTTATGATTTTAATTTGTGTTTTTTGGAAGAATTAATAGTAAGTTTAATCCTTCTACTGGCAGCTTGTAAAAGTTATTATTTTCAGTTCTTCCTTTTTTTATAAACATGAAATTGTAATTCTAATAAAAAAAATTATCTAAGCTTGTGAAACAAATATAGGCTCAAATATCACCTTTATTTGAGCTTAAATAAAAGGGGTATTTAAGTTTATATTGTTTTAGTTTGATAGATTAAAATAATTTATGTTTGATAGTTTAAAATAATTTTTTGTTTGATAGTTTAAAAAAATGTTAGTTTGATAGTTTAAAATGATTTTAGTTGGGTGATATTACTGAGTAATGACAAGTAATATTCTTAATTTTAATAAATATGCTAAATAATGTAACAGTTGTAATTTTTATTAATAAATTCATTTTCAATTATACAATATTTAATACCTGAATTATATTTAGTGACAAAGTAATATATGACACCAAATTTTAATAAATACTGTTGAAAAACTTGTGATACGATTCTTAATTTGGTGAACCATGGCCATATAGATTGGGAACCATAGGCTTAGGGCATGTATTATTTTTTTCCTGTTGCATATCTTTTTAATTACGGGGTGTGTAAATTAAGTCTGAAGCAGAACCTGATAGCACAATGTTGTTCGAAATTAATGTCACTAATTTTTAGAACGCACTAAAAAAAAACTTTCTCACAAAAAAATTCACTACAGACAGTGCAACAACTCTAGCGTGTTCAAACTTGTACTGGACGCGTATTGGATGTTTAGCTGCCTACCCTCTATGTGCCGCATCCCCAGTGTTGCCAGATCAAACACTAAATAATCATTCTCGTTACTTAATTTATGCACCTCTGCATAGAACAGATATTATAGCTAGTTTGTCATATAAATTACATTCATTGGCCCCATTTCTTCTACATATTTATTAAAAATACATGTTTGCAAGCCTATTTGCCATTAAAAACAATTCCACTCCAAACTTTTCATTGCAGCTAAACCTTCTGAATATACCATACCCCTTTCAAGACAGAGTTCCGGTGACAGTTCCAGTCGAGGGCTCGTGAGATCTCACTCTTCCCCCAACATCGCCCAGATGGTCAACGAAGAAGAGAGCCCGCTGCGTAAGATACCCACCGTCGACCGAAGCCTCAAGCCTAAGTAAGCATGGCTTCTTGCTGTGTTGTTTAAATAATCTAAATTGAAACTGATAATCTTGTGTTTTACTTTATTTCAATATTTAGTTCTTGTTTAGGGATAATGGCAATGTGACGTTTAAAGTTTTTAATTGAATTCAATAATGTGCAGATTAATTAAATCTATTGTAACTAAATCCATTTATAGGTTGAGCATTAACGAGCTTCTGTTTTAACTCAGCCGTTTGACATTTTGTCTGCAAATTTGTTTGTTACATATATAAACATTTTTTATTTTTTTTCAAGTTTGGCATAAATGTTTCTTAAATTCATTAAAAACAACATATTTTTAAAAAATTCTTTTTAAAGATTCTTTTTTCATATTTGATTCTGTTTCAAGATGGTGACCATTTTAATGGTTCCATTTCATGATTAGTTCAGCTTTGTTTTTGGTTGCGATTTCTACCGTTCCCAGGGAATAAGTTTGATAAAGTGAAATAAGTTTGAAAGGAAATTTTTTTTTTTTTAAATGCAGACAATAACTTTTAATGTAAACATTATCAAAGATGTAGTATTCAATAGCTGAACCAGAAATGTTAAGAAGAACCTTTGCAATCTTTTTCTAGAAATGTTTTGGTTCTCTGAACAGCATCGTAATTTTAAGTATAAGTCTTGAGTTTTATCTATTATGTTATAATTTGCATTGTTTGTTTACATTATGTGTATGAAATTGTTGTTATATAATTTTAGGGCAACAACACCTCGATATGAACAGAATGAAATAAGTCGGGCGAGGCTAAGGAACTTAAATCCTGTTTACGGAAATTGCCCTGTAAGTAAAATTGCATTTTTGTAACTGATAAAAAAAACTATTACTACTCCTATTTTTTGTTTATTTTAAATATTGTTGATAATATAATTATATTTATATACTTGTAATGATTATGAAATAACACAAGAAATCTAAATTGACTCTTTCAAATTGTCATGTATTAGATGCATTAGTTTTTAATTATCTGAGTACAAGTAACCTTTAAGAACACATAAGGCTTAATAATAATTTATAACCATAGATAAAAAAAAATCATTTTAAATTACAATGTAGAAAATAAACATAAATTTTTTTTACATCCTACACTAAAATTATATGTCTATTGTAAGTTGTCACTTAAGCTGTGATAACTTATAACTCAAAATTTCTGGTTTTACACAAAGAAGAATAACATTTAAAAGTTACTGAGTTGCTATATGCCTCTTGTGGCTTTATAGACAGTAGAAATTACTCGGTTATAAGATGTCACTTGAAATAATGGGCTAAATATTTCTGAAGAAAATAATATAAAAATATAATTTTTCAGACTTGCAAGGTATCGCAGATTAAGCAACGAATTTTTTTTTTTTAAATTGGGTAGGGGGGAATGAATAGCAGTTTAAATTCAGAAATATATATAAATTAAGTGAAGATGAAAATAGTTTAGATGTGAAATAGTTATCTGAAAATAGTAATTCATGTGCAACTAGTAAAAACAGTGAATATCGAGGAAAAGAAAAATTGACCTAAAATGTCAGAAAAATAAATAATTTAAAATGTCTTAACCCACTGACTCTCACGCGATGTTTTCACTTCTTGGAAATTTAAAAAAATGTTTTATTTTATTAATTATAAAGATTTTGCTTGTAAATTGTACCTCAAACCTTTGAATTTTTAAAATTTTTGTTTGTAAAATAGAGTATTTTTTGTTTAATTTAAAAATTGAGTGCATTGTTAGAAAAAACGAATGTCCCTGGACATATATATATACGGCCTTGAGCGTCGGAGGGTTAAAAAAAACCTAAAGAGCATTTCATAAAATTAAAATCTAAATTGGGAAAACTTTTTTTTTTATTTCTTTTTCTATTAACATAATTTTCTTTATTCATGATTTTTAGGATTTTACCTCATTTTAAGAGACTTTCAAATTGATATAGGAGAATTTCAGCTGTTTTCATGCATAACTTTTAGTCTGAATTAAAAAAAGAAAATTTGAAAAAGAAAAACTGGGAATAATCTGGAAAATTAATAATCCTAAACTTTTTAGTAAAATTTATTCACTTACATTAATATCGATAAAAAGCTGCATGTAAAATCTTTCAATTTCGACACCTTTCTTATAGGTTCGACCAGCGACAGGTTTACGAAATCTGGGAAATACCTGCTTCATGAATTCCGTCATCCAATGTCTTTCAAACAGCCTTCCGTTAGCAGAATACTTCACTTCCAGAAATTATGAAGAAGATATCAATCGGTACATATTTATGAAATTATGCCATAACAATGTGCTTTTATTTGAGTTATTTTAGTGTGAAAGTATAATGAATATTTTATTGCATTGAATAGCGAAAATAAGCATGGCACTGGTGGGGAAGTTGCTGAAGAATTTGCAGTTGTTATTCGAGCTTTGTGGATGGGACAGTACAAGTCATTCTCGCCAAAAGATTTTAAAGTAAGTGAATTGCTAACCACGAGTTAAAAAATATATCAAAATTGTAAGTTGTTTTCAGTGTAAAAGAATTTGGTTTATATTTCTGTTTGTTTAAATGGTTTATCAGTTAGTACTGTTATCTGTTAGTACTCTAGTAAGATTTGTACATATATATTTATTTTATTTTACTGTCTTTATTTTCTTTGATGCCCTCCTTATAAATTGTGGGGGTCACCTCATATATCCGATACTCCTACTTGAGTTTGAGTAATCACTTTAGCTTGACTGGTAGAGTATTAGCATGTCATGGACAAGGTCCTTAGTTTGATTCCTAGTGTCTGCCAAAAAGTGCATAGCTCTACATTGGTGACTTCCAGACTGCAGATCAAGACAATCTTCGAACAAACACTTGTAACACAACATTGAATCAACCACTACAACTTGAACCACTGCCACATGATAACACTTCACAGGCATTTTGATCATTCATTATTCATTCCGACTCAATGAGAGTGGGGTGGTCAACTCTTATACCCGATACTCCCACTTAGGCTTGAGTGATTACTTTAGCCTGAAACTTGTGTTAATGATGAATATATATATATTTAGAGTTATATATGATATTGTTATGGTTAAAACCATAATTGTTTAATTTTTTAATGCCTTTTTTATTTAATTTAAATTCAGACTCCCCTAATTGTATTAATTAATTTATGTAATATTGATGTATCCTATTTAATTGTCAACCTTGTACTTGGGAACCTGCACTTTTGATTCCTTTAAGCCCAAACATAGATTTCCCCCTTTTTCATAACCCCCTAAGAGCTTTTTCACTTGTAAATAGAGTGATAACCCATGTCTGGAGTCTTTTTCCACCTTTTTGGGTCCCCAAATCGGCCCCCCACCCGTATCATGTTTCACTTCGGGGTTTTGGTTTTTAAGTTTCACTTCGTATTTTTGAGAGCGTTTTACTTACTGGTCTGTAATAAGGTTTAACTGTAACCGAGGTTGTAATTTTAAATTATCTGATTGGCTGTGAGGAAAATTGAGGTGCTAGTTTTGAGGGATCTGCAAGGAGGTTTTTGGCAATATATTCGAAAGCGCACCTTTTGATGGAAACTTTTAACGCATCTTTCGAAGCCTCTACACGTACAGGAGTGTAGCTCCCCTCTTATAAACGCGGACCGTGTGACCTTTTTTTCGAAACCCTATGGGTTAAGATCTCGTGCAGTAGCCGCCGATGCTGATGCGGGGTTAGAATTACATAACCGCCGCCCTCTCCAGCCGATGTAAGAGAAAAAAGAGATCGACCAGAGAGGATGGACGAGTGACCCCTTTCCGTCGAAGAACCCACACCATCGGAGCCCTGATGCTGCGGTCGTTTCCCGACTGCCCGGACGTCCTGGATCCTTGGACGAGGTCTGAGAGCCGTCTTCCCCAAGGCTGCATCCCAGAGCCTGGATGCCTCTTCAGTCTTTCGTGAACTAACCACCCTGAACCATAGAACTGGGATAAGCCAAGGACCGTTACAGACTGTCATTCAAGCCCTCAACATTTGGGGCAACTCTGACGTCAGATGAGCGAGCTCCTACACCTAAGTACCCCTTTTTGTCCACCTCCCAATCTTGGACACTTTTAGTATGGCCGTAGCGGCTTGGCCATGTTTTCTTTTTTTTTGGGCACTCGTATTGTATTCGCCATGACCTCCTGCCACATCTCTCTCGACGAAATCAGCTGAAGGTAGTAGTTTTTAATTTTAGTTTACCCTCCCCCTTTTAATTTATTTAGTTTTAACTTGTTTGGCAGTTGTAAGGTTTTTAAGTGTTCCGTTCCCTTTATTTTAGTGTTTTAAATAAATTTGTTTTCATTTGGTCACAATTTTTAGTCTTGTGTTTTTTTTCTGTTCAAAACTATACGATCACGCCAGGTAAATTCTTAAATTAAACAACGATTAATATTATCTTTCATCTTCTCTTCTTTTGTTTATTAGTGTTTTTAGTTAAACCTTAAAAGTAACGATCACAATATACAACTTTAAATTTATCCTAATGTAATGTATTTTTATTCACAGAATACTGTTAGCAAGTGCCTCGCCGTATGTATCGGCAATGAGCAACAGGATTCACATGAGTTCCTTGTTGTGTTGATGGAAAAACTACATGCTGATTTAAATAAGGTTTGTAGTGCTGCATATCTTTTAATTAAAACATGTTTATGATATTTTAAAAACATCACGGTTATTTAGATAATACATTAACCACTTCTATTTCGATAAAGTAGATTGTTGTATGGTTGCTCTCTATACAAAACTATAATTTTGCATTTAATTTTTCGAAATTTTGTATTTTGCTATTCGTATTTAAAATTTTTTGACTAGTTATACAACTGGAGTGCTGTCAAACACTCAGTGAATGTAATTTAATTTATATTTATATAATTATGTTAAAAATCATTCTAAATGAGATACACAGCATTGTTATGCAGTTATATTATATGTTATTAACAAATATTGCTATTTGATATTTAATGTTAATGACAATTTTATGTATATATAATTTTGAATTATATTATATGTTATTAACAAATATTGCTATTTGATATTTAATGTTAATGACAATTTTATGTATATATAATTTTGAATTATAATAAAAGCATTTTAACCTAATAATATTATATTACTGCCAAAATATATGTTCAGTAAAACTTCAATTATTCGGATATTTTGGGACCAAACCCCATCCGGATAAGTGGATAATTCTTGAGAAAAAAAAATTACTTCAGTATGTAATGTAATTACTAGGAAAACAATTTTGTTTAAATTTTGTACTTACACACTGTATTAAAAGGGACTCATTATCTGTGCTCTATCATAAAAAGTATGCTACACAAATACGCTTTTTTTTTATCATACAAAACTTTTAAAATACACATTTTGTTGATTTTTTTTTTCAAAGCGATCCGGATAATTTGAGTACTACTGTACCAGTTAATCCATGAGGAAACAAATTTTAAATTCCACTTTTGAAACCTATATACTTCAATTGGTCTTTTCTTATAATTTTTTCCCTGATTTAAAGAATACATATTTTTTTATTCAATAGAAAGCTCTCAGGCCTATACCCAAACTGGAGTCCTGTGATGAAAACAAGTTCTGGTTGCACCACAAGAACTACAATAGCTCCAAGGTATCGGATATGTTCGAAGGGCTTCTCAAGTCTACTTTGACATGCATGTCCTGCCGAACAACTTCAGATAGCTTCGAAGTATTTTCGTGTCTGTCCCTGCCTATTATGTCATCCAAGTGTTCTCTAGAGGTAAGTTAAGTCTTTACTACAGTCAAACCCCGTTATAACAAACCCTCAACGGACTGGTTCAGAAGTTCGCTATAGCCGAGGGTTTACTATATCCGAATTTTCAAATATTGACGATATAAAAACTTCCTAAAGTCCTTAAACACGTTTTGTTCGAAACAAATTACTTACACTGAATTGCAATTAGTAATGAGCAATAATAAAGTAAAAGAAATATTTGTTCTTAAAAAACAATTAAATTATTTTTACTACTTAAATTTATTTATCTAAAGTATGAAAAGAAATTTTGATTTTTTTTGTTGAAAGCATCAAAAGAGTCTATTACATTCTTATCCACAGTTTCTGTTGCAAAGAAATTATGCAAAATGTTCACAGCTGCCTTACCCTTAGCATCAGAAATTGAAGGACCTGAACTAACACCCCCTTCGTATGCAATATCTGTAGATAAACGATAATCACCGTTTTCTATTTTTTTAATAATTTTCGCTTTATCCTCAATGGAAAAGACACTAGCAAACAGGAGCGATTTTAAACCTACGCGAAGTCCACAAGTTAAACAATAATCTTCAGCAATAGAATGAAAGGAATAGGCAAAGAATGTATGCTAAACCAGTTGAACGGGGGAAGGGGAGGAGCTGAGCAGGGAATTATATTGTCACCTTTGAGGGACCTGGCTTCTGTCAAAGGAACAAAGGGTAGGAATGTGGTCGGGGCGAGTAAAATTTTTGGGGAAAATATACTGGAAAAGTGTGAATTTTAGTTCGCTACATCCGAATTCCTTACTTTTGAAGATCGTTATAAGCATTTGAAAATACATTAGTGATATAGGAGTTCGGTTGGGACCAATTGAAAAGTTCGTTACAACCGAGGGATCGTTATATCCCGGGTTCGTTATACCGAGGTTTGACTGTATCACCTTATATATAATATATTACCCACATATTATATTACTCTAAAGCAATGTAAATTAATCCTCTAGTGTATGATTTTTTCTATTTTAATGAGAGAGAAAATGTATTTTTTTTGCCCTTGAACCGCCGAAAAAACATAAAAAAAAAAAGTTTTAGTACATTTTTTTTTTTCAAATATTTTATTATTTTTTTTATTGGGTATATATGAGAGGAAAAAAATGGTTTTTTTTCTTAACACTTTTAACAGAAGTTTATTAAAATATGAGTTATATATACTGATAATTAAAATTTCCTACCCATAGTTTAACCCTCTAAAGATACAGTACATTTAACAAATTACAAAAAAAAAAAAAATGATCTGTAAGATTTACAGAGATTTTTTTTTTTTTTGTAATTTAGTAAATTTGCTGGACCTTAAGAGGGTTAAACTACGGGTAGGAAATTTTAATTATCAGCGTATCAATTCCACACCTTTAACGGGTGGAATTTTATCCCACCCCAATAACAATCAATACCCAACATACCAATAACAATCAATACCCAACATACCAATAACAATCAATACCCAACATACCAATAACAATCAATACCCAACATACCAATAACAATCAATACCCAACATACCAATAACAATCAATACCCAACATACCAATAACAATCAATACCCAACATACCAATAACAATCAATACCCAACATACCAATAACAATCAATACCCAACATACCAATAACAATCAATACCCAACATACCAATAACAATCAATACCCAACATACCAATTGATACCCAACATACCAATAACAATCAATACCCAACATACCAATAACAATCAATACCCAACATACCAATCGATACCCAACATACCAATAACAATCAATACCCAACATACCAATAACAATCAATACCCAACATACCAATTGATACCCAACATACCAATAACAATCCATACCCAACATACCAATTGATACCCAACATACCAATTGATACCCAACATACCAATTGATACCCAACATACCAATCAATACCCAACATACCAATAACAATCAATACCCAACATACCAATAACAATCAATACCCACCATACCAATAACAATCAATACCCAACATACCAATTGATACCCAACATACCAATAACAATCAATACCCAATTGAAAGAATTTATTTTCATTACTTTACCCTTTAGTGCATGATTTGTTCTTTTTAATGAAATATTTTTTTTTCGTGTTCTTTTTGTCCTTGAATTAAATAAGTTATTTAAACTGTTGTGTAGCGTATATGCAACATCATGTGTAATTAACGAAATAATTTTCAAAAAGTATGAAAATATAGTTAAATACAATCTACATACCTCTGGTATTAGCTAGGATTTTTTGTAAAGCCAGATTATACTTATAAGTAACAAAACAATCTTTAAAAACTTCCCCTTCATAAGTCGGTTTTAGAACAACAGACCTCGAATCATTGTTAAATTATTAAATTAAAACCATTTGTTAAATTATTTAGCAATGTAAATTAGCCAGTTATTAAATTATTGAGCAATGTAAATTAAACCAATTGTTAAATTATTGAGCAATGTAAATTAAACCAGTTAATAAATTATTGAGCAATGTAAATTAAACCAATTGTTAAATTATTGTGCAATGTAAATTAAACCAGTTAATAAATTTTTGAGCAATGTAAATTAAACCATTTGTTAAATTATTGAGCAATGTAAATTAAACCAATTGTTAAATTATTGAGCAATGTAAATTAAACCAATTGTTAAATTATTGAGCAATGTAAATTGAACCAGTTAATAAATTTTTGAGCAATGTAAATTAAACCAGTTAATAAATTATTGAGCAATGTAAATTAAACCAATTGTTTAATTATTGAGCAATGTAAATTAAACCATTTTTTTAATTACTGAGCATTGTAAATTAAACCAATTGTTAAGTTATTAAATAATGTAAATTAAACTGGTTATTAAATTATTGAGCAATGTAAATTAAACCAGTTAATAAATTATTGAGCAATGTAAATTAAACCAATTGTTAAATTATTGTGCAATGTAAATTAAACCAGTTAATAAATTATTGAGCAATGTAAATTAAACCAATTGTTAAATTATTGAGCAATGTAAATTAAACCAATTGTTAAATTATTGAGCAATGTAAATTAAACCAATTGTTAAATTATTGAGCAATGTAAATTGAACCAGTTAATAAATTTTTGAGCAATGTAAATTAAACCAGTTAATAAATTATTGAGCAATGTAAATTAAACCAGTTAATAAATTATTGAGCAATGTAAATTAAACCAATTGTTTAATTATTGAGCAATGTAAATTAAACCATTTTTTTAATTACTGAGCATTGTAAATTAAACCAATTGTTAAGTTATTAAATAATGTAAATTAAACTGGTTATTAAATTATTGAGCAATGTAAACTAAACCAGTTATTAAATTATTTGCCTGACTTTTCTAATTTGCAGGACTGTTTCCGACACTTTCTGAAATCTGAGAAGATATCTGGTGAAGCTGCCTGGGATTGCCCGAAGTGTAAACAAAAGAAAGAAGCCGAGAAACGACTGCGCATCTGCCATGTACCTGAAATTTTAGTCATTCAATTGAAAAGGTATGCACGACTTATTTTCCCTTCCTTTAAAAAAAGAACTCGTAAGATGTGTTGATTCTAAACCATTTTTTTCTAATATAATAATAACTTATTAATTTATTTTTTTAATGTGAATGAAAACAGAATTTAGGCATTTGAGTTGTCTATAATTAGCCAAAATTTTATATTTAAGCTTTATACAAATTTAATTTCCCATTTCCACTCACACAAGGAAAATTAGTTTACTTCTGTAATTATTGAAGTGGATTCACAATTGAGGTTCCCCATCAACTCGAGCCCAAACAGCTAATTTTTTCAGAATTTACCCAATCAAAACTTTGCATACTCCTTGCATGTTGAACAATAAAAAATATCTGATACAAGTAAGTTATGGTCAAAATGTCATGAATTAAAAATACCATTTTTTAAGGTTTTCCTATGAGGGACTGTGGAGAAGAAAACTGCAAACAACTGTCAACTTTGACTACCACTTCGATGTGCCTTACGAGAAAAATTCGGATGTCTACCATCGGAAATATAGTCTCTACGGGATTGTGGTAATTTTATTTAACTCATTTTTAATCAATTGTGTATCGACTTGAAACTTTACATACTCATGTATCCCAATGACATGATAATATTTTGATTATTAATTTTATATTAAAAAACTGGTGGTCATTTTCAATTATCCTATTTTGCAAATCAGTTATAACTATTTTACAACTGTTATAATGGTAATTAATAATAATGTTCAAACAATCAATATGTTTCAATCAATATATATATTGTTTGGGCATCAACAAGGTTCTAATCTAAGCTATCGTCAATATAATGCTATGACCATTTGGGCTACAGAGGGCTTTGCTTCAAATAAATAGTTTTACTACACTATTTGGTATTGTTTTAAACCAAAATAAGCGAATAGTTTTAATTTTTTTAATAAGTTTTAAGTTAAAAGATGTTTTTAGTATTCATTTTCTTTACTGTAACACTCTAGTAATCACATATCTTCTGGGAGACCCTACACTCAAGGACAACCTAATTTGAGCCTAAAGCAATTTAATATTTATACATATCATAGCTTCCACTTCAGGTTCAACTTAGGTTGTCCCCCGAGTATAGCAGACTTAGTAGTACATAGTTAAAGACAACTGTTTTATGTGTGACTTGGGCATGTTCGAATTCTTTTTGACCACATTTTATATATACACGAGAATTGACGCGAGAATTTATTAATATATGGTACCTAGGGCCGAAGGCCCTTTAACCCACACTTGAATTACTAACATTAATAGAACATGATGAGAGTTTCATTGGTAGACAACACAGTCACAGCACAACACAAAACACAAACGGACGTCAAATCCACATTCACACTCGAATTCCCAGAGAAATTCGCACATCAGACGAGGGAGGAAGGCATTGGAAAGTCACTAAGTTTAGTTCCTAAGTAAGGGCACCGAAAACATGTCCGAGAGAGCACATCCAGTAATAGTCAATAACGATAGGTTGATCATAAGTTCAGCTCCAACCTGATTGGAGGGGTTAGAAATTGGCTTGTTTTGTAAGTAGTTTGTCGTATCACTCCGCGAGCGGAGTAATACCGTCTTTTCCATGAGTAAAAAGGTCACTAAGTGGGTGAAATGTTCCCATTGGTCGAGTACTTGTTTCTCATTGGTGGGTCAAAACAACACGGTTTTTCTTGATTTTTGGCACAGAAAGTTAGTGGTTCCAAGGTGGGAGGAGCCAAGCACAGCTCAAGGAGTGTGCGACGGTTCCTCCGCACAAAAGAAGAAAGTCATTGGTTGAGAGTTCTTGAAGCTTGTATTGCATTGACGGGTCAAAACAACACGGAAAAATAGAGTTTTTAGCACTGAAAGTTTAGTTTCTTGTGTTGGGAGGGTCCAGCGACTCCATGATGAGTGTGCGCCGTTGCCTCCGCACAATTTTCATTAGTTGTGAAAGGAAATCGAAGGAGCTTAGGTTCATTTTCTAAGCTTCCTCCGAAAAGAAGGTGATGAAGGCTTTCACCTTTTCCGCGGCTTGCGGTTGATTTTTTAAGGAGTTAGTAAGGAGCAAGATTCCTTGATCCCCACGGAAAAGTTCTATAAGTTCTTTCATCAACTCAATAAGTGATACAAACTCTTTAAGCACATCAGATTGGGTCGGTGAGGGTTGAACATTAGATTTGTTAAAAGCGGTTTGTACTTGCTCTTTACGTATTACTTTTCCGTTTTGAGCCGGCACAGGTTTTGCTGTAACGGGTTTTTCTTTGGGTTGGGCAGGGTTTTCTTTAGTTTTCGGATAGGCAGGGCATTGGCGCCAAGAGGCCACACGTCCAACCGTTCCGCAATTAATGCACTCAGGGTGCTCAACCCACTTAATTTCACAAGAACGAGTTTCATGGTTAGCGCCGCATTTTAAGCAGCGTGTAGGCATGTTACAGTTGGAAGCAGTATGACCAAAGTGGTTACACTTGTAACATTGGATAGGCTTTTTCTTATTTTTATAAAGTTCACATTTAACAGTCATAAAACAGAGCTGTTTTATGTTCAGGATTTTTTCGTTATCAGAAGTTTTTGGCAACTCAACGAGAAAAATGCCAATCGGTTTTTTGTTTTTTCGAGAAAACTGCACGACATTGGTGACTTGAAATTCCAATTTAATTAATTCTTCCTGGACTTCCTCGGGCTTAAATTCCGATGGAATACCTTTAATGATAATTTTTAATGGAATTTCTTTTTTAGGCGTGAAGGTGAAGAAGTCACAATTTTGACTTTTAAGATAGTCATTGATAGAGATACACAAAGTGGCATTTGTTACCTGGATTTTGATGAATTCCCCCGATGTTTCACATTTGACTGTTCCACATGAGAGTTTGTTAATTTCCGAAAGATGCTGACGGATGTCTGACTTTGTTTTCAGGAAGATGGGAGGGGGGGGGGGGGAACATTGGTCCCCTCTTCACCGATTTCCATAGAGTGGGATTGTTCGTTAGTGTGGTTATCCACAGATGTCAGTTCCGAACGCTCTTCAAGTTGGCTTGTTGACATCTGTTGAGTCCCCGTATCAGAAAGTTTATTAATCTCACGAGTGAGAAATTGTTCGTTAGTGTCCTGTATATGCGCCGACAGTTCCGCCCGCGAGGGGGGATGAGGACGCACACTTGGTTTGCGCAATGCAGCAGACATGGCCTGCAAGACTTCTTCCGCCATGGACATTGACTTAGTCTTAGGTGGGACAATGATTTCGGTGGGTGCAGCTTGAAGTTTGGAGTTGAGTTCTTTCTCAATCTTCCGAATCTTCCTCGAGAGGGAGACCCGGTCCTTTTTCTTCAGCGAATCCCAGGAATCATGAAGTTGTTCAATTTTCACATTGTAGTCCACCAGAAGTGGATCATCTTTTTCACCTTGAAAGATCTGGAAGTCTGGAAAATCCTCCCTTCTATTATCCGCCATGGTCAACAATGAAAGACTCGAGCAGTTAAATTTGAGAAAAACCTAATTTTGGCGGAGCATGTCAAAAACCTGACTGACGTGGTCTCTCGCCGCAATCGGAATGTTTTTTTTATATATACACGCATTGTATAGCAGTATATTTACCTATTTCCTTTAAGTTTAGTGGTAGTTATAATTTTATTGCGTGAGTTAGAAGAGGCATCTTGCATGTGACACATAACTACTTTTGTGCCATGAGGAAGTGCAACTACTTTAGCCTTAAAAGGAGAAAAGTGCACAGAATACTAAAAATTTATTTATAGTCTTTAATATGGTGATTCTTTCAGATAAAAATATTTAATTATTTTGTCAGGACAGAACTTTCCATGCTTGGTGCACTAGCATGAGGTTTAAACCTGTGGGGTTCCCTTCATCTACCCGATACTCCCGCTAATACTGCGCTATGCACTACTTGGCTACGCTTGGTATCGAACTTTGGCTTGCTACGCCGATACTCTGCCGGTCAGGCTAAACTGATCACTCTTGCCTAAGCGGGAGTATCGGATAGATGAAGTGAACCCCATAGTACCCCCCTCTCAGTGAGTCAGACGGAGGAATAAATGATTGAGATGCCCGTGATGTGTTATCATGTGGACAGTGGTTGAATTATTTCTCTTGTGCTGCATTTTTGTCGGTGTACATTTTTTTGGATAGAAAGTTGCGTTCGGGTCACCAATCGTAGTGTAGCCAATTAGTGCATAGCGCAGTATTAGCATAGCGCTACAAACCAATTAAATGATTGAGATAATAAAATATTAAGTTTCATATACGATTTTAGTATTAAAAGTCTTAATCTTTGATTGAATCTTATAGTTATTGCATAGCCTATAGTAAATACAGTTCAATAAGATGAAAATATTTTTTTGTTATTTCAACTGTACACTGTGAAATTAAATCTGTTTCTGTAACAATATTATTTTCTCTAAAATTTCTCTTCTTAACTTCTCACAACTTCTGAGTTAGAAATCTACAATGAGAGTTTCTTATAAAACTTGCTTATAGAACTTTGGATTTTTCAGTAATAATTTTTATATAATAACAATATTTATAATAATTTTTCCTGTTTTCAGAACCATTTTGGAACTTTAGAAGGTGGTCATTGTAAGTATTTTATTAAATACATTTCTTTTTAATTCTTTAAAATCAGTTTTGTAATAATTCTTTATATAAAGGACCCAATTAAAAAAATTATAAACCTTTCCTTTAAAAAATATCAATAAGTGAATTTAAATAACAGTTCAAGACAATAATTTAATGTTTATATATTTTCAGGCTATGATGTTATAAATTCTATATTTAACCTAAACAATACTAAGTTAATTTTGAATATATAAAATGGTTTATGCTGCATTGAAGTTTAAATAATTACTCTAGTTAACTTTTTTTTTAATTCTTAAAAATCTTAATTACATTTAAATTATAAATTAATTTGGAAGTTTTGGAAAAGGTTCATTTTTCTAAATTTGAAAATTCAAGTATGTTAATAAGAAATTTCAAGAGAGTTGTTATTGGTAGAATGTTCTATGCTTATTCTGTAGTAAATTTAATTTTTAGTACTATATTAAATTATCTAGTTAACGGTTATACATTGCATAGAGACAAACTAACACTGGAAATATTTAATTTTATGCTAATGCTATTATTATGGATCTGGGTGTGTTGGTTAATGGGGCTTTGCCAATGAGACATCAATGTGGAATAATAACTAAAAAGGCGAATAGAATGTTGGGATTTATTAAAAGGAATGTTTCATTTAATTATAAATATATCATCTTGAAATTTTCTAGGCTTTAGCTAAGCCTCATCTTGATTTATGATTATGCAGTAAAATTTTGGTCACCGTATCTTGAAAAAGATTTATTGACTTGTTAGAACGGATTCAATGTAAGGGTATGAAATTGGTTCAGACTACTTCAGAATTAAACTATAGAGACAGACTTTAGATTAACTTTAAATATGTATACACTCACTAGAGGAGACCTTATTCAACTATTTAAATTTATTAAATTGGATTATGTTGAAGACATAAAATTCAATACAGCCAATGGGACTAGAAGTTATGGGTACAAGTTACACAAATAAAAAGTTAATTGCAATGGTAGAAAACGTTATTTTTATTATAGGATTAGATAAATAGAATAGTTTATATGAAGCCATGGTTAATTCGTCAGGAGTAGATAATTTAAAAACATAACTACATCAGCATTGGGGTGATTGTTAAGATGTGTTAAACAGTCTAACCTTTCTGTGTTTAGAGTTTGTAGTTGGTCATCATTATTTGTGTAAAATTTCATATTTAATTATGCAAAATTGATTATTTAATTATAAAGAATTATTCAAGAAACATACATATTAGGCATCTTAAAACTTTATAATTGGAATTCAGTGGCGGCCTGTGGTCGAAAATGTTAGTGCAGCCGAAATCATGTGACCCCCCCCCCCCCCCCCTCCCTGTTTTCCACAATTTTTTCTTTATTATTTACTATTTAAATCAAAGTTTCCTTTTAATTTTTACGAAATGATAACATGCGAAAAAAATAGAAAACACTTACTTATTTTTTGAAAATTAAAGCAATCCTCCTTTCTTTTAAACATACGAATCGGTCAATTTTAATATAAACTTAAATAACGAAACAACAGCAGGACCATGTCCTGAAACAACAGCACACAGTAAATTTATCACGAAAACCATTTCCGTTTGGAGATATTCTCGTAAGTTCACGTTTCACCCACCCATTCCCGCGTTTCACGGAAGAGCCAATCAGCTTATCGAATCTCAAGTGCACCTAAAACAAGAAAATTCATTTCCGCTGTATCTTCTCACAAATGCAGTGCATTAGCATGAAGGGAATCTCCATACTACGTAGAGGTTGTCATGGCAACGATGCAGCCGATTTCGAATTTCGCTGCAGTTTGGATTGAATGGAGTTTTCCCCTTCCTGAATGGTGCATTACGGTAACAGGCTTACTAGTTATTGGAGATTTTGTTTACTACTGTAGAAATTTCATTTTCAATTCTAATCTTCCTTTAAGAAAATTTGTAAAATATCTGGTTTTAAAATACACTAATGAATTTAGGTGCAGCCCAGCTGTTTCTGGTGTAGTGGGCAAGCCGCCACTGTTGGAATTGACATGTCAAATATTTGTCTTTCAATACTCAATAATTTTGTATTGATAATAATGATTAATATTTAAATATATTTTTAACAGATACCGCCTACTGCAGTACAAGTTCTCGGAAGTGGTACAAATATGATGATCATGAAGTGTCTGAAATCAGTTCATCTGACATTAAGGTGAGTTTGCATTTTATTTATAACGTGCATTTATTAATCATTGTTGCATGAGATGCAATAGAAAACAATAATTTTGACTTAAAAACTGTTAAACACTGGTCTGATTTGAATTATTAATTGCATGTCGTTAATTAAATTCATCAATTGCATTTGTTAACCTTTTTAAATGCCTCCAAAAAATAAAAATTCTTTTGATGACACTGGCAACTTGTAAGTTGTAAATAATGTAGTGTTGAACGATACTGAATTTTAATTTTAACACATTAAATTGTAGCGAGAAAAGTAATCCATTTATTAAGGGAAAAGTTTAGTCAAACGTCATAAAAGTCTTTACAACTGCAAAAAACACCGCTTTTTCTGTTTGTTCACCGATCAATGCAATCTAATAAGTCGGAATGAGGATCAAAATCAGTTTTCAGTGTATAGCATAGCAATCACCATTTCGAAGTTTGCGATCTGAATGCTCGACAGAACCAATAAAAACAATCTCTTGTTGCTATCCCTCAGTTGTGTCATTCTGACGTAGTTCTGTGCATGATCAGTAATCCTTTTTATTATTTTACTGAGCTGTAAATTTTACAGACCGTTGATATGTGGCAATGGCTCTTGAGAGAGATGCTTCTTATAAAACAGTTACAAAGGTACCTGTTAAAAAGGTATTCTTTAGCGTGTTATTTTTATGTTTTGGGTGAATGTATGTATGCAAAAAGTATGCGTAAAGCTGAATATTAAATTCAGTATACCAAACATATATTTAGTGATTTATGACATTTTATAAATATTTTTTTTAAAAAAATGGGGGCTGTGAGGAATTTCATACTGAATTAAGTTTTAGATCACCAACATACTTGGTGATTATGGATGACATAAATAATTTCTATTAAAGTTTGTGAAATAATAACTTTTTAAACTCAAGAATAGGTTGTTCTCTGCCATTTAAAAAAACAAAAAAAATAATGTCCAGTGTTTACTCTATAAATAAAAAGGGCAGGACACTGTTGGCAAGAAAAGGGCACTTGCTTAAAAAAAATGTTTTGGGTGGGCGCCGTGTCCATCCATTGACACGTCGGACCCGTGTCCGGAGGATTAAGTGCTCAACTCGTAGCATGAGTGTAGCAATCTATCTGATCATGGGGGAAAACGTTGTGCATGTCAAAAATAGTCACTGTGTAGAGGGAAAACCCATTGTCGTCCTCACTCCTATTCAGGTTGCGTGGGATAGCAGCTCAGGTGCTGTCGCCAAATAAACATGATCTAAAATTACAAGGCAGTGTTCTTATTTTTTTCTTGATAGATTCAAGATTAATGCTGCTGTCATAATTAATGTAATTCCGATTTACATAATTTTTTTTTAATCAATGCCTTTTTTAAAGACATCTAGGGAAGCAAGGGCGTTTGTCCTTGACTGAATAGGGGTTGAATATGTTCAAAAGAGGGTGGCATTTTTTTAATCAATACCTTTTTTAAAGACATCTAGGGAAGCAAGGTCGTTTGTCCTTGAGTGAATAGGGGTTGAATATGTTCAAAAGAGGGTGGCATTTTTTTAATCAATGCCTTTTTTAAAGACATCTAGGGAAGCAAGGTCGTTTGTCCTTGACTGAATAGGAGTTGAATATGTTCAAAAGAGGGTGGCATTTTTTTAATCAATGCCTTTTTAAAGACATCTAGGGAAGCAAGGGCATTTGTCCTTGACTGAATAGGGGTTGAATATTTTCAAAAGAGGGTGGGATTTTTTGCAAAAAAAGGGCATCAGAGCGCTAATGAGATGGAGAAAGGGGCATGTAAGGCGGGCCGTCCTTCCAAAAACATTGTGAACTGTGTAATGTCTTTAATTTGGTGACTTTAAAGGCAGCAGTCAAGTTCAAAGGCATAATAAAATATGTTGATATCCGAAAGATGTCATGCTTTTAAATGGAGTAAGATACAGAACAAGCTAAGAAAAAAAAGCATTTTTTATGTTCCGGAACATGCAGTTGCTCAATTTGAAGAACGAGAAACAAAAGAACATATCAATTGTTTGGTGACCCAGAGTCTTTACTCGAGTCTAAAGGGTTAACAGAATTTGGATAAATTTGACAAAATTTTCATTAAATAAAAAAAAAATTTTTTAGTAAATTGAAGGCAATTCTATATAGTGGGACAACCTTTGTTAGATCAGGGTGGCAACATAACCGGGAAATCAGGGAATTATCATGGACCTTTTTAATTTTGGAAATATCAGGGAAATTTTCAAAATTTCACAAAAAATCTGGGAATTTTTCAAATTTGGATCATTAAAACGGCAATTATTGTCTATTATGCCTTCTATTCCAATCTGGGTAACTTAGTTGTCAATATTTCCTTTTAGTTCTAAATTTTTTTTTAAAAAAAAGCATGTTTATACGCATTTTCAGTTTTATTTTTGTAAAAATGTAAAGCACTGCTGGAGGGAGAAGCAAAGTGCATTGGACCTTGAATTGAACATGTGAGAGGCAAATGAATATGCGATTTATTGAAGATTGAAATAGGAAACATATAAAACATTTAAAATTATCTACAAAAGAAATCATTTGAAAAAAATGCTTTTTTTGTATTCTCTGCTTCCAGAGAACATGTTTAATTACTATTATGCCTTTCGCAATTGCATAATTTGTGCAGTATACATAAATTATTCTTTTAACTGTCAATAAGTATTGCTTATAATTTTTCATTTATAATGCAACACATTTATTGGATCATTGTAGCGTGTAGACTTTTCTTCTATACAAAGCATGTTTTGCAATATTTCTTAATGTAATTGCAAAATCAGTGAAATTTTTTGTACACCATCATGGAAATATCAGGGAACTTTTTTTTCCTGAATGTAGTTGCCACCCTTTAACTGTAATACTTTAAAAATTACTTGTATTTTTTTCCAGACCCCTGCTGCTTATTTACTCTTCTACCGAGCAACAGAAATGCATTCAAGCCTCTGAAACTTTTGGTGAAATTTGTAGCCTTCTCACTTCTTCTTGAGAACAGTAGCTGGTCGGTAATTGTCCGGTCGTTATGTTTTACGAGTTTAAGAAAAGGACAATACAAGATTGAATGGTTGGTATTATACTATAGTGAACAAAAAACACTAAATGGGAATTTAATGAAGTGCATCGGTTTGTTGGAAATTCTTTGTATTGTGTTACTCTAAACTATATAGAAGTAATTATTTAAAATGTGAAAATTTAATTATTATTGCTAATCATAGAATCGAACTAAGTAAATAAAAGTATAAAAAAAAAAATAACAATTACTTTTTGTTGCTCTAGTACTGTTATAAAGAAGGCTTTCCCTATTATAATTATTTATAAAACCTGTGTTTAATTTTTAGTCGTATTTTAAGATTTATTGTCATAGCTTATATAAAAGAGTTAGTACATATTTTTAAAAGCATGTAATTTTAATGTTAGGAAGGGTTGGGGGAGATGGATTAATCTACCATAACATGGTAACGTTACTTTCTTAAATTATTTAAAAAAATTTTATTAGTGTCTTAAAATTCTTAGTCTTAGCTTTAATTGATGTAAGTACATATTTTCAAAAGCATGCATAGTTTTCATTTTTAAAGTGTCGAATACCAGGATCTCTTTTGGATAACCTCTTTACTTACTTCCAAGAACAAACAGTCGCCAATAGTCCACTGTGCAGCTCTAGTGCGACGTTAATTAACAAAACCAAACAAATAAATAATTGCTACCAAAAAAAGTGGCTGGGGAGCTTTCAAGATGTATTTGCTAGTGACCCGCGGTTGAATTTAGCGTGAAATCTTCACTTATTATGTAATGTAATGTAGAAATACGAAGGATTTTTTTAAAAATTTATATATTAGTGGTTAAAAATAATTAAATTTCAATTTCTATTATTAGTTTACTATGGTATACTACCAATCAAATGTATGCAAATTAGTGTATGGATGTAATTTACAAAACTATTCGAATAGATTTTAAAATATATTGTATATGTGCACCTATCTTTTTACTAGTATTAACTATTCTACAATTAAAGGATACTGCATTCCACTATTGTATTTGTGTGTCTAGAAGTGTATTATTTTTAAATAAATGTTATTATATTTTTATATTTCATGTATAAATGTAGTAATTCAGGAACATAGCAAAATACAGCACTTATAGCTGAATGACTCAAACTGTTTCACTTTCTAACTAAAATTGATTATTAGTTTAGCCAAGTGTCTTTTAATTTAATATTAATAAGCATTCTATTGATGTTTGCAAGGAATTATAAACAATTCTTTTAGTTAGCTTCTATTAATTATTATTTAGGAAAGTTAGATGTTTCAACTAGGGGCATGCCTGGTTGTAAACTTTTTCTCAATTTTACTATTAATAATAGTTATAATAGGAGTTTTCATACAGATTGATTCCTGCCAACATTAAAATTTTAAACTGTAATTTTTTTTTAAAATTTAAATAATTTTGTTACTGTAATATATGTTAATAATAATATATGATTATTGGGAAATTAGCAATTTTATTTTAACTTCATCAGAAATATTGTTATTTTGTTCCTTTTGTTTACTAAACAATTTTTTTAAAAGAAATCAAATGGTTTAAAACTCTACTTCCAACTTCCCTTAATAGATATAAAATGAGGTAAATTTTTAAAACACGTAGATTCAAGCTATTTTTAAAATGAATTATTTTCACTTTTGGAGAGTTTCAAGTAATTTTTCAAGTACATGCTATCATTAATAATTTTTTAAGATGGTTATCTTTAAATTATACTTCAAACTAATTGAATTGATGTCTAACAGGAATTTATATGTCTTAACAGAACAGATGATTTAACAGATTAATGACTTAAACTGTATATTAAAAATACTCTGGAATAAATACTTTATAAAATTCTATAATAAAACAAAATTTCCTAAATGTTTTTTAGTTTTGTGTAAGGCAATCTTTAATTTTTTTTTAATAAAAATTTTCTTGAAATCCATTTTATAAACTAGTAATGCGACCACAAGCAATAGTTAAAATTTGTACTGTGTAGGAATATTCCAAACAAGTTGGCAGGTATCCAAATTGCTCAATCTTTATTACTTTTAAAATAACATCAAAATATTAATCAATACTCGACTTCTGAAAAGAAAAATGGTGCATAAACCTTTTTTAGTTGTTTAATTGGTATGCATACTAATCTTTTAGTATTTTAGAAGTATTTGATTGATTGATTGTAAAGAATTTGAGATCTTTGCTCGCCAGAGACTCTGTTTTATCTCATTATTCCTGTGGTGAGAAAAAAGAAATAGGGATGAGAAAAAGTAGAAGTATTTTTGCTTTGTTCTTTTGAATAAATATCTTTCTAAAATATAATATGATAATGTTAAAATTATAAGGTTTTTAACTCTTTGTACTACTAAAAATACCTGTGATCTTTTACTAACATTTTACAGTTTGTGTTCTTTTTCCAAAGTCTTTGGTGGCTTGAATTATGAGAGTAATATGCTTTAGGGTTAGTAAGAGAACGACCTAACGAAAGAAAAACATTTCTCAAACTCAAGAACATGCTGTTCTTACTCATTTCAAAGAACAGTAAACAAAAGAACAGGTTGTCATTTGTGAGGTGACACAGTAGTGCAAAGGGTTAAGTAACACTGAATATAATTATTTGAATGTGGTTAATAATTTTACGTTTGTAAAATATTTTATATTTGTCAATAAATATTAATGAATAACATTGTAGAAAAACCATAGATACAATTTTGATGTGTTTTTTCCTCTTGTATCTATGTCAACCTTTTTAAAAGCTTCAATTTGCAATTGGGGATCATAACTGGACATTTTTAACCTTGTACAATGCTATAAATATAAGCTTGTTGTAGAAATATTTTTTCTTATTCCTAATTGTACATTTATGTATATACAATAACTTTGAAGATAGTGTAGATATTGATCAGAGTATATTTATGGAATGTAGAAAAATATATTGTATTTTATGTGCTATTTATTTATAAATTGTCAGTGTGTGACCTCAACTCTTTAATCAAAATAGCCATGCTGGTTCTTTTTAAATATGAAATATTAAAATAAAATTTTGTTTCCATAAAAAAATGTCTTGAGTCTTTCTGTTTTTTAACAAAGTTGGTTTGGTTAATTCATCAGTAAACTTGTCCTAAATAAAAGAGTAAACACACATTAAAAAAATTCTAATAGAATTTAAAAAATAGAAATTCCTTTTATCTAAAATACTTTCATAGTTTTTTAACCTGGTCACGGGGCTACTCCAAAAGCACAGGGCCTTGTGTGGCGGAACGTGTCGCACAACATCCAAGGACGGTACTGAAAAGGGGATGACGATAACCTGGTGCGCACCTCACAGGTTGGTTAATTAATGTCACACTAGAGCTGAACAGTGGGCTATTGACGACAGTTCGGTGTCTATCCTGAAGAAAAGACACAGAAACAATGCCTCCTACTTTTAAACTATGGTCAGATAATGAGGACACCTGAGCTGGCACCTGACTCAACCTCAATACGCGTCGGGACATCGGACCCCGATCAGATTTAACATGTACCAATCTCTTATGTATTGGATATTTTAAACAAATTTTAGTAATGTATCCGGCAAACCTCTGATCACAAGATCACTACATTTTTACTTTTTGTCAGATTTAAACACGCAATCCTCCAACTACTAGCCGAATACGAATCCACTGAGCTATCGGGGCACATCACAGGACTGGAGAGTCTTCAGTTTGATTCTTTGGGGCAGATTATATCTGTCGGATCTCAATTGAAGTTTTGATAGTGGGGTGCCAGCTCGTATGTTGTCCTCGTCATCTGAACAATATTCGAAATTACAAGGCAATGTTCTTGTTTCCTTTTGGATAAATTCTGCACCTTTGCCAATAGATCTAAAATACTTTCATAGTTTTTTAACCTGGTCAGGGGGCTACTCCAAAAGCACAGGGCCTTGTGTGGCGGAACGTGTCGCACAACCTCAAAGGACGGTACTGAAAAGGGGATGACGATAACCTGGTGGGCACCTCACAGGTTGGTTAATTAATGTCACACTAGAGCTGAACAGTGGGCTATTGACGACAGTTCGGTGTCTATCCTGAAGAAAAGACACAGAAACAATGCCTCCTACTTTTAAACTATGGTCAGATAATGAGGACACCTGACTCAACCTCAATACGCGTCGGGACATTGGACCCCGATCAGATTTAACATGTACCAATCCCGTATATATTGGATATTTCAGACAACTTTTAGTACTGAATCGGCAAACCCCTGATCACAAGATCACTACTTTTTGTCGAGTCCACACTGTTAGATTCGAACATGCAATCCTCCAACTGCTAGCCGAATGAGGATCCACTGAGCTATCAGGGCACATCACATACAGGACTGGAAAGTCTCCAGTTTGATTCTTTGGTGCACATTATATCTGTCGCGACTCGATGGAAGTTTTGATAGTGGGGTGCCAGCTCATATAAACTTCTTCATCTGAATAATGTTCGAAATTATAAGGCAATGTTCTTAATTGTTTCATTTTGGATAAATTCTGCATCCTTGCCTATAGGCTTTATGTCAATGTTGATTCAACCAGCCTTTTCACAGAGTTATCAAAACTTAACACATATGTACTTTAACAGGTTAACAGCTACTGTATATTTGAACTCCATGCTAATACTACCAGATATCTCGTAATTGGCAGACAAAGTGTTAAGGCATCAATATATTTATTGCTCTAGTTTTCTGTATGTTGCCTGACACCTTCGACATCAAGCAGTTAACAAAATACAGCAATAAATTATTTCATTTCTTAAATCAAAATTTGTAAACCAAACGAAATTTCAACAATTAACTGTCACTGACAAAACAAGTCTAAATCTGATTTTTTTAAAAAAGTTATCATGCATTTAAAATCTTTAAATTTCCTCAATGATCAGTTCTTAACGATCTAGATATTTTTTGTATACATTGTACCGACGAACTATTCCACTGTAAGAATAAAACACAATGTACGTAATAAAGTATTTTATAAAATATATGTACAAGATAATACTTTACACTGTTCAAAGTCTAGGAAGCAGGCAAATAATTTGGATCTAAGTAATTGTAATCACTTCCTAGAAACTGTGTATAATCTCGATCTATGGATCCGGAACTTGCAAAGTGCACCTCTTCCAGTTTATGATCTGATGTATGTTGTCCAATTTCATGTCCACTGTGGAAAAAGACATTTGTGATTGAACCAATATATATTCTCAATATATTTAGGAAATAATTATTTTCAGATAAATAGTTACATTATATATACTTCAAGAAAAAAATCAACTATATATATTTTTTATGCTTATTATTACCAGATAAGATAAATTCTAGAGAACTAACCCTTAGCATATAAATATAAAAGTTAAATATGTATAATCTGAGTTTTTCTCATGGTTAGGCATTTAGGTTATGAATTCAAAATTGTAACAGATTAACCATTTTCTTCATAAACTAAAAAATATATATAAGGACTTTCTAGGGACCTAACAATTTTTATAAATTCCAAAAATGATATTTTGGTATAATATTCCAAAAATCATAATTTAGTATAATATTCCAAAAATGATGTTTTGGTATAATTGTTTGAGTATAATATTCCAAAAATGATATTTTGGTATAATATTCCAAAAATGATATTTTGATATAATATTCCAAAAATTATAGTTTGGTATAATATTCCAAAAATTATAGTTTGGTATAATATTCCAAAAATGATGTTTTAGTATAATTGTTTGAGTATAATATTCCAAAAATGGTGTTTTGGTATAATATTCCAAAAATGGTATTTTGGTATAATTAGCCAGTTTATCACTTTGGACTTAAAATTTGTCACACAATTACAGGGGGAAAAAAACCTTAAAAAACTACCACAGAACTAAAATCAGTTATCGGTTCTTTGTGATTTTTTCAAAACAATTAAAAATGGTTTTTTCCTTTCAAATTTAAACTACTCAAATAATAACTTACAAATAAAAATCTTAATTTTTAAATTAGCCATACTGTAAGCAGCTATACTCTACACCAACTAATTTTTAAAAGTGTTTTTATGAATTTTTCCTTCTCAAACCTTTATAGAAATGCTAAATATGTTTAGATATTTTTTTTTCTACACATAATATCAATTTGTTTATCGCCAAAAATATAGTTTTTCTTATTGCTGCTTACCTACTTATTATTGGTTAAAATGGGTTTCAAAGAATAGACATTTAAAATGGATTTCCATAGAAAATTAAAAAAATAAATAACTGAAAGCACTACAATTCGGCATATATTAGCATGAACCCTATACGAAATATTGAGGTAGCAATGGAAGTGGGGCACAGTTGTTTAACCTTCAATTGGCTTCAAGTCAACAAACTCCCTGCCCAATCCAGAAGTAACAGATAATGAAAAAAAATATTTAAAAATACCTTTCAACACAGTCTTCACAGAAATCAATAGACATGGGTGGTTTACAGTTGGTGCAGTGATACCTAATTCCAATGATCGGTTCAGTTTTACAACAGCAACACTAAAAATAAATCGAAATCTTCAATTGTATATATAAAATATATAATTTTATCTAGATATAATATAATTTTTTGTACAAGCAATTGGACATCTGAATCGTTAAACAAAATATTATCTGAGTTTTTAACATGATGGTTGATAAGTGAAAAACTGTTTTTTAAAAAACGCATAGTTAATATTATACAAAAGTAATCATCAGAAGTGAATTCTGTTTTGCAATCATAAAACTGTATAGTTATTGAAAAAAAAATTAGATTGATATATGGATTTCTAACACAATTTACTCGCTCTTGAAATTATTAGGTTTTATTGAGAGAAAAAATCCAAATTTTGAAATATATTTTTAAGTCTTAACAACACATTTGGAAAGAAACAAACTTTTTTCAAAGTGTCATTGCAGTTACACTAAAAGACAATAGACGTTACAGTATACCATACTATGTAAATTAAAAAAAAAAACAGGAATTTTCTTTATTAATATAATGCAGATTATTACGTACTATAATATAGTGAGAAACAATCATTCAAAGGATTAAATAGACAATAAAATCATCCGTGTAAATTTGCAGAAATTCTAATGTGGAATGTCTTTTGAAGCTAAAAACAATGGACAAACTTCCAATTGTGTTCGATTCTTATTCCGGGGACATGCAGTCATATCAACAGAGTTGAAGAAACGAATGTAATTTATTTATTTTTTATTATCAATGGCTATAAAGTAGGGATAGGACAAATATTCAGTAGTATTCAGCCTATTTCAGCTCACACTCCGAATATTCGGTTAGGGCAAATACTTTTGATATTCGGCCAATCGTCAGTTAAATAGCTGTCATAGAAGCAGGGCGTAAAAACAGTATTTAGAAAAAAATCAGATTTTACAAGTTGTTTGCTTGTAATTAGTATAAAAATTTAGCTGAATTAAAGATGAAGTGAAAGTTTTCATGAAATGTAGTATTTTTTAATCACTTCCAGAAATATGCAGCTTTTTTTAATTAGTGATTAAAATTTCAAATATCTCTGAAAAAAACTACAAAACTTATTAAACCTGAACAGTAACTTTTTATTTATTTTGTGTAGTCATACGTTATATTTGTATTAGGAAAGCGGCCAAATTGATATTGAAATGTTTTTCAATTTAATTATTTTTCTTGAAAAAAGTTATTATTGTTATTAGACTTAATAGTATAACTATTCTATAGTGAATGTAAATACAACACTACATATATATTATAATTTTACGTCCTAAACCTTTATCTCGGGTACTTGGGTTGTTTACTTGTATAAAGAATTTTAAAGGAAGTTGCTATTTAGCTGCCGAATATTTGGTATTCAGCATCAAAGTCAATCGAATATTAGGTATTCGCCAAATCACTGTGCTTCACATTCCTATTATAAACAGGTAATTGCAAATAAAAAGCTGAAAAAAGGTGTTACTTAAAATATGTCAGCCAACAAAATGAAATTCACAAAAAACACCCATGAAAAAGTATATGCATTTTAATTTAAAATTTCCAAGAGAAAAGGGAATTTAAAAAAAAGTATACAGCATCAGCAATATAAATATTCATGCATTATTTGAATTTAAACTTGATGCTATTTGTATTGACATATAATTAAAATATAACATTCCACACTTGTGACACATATTAAATAATAATTTATAATCAAAAACTAAACTGCTACTAAGGCATTGATGAATGCTTACTTTGAAACCTATATGTTGAGTCAAGCCACAGTTTAAAATTTTCTCTCGTTGTATTTTTTTCAGAATCATCAGTTCCTTGAATTCAGGAGTGTCTTTTAGCTCCGCACCAATGTCATCATCATCCTATTAGTCCAGATTAAAACACAATTAAAAAGCAATTATGGATGCATCAGGAAACGTATTATTAGTATGTTGCATGATACACACAGTTAACACAGAAACTCACCAAATAGCAAGAATGAAATTAAATGTCTCTGAAATATCTGTATCATATCAAACATCTAATGATTGTAAACAAAATTGAAATAGGCTATTTGTACAAAATAAATTATTGTTAAATTTGCAAAGAAGATATAATTTTCTAATTTCAATTTGAAAAAAAATCATAAAAACTGTCGCACAACAAGCTACGGGTATACAGTAGAACCTTCTTATGAAGGACAGTTAACACATTTTATCAATAATTAACGATGCTTATTTTTATCTGATGAGTTTTACATACCCAAGCAAGAGAATAAACACTGAAAATTTTCTCTGCGCTCAAAGAAAATTTTGCGAAATAAAAAATATTACAAATAAAATTATTGAAATTTTATGAATATGATGAAAATTTTATAAATATATAAGTGCTAAATTATTTGAAACTGCAATAAAATTAATGAACTAGACCAACATTGAGCATGCAGTTTGAAAATATTTATATTTAAATGCTTACAGATACTTCTGCTCTTGATTCCATAGAATTTTCGTCAGTGCTTTGAGGTTGATAATAACTATAATTCAGTTCATCTTCAGCTTCAGTCATATACACAGGCAATGTGTGGGATACCAAAAATGTACTTGGATTCTGACGAATAACATTACGGCGTGGCTAAATAAATAAATATTATTTATATAACTATTAAAATAAATACATTTATATAACATTTGAGATCTTCTTTCCACCTTTAGATCACAGTTAAAAATTAGCAAGTGCACATATATTCTAAATTTAAGTGAACACAGTGCACATTCTAATTTGTATGTTATTAAACAATTATTGACAATAAGATTTTTATTTGTCCCAACAAAGCAGTTTTGTATAAATTTTGCAATACAATTTTACTTTTTTTGTATTATTAAAAATACTTTTTCGGTACTCGTAAATTATCACAACCACTTTAGTGAACTTTGGGGACTTTTTTTAAAAGAGAATAATAATCTGAAGTAAAATATTGTATTCTTACACGTAATTTTAAATTTAACATAATTTGATGATAGCATTCAGAATCAGGATACAATAATTTGTCATACTCCTTAACTTTGATGACTTCCACCAAGGTGATGGATCATGATATAGCAAGTTCGGGCCCAGCTTGTAGCACAACACCTCAGCAGTATAAGGTTATAATACAGATATTTAAACAAAGAGAACATAAAAAGAACACAATGTATTACCTTCTTCAGATACGCCATACTTGGCATTCTTCCAGGAATGGGTATACCTGCCTTCATAAGCTTAATAAAGTATTTTTGCACACGGCTAGCAACCTAGAGAAAAACCAAAACTTAAATAAAAACACTATTTGTAAATAACAATGAAGTACTTTAGTTGAAAATTGCGAATATTTTTCCCTGAAAATTTCTAGAAGCAAACTTTAAAAAACAAATATGAAAATTTAAAATAAAAGGATTTTTAAAACATAAAGAATGGCAGTAGGATTAGATGCAATGTAAAGATTTTAGATTCGAGTAAATTTCACTACTACTTTTGGAGTTGTAAGTTGAAAGTCGTGATTTCAATAACCAAATGGCTTATAATATTACTCACTTTTAATTACTGAAATAATTTTTAATGCTGAACCAAATCATGCACTCAATCAGTTGTAGCAAGCTTAAAGTTGATACAACCATGAAATGTGTGAATCAAATTGAACCATAATCTTTTCAGTGTTCACTCTTTGCATAATATAGGTATTAATAGGTACTATTTTGTAATCATGTAACTTATTAAAGGAATAAAATGGAAAAGTGGATTATAAAAATTAGTATCCATTTTTGGGCTATAACACAAACCACTAATATTAATTAAAGAAATAACCAGGCCAATAAAATACTTAATTCATTGGTCTTTGGATTATGTACCTAAATTCAAAGCTTAAAAAAGTAGCCAAAGCATCAGTATCCATTTATGTGTGTGTGTGTGATAGCCTATAATATATTATTAGAATCAACTACAAAGAAATAATTTTTAAATAATTATCATTGTAAATAAACCCTTTTTTTTTAAATAATGTAAAAACGAATGTTTAAAAATATATATAAAATGAATGTTTTGACCTAATTTTGGAAGATAAATTAACTTTCTCTATTGTACAACAGTTTTTAATCTGATGTACATTTTAAAAGCAATCTCAATTTTTTTTAATACGTATATAGAAAGTACGAATTAAATTTTCTTGGCAGAGGAAAAACTTCATAATTTCAATAATTCTACTTATTCTTGAAAGATTGGAAACAAAACTTTTACAGTTCAGTAAAAAAATACAGTATTTTGAACATATTTAGATGAAATATAAAGACTTTAACATTGTGGAAAATGCTTTTACATCACAGAAGTTGATAAAATTATCCAGCAAATGCGAAAATTATTTGTTTGTCTTGAGCGGTGCTTCATTGATCACAGGAGCCAAGTTGCTATACTTTCGAACATTTTTTTTCCCTTCTAATTTTCAAATTGATTTGTCTATTTAGCATTCAGGTTTATAAAGTAGAAATTATACAAATTTTATATTTGGCAATATTTAAACTTTTAGCAACTATTGTTTGTCACCAAAAAATTTAAACACACAACAAAACACGCTTTATACTGCATCTGTTGCCATTATGTATAGTATATAATGATTATTATTAGAAACTGATTAATACAATGAATTAATTATAAAAAGTTTTAGATTATTAAACATGAAATACTTTACAAATACATGCAGCCAACAACAACAAAATATTATTATGCTATACCTGAACAGGAGTGCGGTTTTCGAGGCAGTTTGCAATCTTTTCCCAACGCCTACTCTCAACATCTTCTGGTGGAAACTGCACAAGCAGTTCTTCTAAACGCCTTTGTTCCTCAGCTGTCCAGTACTGATTAATTTTATAAGGCTTCTGATCCTTTAAGTTAGCTTTACTCTTTGAACCTGAAAAAAAAATCCTTAAAATATAAGAATAACCATAACTCTCTAGAAAGAATGCAAGGAAGAATGCTGGAATATTCATAAGTTTTAACAAATAGTACTAGAGATCTCTAGTGACCAAAAAATTTCTTAAAAATATAAACGGCAATAGCCCAATTGCGGCCAAACGGAACCGGTTTTACCATATTCTCAAAGAAGAAAACATTTGTTTATAGCCCAGACAAAAGGTTGCCATGGGCCGCAATTGGAACTTTCCGATATAAACACAACAAAGTAAAAAAAAATTCTTAAAGTTGATTCAAAAGTTATAAAATTTGACAAAAAATTCAGTTTCTTTTTTGTGCAAAATGTGTAATTTTATTACTAATTACCATAATAAGGAGGGATCTCTACTTTTTAATAAGATCTATCTTAAATGGGTTCTTTAATTAATAAAGCAGATATTTATTAATAATTTGCTCTTTACCGCTCAGATTTCAAATAAATTAAGTAAAACTAAACTGACAAATTAACAGTACTAAAATGGATGCGAACATTCGCATATTTCAAACAAACATAAAATTGATTTATTGAAGCAAAATACTGTACTCTTGAAGTAATTTTACCACCTATCTTCTACTGACAAAAATAGTTATGCTTGTTTCCTAAAACAAAACTGGAAAACATTCCCATGGTTGTCACAAAACATTGGCGCACACTTTAACTTTGGCGACTTCCACAAACATGGTTGCAATTTATACCAGTGTTCACTTTAGGCGGTTTTTGAAGGGCGGTCCGCCCTGCCTGCCCTTTTTTCATCTCAACAGCGCCCTCATTGTCCTTTTTAGTCAAGCACAAGCATCCTTGATTTCCTAGCTGTCTTTAAAAAAGGCAACAATTAATTTTTTTTTTGTGTAAATTTGAATTAAGTGAATTATAACAGTAGAAAACAAACTTTTTAACAAAGTGTATTGTGATATCGCGATGATTCCACGGTAATTTCGAGCACGGGGAATTGCACAAATCCTATTGGTTGCCTGTAAGATATTTTGGGCAAAATTAGACATTTTATTACCAAATTTTGAATTTTAGTAGCCTTTTCATCAGTTTTGTAAGGGGCCTAATTCGGGCTATTTACCGATTTAGTTTTTAGCAAAAACATTAATTTTAAAATGTGACATTTTGGATTTCAAGTAGTATTTCCACAAAGTGACATATATTTTGTACTGTTATTTCCTTCGAGATAAGACCCGAGCCTTCACCAATAGCCCAATATGCAATAAATCGGATTTTTTTTGGGGGGGTCACGGATTCGATGTGTCAACTGGTGCCCAGGCCCACCCCAATTTTTTTTTGAAAGTGCCATTTTAAAAACAAGAAGTGCTTTTCCAAAAACGGAGTGCCCTGTTTCTGCTAACAGTGCCCTGCCCCTTTTTATTTCTAGAGTGAACACTGATTATACACACAAGCACCAAAATCTAAGATCACCTACTGTTCTTCAAAAGATCGTAAGTTGTTTTTGTGGAAAGGCGTGTCAGCTGCCTTCGGCTAAATGCAGAAGAACTTCCGCTCAAAGAATACTTTCCCCAGTCAATGACTGGCACTGAAAAAATCTTTTGTGGGCCTGGAACATCAATCTTCTCTTTCCTTTGCAATCGCTCCACAAAAGAAATAGGATCGGCTAGAGCCTCCTCCTGGAGCTCATTAAGCCTGTCCAAGTCTCGGATTGCTTTGGATCGTTGAGCTTCGAGTACAGCGATTGCCTAAAATTAATAAAAGACACATTAGGTACTAAAAGGATAGTTTGTTAAATGAAAGAATTTTTATGTATTAGGAGGCTAATCCCCTTGCTCTACTGAGGCTCTGCCAATCCCCGGAGGACTACTAAGCAAACCTCCTAGGTTTGCTTTGCAAACCAATTCTCGCAATAGAAACTGAAAATTTAAATAATAATTCATCTTGGCATCAATAAATTTTTTCGTCATGTAAATCATTATAAAATTATTTAAAGTAATTTTTTTAAAAGTACAAATGGGAAACAATGGTTGCACTGAAATATTTCAACGTTATTGGTAGTTTGTTTTGGATATAATAGATGTTAAGCTTACCATAATCTTGCCTACAATTTTTTTTTCAATTTAATGACGCCAGACAGTTGGAGTTTACGGGAATCTAGTTTTCAATATAGCCAACAGATGGCACCACCTCAATTTCCTGTTTATTTACAGTTTGGATATGTTTCACAAAACTTCTTTTTTTGTTAATATAATAAGGCTTATATTCTTCGTAATTTAAGCTGATATCATCAAAATAATTATTTAACAAAAAATTGAATGGGTTAATCCTCAAAATGGCAAAATACAAATACGGACATAACAGATATTTGTAACTGATGTTGCCATTCCGCATAGAGAAAAATATTATTTTTTAATCACTGTTGTAAGAGAATTATATAAATATTATCACAATCACATTTTTACAAGGGAGAGTAATCTGAAGCAAAATATTGAACTTTTGGAATAATTTTATGGTTGCTAGTACTTTTACACAGTAGCCAAGGAAAACCTGATGTCAGCTAACAGAATTTAGGTTTACTCTTCAAATTTGGTCAATTGACCTACCAACTCTCCCGAATTATGTGGGAATCTCCAGTGGCGGCCCGTGATCAAACATATTAGTGCAGCCAAATTCATGTGAATCCCTCCCCCCTCCCCCCTATTTTCCGTAAACCATACATGAAGGGAAATTCTTTATTATTTACTACTCAAATCAAAGTTTCCTTTCAATTTTTACGAAATGATAACATGCGAAAAAAATAGGAAACACTTACTTATTTTTTGAAAATTAAAGCAATCCTGCTTTCTTTAAACCTGCAAATCGGTCAATTTTAATATTAACTTACATAACGAAACAACAGCAGGACCATGTCCTGAAACAACAGCACACAGTAAATGTATCACGAAAGCCATTTTCGTTGTGAGATATTCTCGTAAGTTCTCGTTTCATCCACGAAGCCAATCAGCATATCGAATCTCAAGTGCAGCTAAAACAAGAAAATCCATTTCTGCTGTACCTTCTCACAAATGCAGTGCATTAGCATGGGGGGAATCTCCATACTATGTAGAGGTTGCCATGGCAACGATGCAGCCGATTTCGAATTTCGCTTTTTAGCTGCAGTTTTGGTCGAATGGAGTTTTTTCCCCTTCTGAACATGCTTGCTATTTATCGGAGATTTTGTTTACTACCATAGAAATTTCATTTTCAATTCTAATCTTCATTTAAGAAAATTAGTAAAATATCTGATTTTAGTTTTAAAATACACTAATAAATTTAGGTGCAGCTCGGCTGTATTTGCTGTAGTGGGTGAGCCGCCACTGGGAATCTCGCATTCGAACATTTTCTCTTGCTCACCAGTATAAAAGATAAAATCTTTTGCATATTGTGAAACAGGGTCTAACTTTGTGAAATTTTGTCAATAAACCAAAAATAATAATAATGTGAAATGGCTTGTATTTTCTATTATACGACTAAACTTTAATGCTATAAATACATTTTCATTCATATCCCCCACCCCGCAGTAGTCTCCTCCCTAAACAATAAACAATCTTCCTGCATAAAATCTCTTAAAAGGTCTGTGAAAGTACCAATTAAAGCTTTTTAGTTTTAGAGTAAATAGACTTCTTATCAAAGTACTGTTTCTTACACATTTTGAGTAGTCAATTATGGAACCAAGTTAAAAAAAACAAAATATAGTAATTTATATCTGGAAAAATTCTCCATGCAATAGCCACTTATAAATAGACAAGAGTCAAAGTGAGCATAATAAAATGTTATTGGAATGGACTTAAAAGAGCAACAGGCACATAAGCTAGCTGACCCCTGGTAACTAGAAAGCTACAACAAAGCAAACTGGCTTCTGTTCTATTTTTCTGCTTCTGCAAGAGAGAAATAGTTTGATCCTATATAAAACCGGGTCAGGTTTACTGTACGGTCACCCTTGGCGCGATTTTTCCGCATTTGGCGATAATTTTTTTTAAATGGCAACCCCCCTCCGAAACGGCAAGGAATTGCAGCAACCCTATTGGACAACAGTCGCCAAAATGGCGACTTTTGGCGAGATTTTGAAAAAGTCACCAAGGGTGACCGTACAGTAAACCTTTACCATAAAACCTAGTAGAGCATGCATAATGCACATTATCAAAAGTATGCCTCTTCTTACACTAAAACACAAGAACCAGGCAACACTCTGGCCAACTAGGCCATGCTACCTACCCGGGAAGGGGGGGGGGGGGGGGAAAGAAACAAAAGATTGGAATCGGCGCCCATGAAACATTTTTTCAGAAAAATAATAATTATGTTCCATTTCCGTTAATAGAAATATATTAAAAAAAAATTATATTAAAAGCATATGTATATTAATCTAGAGAGAGAACAATTGAACTGTTCATTTACTTCAATATTGAAGCTGAAAAATGAGCATAGCTGAAAAATTTAAAAATATATGTATATGTAACAAAACGTTTTCACAATAGGCTAAAAAACAAACAAACTTAGTTTTCCTTTCAGTACAGAGACATGACACGTCGAATGACGGCCAGCCTTGTTTAAGTATTTACGATGACCGATGGACACATTCACTTGTTCAGTAAATGCGTTTAACGTCTGTAGTAGTGGGTGGGGAGGGGGAATTGGGGTACGAAATTTTTCCTGGTTTTGGCAATGCAGTAAAACAATTGACTGAAATTTTATTTAATACGTTAAAAAGTGCTATACAGTGGGCAACTTCCGAAAAAAATGTTGGGGCAACATCCGAAAAAAGTGCGGGGGCAACCTCCCCCCCTTGCCCCCCCGAATCGCCGCCACTGTACCTACCAACTAGATCACAGCAATGTATTAAAGTGATGATTACCTAGGATCGTCACACACAAGTCAAAATTATGTCAATCGTTCAATATTGGCTTGTTATTGCTGTGCCATCAACGAAAGAGAACGTTGATATGACTTAAGAATAAAGGGGACACTCCACCAAAGTTGTGTTTGATCGCCAAGTTTGATCAACAAAGAGGCAGAGGTAAAAAAATTTGGTACAGATGATAGGACATTTGGCGCTCAAGTTTTTTTTGCGTGTTTTATAGGGGCGATAAATTTATAGTATGGCAACCGCACCTGACATTGTTGGTATTTATTTTGGCGACTTTCAATCTGGCAACCCTATGACGTCATCGCGCTGCATAATCGTTTTTGTGCATTCCGGGATATATGTTTAACTGCAATTTTTCAGCGCAAAAAAAAACCTGCGCCAAATGTCCTATACTACATCTGTTCAAAAATTTTAACCCAAGGGTTACAATTTTCAAAACCTATGAATTGAATGACTTTCTAACAATAACCAATCAAATACTACAGACAGCATATTTGGCTTACTTACATACTTCGTAGAGTGACCTTTAGGTAAATTCCTAGTGTATGGTGCCTCCTCGGCGCGATTCTGATAATTGGCGGCAATGCCTTGGCAAACGTGAAACGGTGCAAGAAAAAAACAACTAGGTTTGCCGTAGTTCATGACATTGCTAGGAACGTCATGAAATAGGGTTGTCAAAATATAAAATTTATTGTCACCAAATCACATTTGGCGGGCCCACCGTACACTAGGAATTAAACGACCTTTATTCTGAAGTTTAACCAGTTAGTCCAATACAGAACATTTATAGCACCAAAAAAGATTTATAGTATTACATCTGTTTCGGTATCAATAGTACACAACTCACTTGAATTAGACTTTTGTAGTCACTATTATGTTTTAGAGCTGGATGATCATTTTCGAAACAAAATTCACCCAAAGAATCATAGTCCATCTCATTGGAGTGTTCAGATGGCTCTCGTTTTATATGAATCATCTTATTTTCGTAGGACATTTCACTATCTAGACCATTAGACGATGTTGAGGGCATATCACTTGACGATGTTCCGATCATTTCACTAGATGTTGTTGCGAACATTTCACCGTTTGCATCCCCATCAAAAAAATCTGGAGGTTCTATTTTAACCACAATGTTTTCCATGGTTAATATTGCAGGTTTTGAAAATAAGTTTTGGTTATTTACGTAAGTGTCGACAATCGAATTGAAAAAATTTACTTTCATATCACAAAGTTATAGTCTTCTAAACACAAAAATTGTATTAATCATGGTTATTTATTTTTATAACATTTATATTTGACACATTTCGAAAAACTTTATCAAAAACAAAAATACATCAACAAAATGTTGTTTATTGTTTACACCGTTTCTTCAGTTCACTTCAATTATGTATGATCTATATTTTTCTGGACTGTGAAATATTTAATAAATTTAATTATTTAAATAACAACAATTGTCTTAACAATTTTAAAAATACTTATATATATGAATATATATTACAAAACTGTTTTGTAGTAATTAGTTTCGAAAATAACCGGATATGCGATTATTTCGTTATTTACCTTACAACTTTCCAACACTTCAACTTCGACAGCATTTAAAGTGTCGTCGTTTCGTTCTCTCGAGCAATATCGCACTTGTCAATCTAACCGAGTCAGTTTCCCGTTCCATTTCTCCCAAATTCCCCCAAAAACAGCTCTCTCCGACTAAACTGGCAGCTTAGATCGAGCATCCACAATGTTCAGCTGGCTCAACAGAGACGAGAGTCGCCGCAAGGAACCGGAACTCTACAACAACGTCGTCGATGGCCTCAAAAAGATCTACAAATCAAAAATCCTTCCGTTGGAGGAAGCGTACTTATTCAGCGAATTCCACTCCCCACCCCTCGACGATCCCGACTTCGACGCCAAGCCCATGATCCTCCTGGTAGGCCAATACTCCACCGGGAAAACAACATTCATAAAATACCTCCTCGAGAAAGATTTCCCGGGGATCCGGATCGGCCCCGAACCGACCACCGACCGATTCATCGCTGTCATGCACGGGGTGCAAGAAACCGTCATCCCCGGCAATGCCTTAGTGGTCGACCCCAAAAAGCAGTTTCGCCCCTTATCCAAGTTCGGAAACGCTTTCCTAAACAGACTCCAGTGCTCTATGGTCAACTGCGACGTCCTGCAAAGCCTCACCATAGTCGACACCCCAGGTATTCTATCCGGTGAGAAACAGCGAGTCGACAGGGGTTACGACTTCGCCGGTGTCCTGGAATGGTTCGCCGAGAGGGTCGACAGGATCATTCTGCTCTTCGACGCCCACAAACTGGACATTTCCGACGAGTTCCAGAGAAGCATCGAAGCTCTGAAGGGGCATGATGACAAGATTCGAATTGTCCTCAACAAGGCGGACATGATCGACCACCAGCAGCTAATGCGAGTCTATGGGGCGTTGATGTGGTCACTGGGGAAGGTCCTCAACACGCCCGAGGTCGCTAGGGTGTACCTAGGGTCGTTCTGGGACCAGCCGTTGAGGTTTGATTATAACAGGAAGTTGTTTGAGGCGGAGGAGCAAGACCTGTTCCAGGATTTGCAGGGGCTACCCAGGAATGCCGCCTTGAGGAAGCTTAATGATTTGATAAAGAGGGCCCGCTTGGCAAAGGTAAGATTGGAATTCTTGATATTTTTTACATAGGAAGGTTTCTGGTATACCTTATTCTAAACAAATTTTACTATACAATTGCATGATCAGTTGGTCGGCAAATTTATATCTTTGTATGTTTAAGTCGTCAATCAAAAAAGAAATTGTCAAATATCTTTTATTTCCAACACATTTTTAATTTTAAGGTTATTTTAAAAAGTACCTAAAGAATAAAGGGGCACTCTGCCAAATCAGTTTTCATTGGCAACCTTAGCTTAAAATTTCCAGGATATCATAAAATGGCCATTGAAAAATTTTGATTTGAATTTCCACATGTGTGTAAAATTTATTATACAACATGCATGCATGTAAAACATATTACGCAAGTATTGTCTAATTTTACTAACTTCTTAAGTTTTACTAGCATTCTTAAGTTTAACCCAACGTAAAATTTTCTAATTCACATTATATCAAATTGTAACAGGTGTTTCGGAATATTGCAACGTTAAAAAGGGTACAGATGTAGTATAGGACGATTGGCGTGCAAGGTTTTTTTTGGCGTGTTTTATAGAGGCGATAAATTTATAGTATGGCAACCCCACCTAACATTGTTGGTATTTTCCAATTCTTGTGGCGACTTTCAATCTGGCAACCCTATGACGTTATAGCGCTGTTTAATGGCAATTTTTCGTCGCAAAAAAAACCCGCACCAAATGTCCTATACTACATCTGTTCCTTAAAAAGTGTATTTAATTTCTAATATACAGCCAATAATTGACTGTAATTGGTAAGCGATAAATCTTATATTTTGACAACCTTGACTAATAATTTGCATGATTTATAACACTAACATGTTTGACTGCACGAAAGATTGCCTGTAAGCACCATAATGGACTGCTCTAAAGAAGTACTAGCTATCTTTAGTAGTCGAAAGCGAGAGACCACAATTGGTTGGTGCCATAAATCGACATGGAAATCTGTGACATTAACCAGCAAACAGTATTTGCATGCGTTTAAAATTGTTGCCAAGGTCTCGGCATCAATTTTCAAATCCACACCAAGGCTAGCATATACTATGATTTTACCAAAAGTGTCTTCAACATATTTTAATTATAAAAGACTCTTTACTTACTGTTAGTAACTCTGCTAAAAGATTTTTTCATCTCCAAAATTGTGGGTAAAAAGTTCCGGTGAGGCAATATACAAATCCTATCATGAATATGGCTTAAAAAAAGTGTTTCTCTATCCTTAACAAATCAGAATTTATAAATAAAGAGTTTAAAAAAAGCGGTAAATTCCTATTGTTCGGTGCCCCGTTGTCACCAAGGCCAAAAATTACATGTTTTTTTTTGTCGTCAAATCAAAATGGCGGACATTGCATTGGTCGCACTTGAGCTCCACAATGGGCTAATGACGACGGTTTAGAATTGATTCCGAAGGTTTGCTTTGGTTAATTAACATCGCACTAGAGTTTATATTGGACGCCTATCTCAAAGTTAACAATGTCCCTCCGGGCAGTCGATCATGGTGCTTACAGGCAATCCTTCGGGCAGTCGTTTGGGGCATTTCGACGGCACTCTGAAGAGCACGCGCATACCGCGCTAAAGTCACAGACTCCTGACGTCGATTTTGTGGTCTCCGACTACTTAGGATCACATCCATGACCCCCTCCGGGCAGTCGATCATGGTGCATACAGGCAATCCTTCGGGCAGTCGTTTGGGGCATTTCGACAGTACCCTTAAGCGTACATGCGTACCGCGCGCTAAAATCACAGACTCCTGAAATCGATTTTGTGGTCTCCGGCTTCTCAGGATCACATCCATGACACCCTCCGGGAAGTCGATCATTTGCTGCATAATGTATCCATGTTTCGACCCATAAACCCATTCCACAGTGAATTGCACCGAGGCCCGCTCCATGCGCGTTTGCTTGTTAGACAACAATCCGGCATCACGGCACGTTAGTCTTTCATTTCCAACTCTCAAAAATACCTACTATTCAAATAAAAGTCGTATGCGTCGTATATTAAAAGTATACATCCATAGCTTAGGATAATCAAACTCACAACAATGCGAGCCGTACGTCGATTCAAAAATGGCAGAACAACGTGAAAGCACGTGAGAGGGAAAAAATTTAGGGTTGCTTTACAACATGATATTTTCGCATGTCATTAAGTAGGGTTGAAAAAATATAAACTTTATCGCCCAATCATTTGTCGCCAAATCCCATTTGGCGAGGGCACCTTTTTAATGAAATTCTTCCTATTTCAACTCTAAAAATGTTCATAATTTAAAAAAAAATTAAAGTAGCGTATAAAAATATTGTTTTCATGTGTGTGTTCTCTGTGCATTTAATTTGATAACTCAATGTCTCAAGTATCGCTTTGGGTTACTTTGCTTTGGGAAATGGAACTGTAACTGACCTCTGTGACAGTGTTTTGCAACCCACATCGTTTTACCCATTGTTTAAAATTTTCCATAGAAATTGTAAATGAATTATGTAGAGATGAACTGGATAGTGGTTTTGCCGGATATCCGACACACATTACGGATATTACATATCGGATATCCAAACTAAATTTTGTCGGATATCCGGCAGTTATTTTTTTTACAAAAAGATCTTCTCTGAACAGTTCTTTAATAAACTGTTCATATTCATACTGATTTTGAAACTGTCAGAGCTGTACTGCGTTTGAAAATGTAATTGAAATATTTCTAAATTGTGCTATATTTAAATGATAAAACTAGCTCCTACTAGACTGGAGAATAAGACAATTTCTAATATATAATGAACAGGGATGAAGCTATGCACGCTACACACCACCACCCATGTGGATTGTTCAAACTCCAAGATAGCTAATGGCTAGTCTTCATCATATCTTCTTCACTATCTATTCTCTGTGACCCACCGTGTCTGAAACCTACCCGGTCAAGTTTTAATGACAAAGTTATCACTTCACTCCTTATCCACCTGAATAGCCCGAGATAAATTCAGGGTAGAATCTGAAGAATACCTTGGTAAATTGAAAAAAAAAAATCGGCAGCGTTTTATTAATACGAATAACATTGTAATCGGATATCCAGCACTTTGCTTCCGGATATCCAGCACTTTGCTTCCGGATATCATATAATTACCAATTGGTTAAAAATCAGCCAGGTACCGGATAGTTACCAGATATCAGTGGCGGCTCGCCCACTACAGCAAGTACAGCCGGGCTGCACCTAAATTCATTAGTGTATTTTAAAACTAAAATCAGATATTTTACTAATTTTCTTAAATGAAGATTATAATTGAAAATGAAATTTCTACGGTAGTAAACAAAATCTCCGATAAATAGCACGCATGTTACCATAATGCACAATTCAGGATAGGAAAAATCTCCATTCAATCAAACTGCAGCCAAAAAGCGAAATTCGAAATCGGCTGCATCGTTGCCATGGCAACCGCTACGTAGTATGGGGATTCCTCCCATGCTAATGCACTGCATTTTGTGAGAAGGTACAGCCGAAATGAGTTTCCTTGTTTTAGCTGCATATGAGGTTCGATATGCTGATTGGCTAATGGGTGAAACGAGAACTTACGAGATTATATCCAAACGGAAATGGTTTTCGTGATACATTTACTGTGTGTTGTTGTTTCAGGACATGGTCCTGCTGTTGTTTCGTTATGTAAGTTAATATTAAAATTGAAAAAAAGCAGGATTGCTTTAATTTTCAAAAAATAAGTAAGTGTTTTCTATTTTTTTCGCATGTTATCATTTCTTAAAAATTTAAAGGAAACTTGATTTGAGTAGGGAATAATAAAGAATTTCCGTTCATGTATGGTTTTTGGAAAATAGGGGGGGATTCACAGGATTTCGGCTGCACTAACATTTTATGCCACGGGCCGCCACTGCCAGATATCCGTTTCATCCCTAGAATTAAGCATTTGCTTCCTCTTGATACAATCACCTCCATTGTTAGTGGTCACAGGTGTAGTTGAAATTATGTAAGGTAAACTGGACATATTTGAGACCTTGTTGTTATAACGATTGGCTTGTAATCAGTTAGTTGCACATACAAGCCCCAATAAGTCCAACCGAAATTTAAACACTTATGGTTATCATTAAATTTGCCTTCATCTAAATGTCCGTCATATGCTTGTTGCAAAAGTTTGGGAAGAAGTTTCAGTCGTTTGAGTTGTTTTTATTAGCAATACCTAAAAAATTTAATTTTAAAGTAAAACTTCTTTTGTTTTTGATTATTTTACACATGAACCTTTTATCAGCCTCCTGTCGAACTTTAACAAAAGTATATATATATATAATTTTTTTTTTTAAATCTTTAAAGATGCATTTTTTTTTTTTTCAAAATTGAAATTTTTACTTAAATTTTTTATTAAAAAAATTATGTTACATACCTCTCTAGTTTAATTCAGAAAGCTGCTATGGCAATTTAAATATATGTCGGTCTTGCGATTTTTTTTTTTTTTAAGCTTTACATAGGCCATATTTTCAAAATGGATAGATATATTTGAATAAAATTTTGTATTTTCTTAGTCTACATGATGACTACCCCTGTGCCAAATTTGATGAAAACCTGAGTTGGTGAAGTAAAATATTTATTATAAGTGTGTTGATTTGACACGGAGACTGGGCCTGATTACCGAATAGGCCCGAAAAGACCAGGCTTACACTTTTGAGGGGCCCCCAAATCACACATTTTATATAAATATTCAACACACTTGACAAAGATTGCTACTAAATTTACCTTAGAAAAGTGGCATTACTAACTTTAGCAAAAAAAAGCTGCTACTTAGGTTAGATTTGGTCGAACATTGGGAAAAAAAATCAAAATCATACAGAATATTAGGAATATTCATTACTTAATGTTTTTTTAATATATTTATAATGTGTTTCGTTTTAATGCCATGAAGAGGCAAGGATTTTAGTACATGTAAAATCTTGATTTGATATTCCAGGGTGTATTTGAGAGCAATAGGGCCCCCATTTAAAAGTGGGCTTCAATGTGATAATCGGGCCGTGTACGGAGGGCAATAGCCCAATTTCGGCCGAAGAGAACTGGGTTTACCATATTCTCAAAGAAAACAATTGTTTTTTTCCCAGACAAAAGGTTGCCCTGGGCCGCAATTGGAACTTTCCGGCACGGAGACCCTATAACTCCAACTACTTATTTAAAATAACAATAATTTCCAGATCAAGACAGTAATCGAAAGTCGATTTCTTTAATGGCATTTCGAAGTATGCAATATTTTTTTTTTGTAAAGAAACTCCTATCAGTCTTAAGATAACATTATCTGATCGTTAATATGCCGGTTCCCAGCTGTTTAAGTACGCGAAAATTCGTCATGTTTTTATTTGTCATTTGCCCAAATTCAACGCAGTTAAATATTTCCAAACATCTCGTATTATGCAAAAAAAAGGACTATTTTATTTAAAGTTTTAATATAAGTCGTTTTGATTATGCGTTTTAAGCACCAACACGTTTAAACCACGTGTTTATGTTTTAAACCCAAATTGATAAGAAAGTTATTGCGATAAGTTGTTTTATTTGCGATAAGTGGGTTACTGCAGGAAAACGACTTTTAGGGTTCTGATTCATGTTTAAATCTTTTGCTATTCGAATTTTATAATACAAAAACTTACTATGCTGAAAGTATCTGCAACTTACAGGAGTAGGTTTCCTGAATTGACTTTTTAATTTTGAAAATATGAATTGTGTAAATTCAACTTCAAATAAATCACTGAAATCCTGGACTGCTAACGATAAAAGGTGCTTGAATAATGTCATTTTGGTTCACTTATAGTACAAAAAGATTTTTTTCTATCGTATGTTTCAATTACAAAGAGGTGAAAAATGTGTCAATGACAGTGATCTAACACAGCAAGAAGATTCGTAAATATAAACAATTTACCCAAAGCAAAATACCGAATAATGGAAACAGACTCAAAACATTTCCTAGTTGGTTTATTTAGCCCACTCTACACGAACATGATCAACGCGCGCGAGCTTTTGCAAATGGCTGTGCGATTGGTGGGTGCAAACCACGCGGTTTGTATACTCCTATCAAAGAACCATCTGAAAAATCTCGCGTTTTAATCTCGTCCGTGTAGAATGGGCCTTAGTCGTGTTTTAAATTGCTCTCGGGAAAAATAAATATCAAAAAGAAAACTTTTGTTTATGCCAGTGGTTCCCAAACTTTTGCGAGTCACTGCGCCTTTTTTGAATTAAGATCTGGCCCACGCCGCCCTACACTAAGTAAAAGTATTGCTAATCCTAAGCAAGAGATAAAAATAAATAAAACTCGTTAATAACAATATCGCGCGCGCAGTGTATTTTCACTAGACTTCGACTATCAATCTAACTGACTGAATCGATCCGGCAACGCTTGCTTATATATTCCGTCCGCAAGATCTTCCAGAACAGTCGAAATTTATAGCGAAGTGCCTACTACGTATCTGATTTTTAAGGGAATGGAACTAAAAGGAGGAAGTCTCTTAGGTTGGCCTTTTCCATCCACCTCACTGTCTATCATTGCTCTTACAGCTATTGACGTCACAAGAAGTTTCAGCCCAATCATCTGTCTTGGTATATATGGAAATGTTATTACTGATACAAGATCCTTTTGCAAAGTCGACGGTTTACCGCATAGTTTTAAACAGCTTCCCTTTGGCGAGTTTTGAAACATTTTCATTTTTCTTTGGCGTATTTTGTAGTTTCTAAATGCGTAGTTACGCATCTTATAAGAGTTCGATTATTTTTAGATGTGTGGTTATTTTTATTTTTAGATAAATACTATGTGAATTACTGAGAGTCTAATTAATTATGAAGCTCTTGTTCCCAGGAACGCCGCGACGCACACTTTGGGAACCCCTGATTTATACTCTTGATTGTGTAAAAAAAAAAAATCCTCCTTTTACAACTCCTTGATTTTAATCTGCACTCCACTCTTTGACATTCCAATTTTCGGTTCTGTTTGCTTCGCCATTGTGTTTCTAATCTACACTCTTCAGAAGTATATCTGTAATAGAAGAATATCTTAACATTTCAAATGAGACTGCCTTTCTAAACAAATGATTATCGTAGTAACAATACTTGATTCCTTATTTGCATTTTCTCGGGAACATGCAAAGATTTTATCTCCAAGGAGGATAAATGCACTTTCGTTCTTGGAAGTCATTTTAGAAAGGGGTTGTTCGAAGGGGAATTCCCGATTTTTAAAGATTTAGTTGAGATAATTTAATCGAGAAACTAGATTATTTGATGGCTTTTAAAGGAGGTGTACTTCGAATAGGATTTGAATACGGTTAATTTGAATTCGTACATGTAGATACACTGCGTTGATTTGTTTTTAATTTGTATGTCAGATGAGATTTTCCGCTCTAGGAGTTGGCTATTAATATCACTTTTATCCAGTAGTGGCGCTAGGAATTGCCCGACGGGGGGGCTAGTCTTCCCCGACAGGGGGGATAATATCCCCGACGTAAAATACACGTATAAAATTTTCCTAAATAACATGTCGAGGATAAATATTGCGTAACTAAATGATTATAACTAAATGCTTGTAATATTTAATGGGTTATTACTAAAGAATTGCAGAGTTTCAAATATTCTGGACTGCAATCAACAAGTATCATTTTTATGTTGGAATAATTACTATTTAACTCGTTTACAGTTTTCGCAAACCTAAAGTATAGTGGGGAAAAGATAAGTAAAAAAAAATGTACAAATCATACCGTTCTGTCATTTAATTTAGTGTTTTTTTTTTTATTTAAAAACAATGATAAAACATTTATATTTATAAAAGGCAACGAAAATGAGCGATGAGTTATTTCTTATGAAATTCTTTTCATAATATTGAGCTGTAGGTCAATCATGGTTGAAGATGAAAAAGTTTTTTAAAAAATTTTAAGCATTCGTTTATTTCTTCCACGACCTTTTCCAAACAATATATTTACGACTGAGATAACAAATTTAAAAGTCCACAAAAAAATAGGAAGTGTGACATATTTTTTAAAGAAATATTTTAATTTTTCGAAGACATTTTGGATTTGTACTATTTTTGAAAAAAATATATTAAAAAGATTTTTTTTAATACTTAACTTTCTGTGTATCTTAAAATCAATCCAATCTGGTTATCCATAACATTTCACTTTCACCATGATATCGTTTTTTTTTTTTAAACTTTGAAGCGATTTCGTTCAATTTTAGAAGTAATCTAAATTTTCTATAAATTTTAATGTCGTATGAAACAGTGAACATATAAAATTAAATGTTTGTTATATAAGAAAAAATGTCGTTTTTAATTTTTTAGTCAGCCTGAAAAATTAAATCTGAATTGACAATGGAATCGCCTGTGTCTAATACATAAAAATTTCATATTTTGACTTTTGTTTAACCTAATAATAATTTAGGAAATATATATTTGTTAAAAATTCAAATTTCTTTAATCAATTCAATCTTATATTTTAATTTTACTTACACCAACATGTTTAAATTACCTAGTAGGACTAATTAAAAATTTAATGGATTTAACGACTGTCCATTCAATGGAAAACTATTTCTGACTACCTAATTGAACCATGATTGTCCTTTAAAATAGGATCTGATTTCTTCTGAACTGATTTTTTTAGAACAAATATTTCTCAATATATTAATTTTAACGATTCCACATGAAAAACTTATTCCATATTGATATTTTATTATTAAATTACAAATAAATTTAAATTTCACAAAATGTACAGTAATAAAAATTGTAATAAAAATAAAGGTATTTTTTAAACTTCATATAAAAAATGTATTGTTAGAAAAAAGTACCATACTAAATAAATTAAATAGGCAATATAAAAATTGCAATAGTTCTTCGAAATCCAGAAAACATAAAAATCAACAAACGATAGGACTCCGTTCTTAACAAAATAAATAAAATATTATTAAATTGTCATGTACAAATAATTAAAAAAAAATCACAATAATTTTTAAGACATCTCACCTTATACGAATTGCATCAAAGTTTGACGGTACTGTAGTTCCCAAATCCACTATATGATAATAGATCCTCGCAGATCGGACACTCACTAATCTCAATGCATTGCCTACTTTACTGCATTTTTACTCTTTTAAAAATTAAAAACAACAAACTTTATCAAGTTTTTTAAACCTTTCATAAAGAACGGAACTCAGACTGTTCTACTGCTTCGTACAATACAAGTGATCGGTTCGTTTACTGGACCTCCTTTTTCTTAGAAACCTTAAATACTAGTGTACCAACACCAGTCAGCAGTCCTCTCTGTGTCCTATCCTATGCAGATGCGTGACCCCCAAATTCAAAAAGAGCTTGCCAGTGAAAAGCCAGCTAAAAGAACAAAAAAACTATAAAATGGAAAAGGGTGTTCTTGAATGAAAATATTTTGCCTTTAGTTCTTTTCCTTTGAAGATGAAGATAACAAGTGACAGATGACATTTTTACCACCTTAATTGCCCTTTAGCGGCATTGCTCCCAATACCTCGGTGGCCGCCTCGGTTCAGCTTTAGGGGGCATACTCAGTTTAGTATGCCCCCTGAGGCTGAACTGGATCCGAGTCGAGAGGGGCGTCTTGCCGTCCCTTTGTCAAGAAACACAAGGGGACGAGAAACATAGAAGAGGGACCAATGTTCTCACTCGATGAAACTGATTTTATCTTTTGGAGGCATCTGTCTGCTCTGGGAAATACCGCGACTCTCAGACTGCCGTGGACGGCTAAATTGTTCTTCTATGGTCAAGTAACAATGGTTGCCTCGACAAAAAGTAAAATAAATTTTACGTTTGGAACTAGAAATCCGATATATTTGTCCACATTCGTTAAAATGAAACTACATGAACATAAAACATGGTAAACTGAGACAGCAATTAAATGACTATTGTTTTTTTTCTGTATTATTGAAGTAATCAATGTTGGAGGAAATGTTTTTTTTTTTGCGTCATGGCAAATTTGTTTCGTAAAGACAATGTACAAAAAATAGTTTTTTTCCTAATTTTTGACTTACAGTTGTATAATAAAAAATCTGTTTTATTTTTTGTTTTTATAATAGGTACAATTTAAGGTAAGGCAGGTCCATTCTACACGAACAAGTAAAACGCGCGTGAGCTTCTCGGTGATTCGAGAACCCATACCGTATGAATTCTCGAATCACCGAGAAGCTCACGCGCGTTTTACTCGTTGACATAAAATGTAGAATTGTGTAAAATGGGCCTTAGGCTTTTTTTTTATGACCAGTAAAATGGATGAATCAATACACGTTTATTGAAATAATTTTACAGACGGTAATACCGGAGATACGTATTTTGCTCAGTATCCATGATCAATTGTACAAACGAGAAACGGTATTTTATAAGAGTAAAAATCTTTTTCTTTACATGTAATGTTTTTAAAATCGTATCTGTGTAAAGGGTGCATGCAGGGCGTGGGCGAAGTGAACTTTAACAAAAACATGAACATAACGAAAACTTACGTAACGAAAACTTACGTAACGAAATCATAAGCCTTGAACAGCGTTGGCGTAATTGCATTATCATCTAACTCATACTCGTCTGAGAGCATGTAGAGTTTTTATCGGAACCCAAAAAGTGCTTGAGTTGAGTTTGACGTTACATGCCTTAAACACCGCGGTCGTTTTGAGAGAGACACTTCCTACCTAATTTTTTATTACTAATTTTTTTTGTTTGTTTGTTGAAATTACTGTATAAAAAGGTTAATTAAAGTTCCTAAACGTAAAAATATCGACAGGATCAAAATTACGATAAGATGTCAAGCGCGACAAACCAATCTTGAAATAAAACGCCACAACCCCCCAACAGTTCTTAAATTTACTGACAATTACTTTTCAATTAACTGCGTTAAATACCCTTACGTTACATCCAGCCCTCCCAGCAAGCTCATACACGGAGAATATAGTATCTTGGTCGGGAAAAGGGCGAATTTGACAACCATCCGTTTACTAAATCGTTACACACATGCTGAGGATTGAACTCGCGCCCATCGGATGCTCGTCCGAGCCCCTTATTCGGACATAAAAGTCGGGATTTCAATGAACTGTAACATTGTTGGAATTCTGCCTGTCGAGATGACACAGATCCATTTTATTAAAAAAAATTATTTAATGTTTCACAAAAACTTGTTTTTAACAATTAAATTAACACTTCTTCCCCGACGAACTTCATAATTCTGCCCGACAGGGGGGCTTGGCTTGCCCGACGGGGGGGCTACAGCCCCCCCCCAGCACCCCCAGTGGCGCCATCTCTGCTTTTATCGTCCAAAAGATTCTGATATTAGAACGAACACAATTTACTCTTCCTTAATTGAAAAAATACATGTCGCAATGCCTCTCTGCACTTTTTATTTGTTGAATAAAAACTCCTTTTTATGATAACTGACCAATCATTGGTTTCCAAACTTTAGAAGTCCACGGACCACTGATTCAAAAATTCGGCAAGCCGCGGACCACTACAAAGTATAAACAATAATAATAGTTTAATTAGTTTGATAATTGCAATAAGATAATTAGTTTGCGAAATGTGAGCAATCAAACACAGACCGGCACATGTGCCAGTCTGTGTTTCATTGCATTGGCGGATCCAGGGAAGGGAACAGGTAACCAAATCAACCTAACATGCAGTGATCTCTCTCCCTTTCCTCTTCAATAATCACAGCATCACAACGTCTTTTCGCAGGATAGTATGACCATCAAGGTTTAGGGTAGATGGGCCGGCGTGCGTCAGTCACGTAGGATAAAAAGCCACCTTGTATTTCTCTGGTGATCCCTTTTGTTTGACCAATGACTTTTTGAATTGACAATTCAGTATTTCATCGTAAATTGTTAGTCAAAGACAAATTCTCAGTAAAGTTGAAATTTATTTTAAACGGGGTACCGGTGTAAAAAATTTAATACAATTATGAATTATTTAAAGTTAAAGCTAAAACTGTTAATAATTTTACGAAATTCATGCTAATTAGGTAATTAATTATCAGGGTGTCCACAAGCAGGGAAATCAGGGAAATATCAGGGAATTTGACCATTTTGGAAATATCAGGGAATTTAGGATTTTTTAGAAAAAATCAGGGAATTGGTAAAAAAAATATATTTTTAACTTGATTTCTGGCTATGAAACATCGTTGATTGGTTGCAAATATTCAAATGCTTTTTAAATGCAATCAAAAAGAGGGAAATTGCGTATGGGACTTTTAAAAGTGTATAAAAGTGAAAATTTTCTCGTAGAAACCGCACTAAAATGCTGATGTTTCTAAAATTTGACAAACCAATTGGCTATCTATAACTAGGTACTTGCCCGCCCACTCAATTTATTTTAAAAATAGATCTTTCAAATGTTTAAAACTTGCTAAGTTCCTAGTGAAATTCAAATTTCTTTTGAACATCCCTAAAATGAATTTTTTTCTGTTAAACTTAACGAAACTGTTGTTGCCTCTATTATTTTTTGGGTACATTTTAGATCTTAGGAAATATATTTTGTGTACTAAGCTGTATATCTTAAGATACTGGATTAGATTTAATAATTTAGTTTTATTATTAGGGATAGGGATTCATTGGGTTTCTACTATTTGAGTGTATTGGATTTTTTTTTAATGTTGATGTTACTTTAGTCTTTGATCTTAAAGTACTATCACTAATAATCTAAGAGATATATTGCACTTATTTGGACTTTTATGATTTTTAAGTAGCATTTTGAATTATTGATATTTGGTAAATGCTCTGGAATTTTGAATGTGGGGTTCATTAAATTTTTATGCATTGATTATTGATTTTTGGTTAGTTGTTACACTTTTTTGGGAGTTCGAAAATCAAGCGAAATAGTTAGTAAACTTATATATTAAAAATAAATATATTTTTGCGAAATAACAAGATAATGTCAAAGCATATCTTGCATAATAATAAGGAATAATAATACATTTAAAAAATATTACCGTAAAAAAAAGTACGGCTTGCAGGGAAATATCAGGGAATTATCAGGGAAATTCAAAATGCTTTCCCTGTGGACACCCTGATTGCATATTGTTGACTTAATTAAATAATTAATGACCAAATATTTATGAATTTTTTTTTATTTACATTTATTTCAGGAGGAGTCCGAATACATTTACATGTACTTCTCCCCCCTGAGTATGTATTTGTACTGTGTCCCCCACCCCCAGGTTTTTTTTCTGCATCCGGGTATGGCCCCTCATATTTTTTATTGGTGTAGATTGAACTCTAAAGAAAGTCAGTAGTGGTTTGATATATGAATACGCTTCTGATTCAAGTAAAAAAAAATATAAATCAACTAGAAATTAAAGATTGAAGTTTCCCACTTGAAAAAATATTTTAAGTGATTACATCCAAAATGCTTTTTCGCAGTTTCATCACTTAACTTCCTCAGTAAGCTGGGCTCCGTGAAGAAATATGTTCAATTACAACATCGCGACTATTGTCAAACTAGACGAGATGTGTACTACATCATTACGTACTATACCTGGAAAACAATCCCAGCGAGTCGCATTCGCTTTTATGTTGACAGGTGTTACTTCAAACACATTGCGTCTCATTACTTCTCTGTATTGCGATAATTAATAGTTCACAACAGGGTGTGGAGGATTTAAATCAATTGGTTTTTTTAAACACATTATTGAAATCCTGTTTGAAATAAAAATCTCACTGATGATGCTTTTATTAGTTTCCCTCCAGTTGCCCAGTGGATAAAAGGGTTCAGCTGGTAATTAGAGGATTGCTAGTTCGAGCCCGAGCAGGTGGACTTGACAAAGAAAAGTAAAAAAAAGTAGTGATCTTGCGATCGAAGATTTGCTAGCTTCGCTACAAAAATACAAGAAAGTCATCCAGAGCATCCAATAAATTATACTGCTGTGTATACGGGACTGGTGCACGATAAATTTGATTCAATGTCATGACGCCTATTGAGGTTGCATCGGATGCCAGCTCAGGTGTTGTCTTCATCATCTGAGTATGGTTAAAAAATGAGGCATCGTTTCTGGATCTTTTCCTCGAGATAGGCACCTAACTGTTGCCAATAGACCACTGTGCAACTCTAGTGCGACGTTAATTAACCGAATCAACTTTATTTTACAATATTTTTATTCAAAGGTTTGAGATACAACAAGCTACACCCTTACAATTAATTAAATAATATAGAATAGCATGCCCATAAAAAAAAATATTTAAATTTCCAAGCAGTGGATACAGCTTTACAATAGATCTTTACAAAAAATCATGTGAACGTCAGTGGGTTAATATTCTATTAGATTTGTATAGAGCAATAAAAAAAGTAGGGATCTGCAAAAATACTAGAGTGTCGTCCAGAATAACCAATAAATTATACTGGCGTGTATACGGAACTTGTGTAGGATAAATCTGATCGGGATCCTATGTCCTGACGCCTATTGAGGTTGCGTCGCATGCCAGCTTAGGTGTTGTCCTCGTCATCTGACCATGGTTAAAAAATACTAGGCATCGCTTCGGGGTCTTTCCTTCGTGGTAGGCCCCATCGTAAATGGCCCACTATGCAGCTCTAGTGCGACGTTAATTAACCAAACCAAACTGGACTTTTCCCTAAGGTTTATTTTTCACCAGCCCTTTTTTCCTTACCTTACACCCCACTTCAAGTTTTCTACGAACAGCTAGATTGGACCTGGACATTCCCAGTTTAGGATTACCTTCTTATCCTATGTTACAATCTGCTAAGAATGAGTGTAAAGGCTTTTGTTACTGAATTATTTTCTTTTCTTTAGAAAGCCCTTAATTTGAATTGATAAAATATGTCTTCTGGAAGACAAAAAAAATCCAATATGATTTAATTTTATTGATAAATTTGAAGTAGGTAAAAAAGGAAGTAGAGCTGTTAGTAAAATTTTTTTAATTCTTATTATAAAGTTAATGTGATAACTTTCTTTCATAAATGTCCCGAAATGTGTAAAAACCTGAATATTTATAAAATTTGGCTTCAGAAGGGTCGGTAAAATATAATATGCTATACAAATATAATATGCTATATAAAATGAATATACATTACATAAATACGTCATTTTGATTTTTTTTTTAAATGTGTGTGACATGTAACGAATGCAAGAAAGATATCATTTGGGACAGGTATTTATTTATATGAGGTAGGGGTGTGTAAATACCTATTTTTATTTACTCTATCCACTGGGTATTTACAAGACCCACATATGTAGATAAGTTAAATGTTTTAAGAAAAAAAAACTATTTAAAATTTTTAAATTATGAAAAGAAATCGAAAAATCTTATTTAAACAAAAAAAAGGTATTAAATCTAATTTTTTATTATTATTCTTATTTTTTTTTAAAAAATCATGATTTTTTTTTTACACCCTGGTTTACAACCGATGCTTAACATCCGAGTTTACGAAGACAAATTATGACCGAGACTTGATAGTTTAAGATTCAGGCTCTCTGGTTTCTCTGAATCATGAAACATTTAATGATTCATCTCGAATTAAGTTGAGTAAGGTAATAATGGTAGTACGGTTTAAACTTAATTCAGATGAATCATTGCCAAGGACAGTTCAACGAGTTTTTATGACACGAGCGAATATGATTTTAGCGCCTCATATTGCAGAAATAACGTGTAAGCCGATTTGTTACTTTTTTTTAATATTGTAACTATGTCAACTAAAATGTACTTAGGTTCGAAATTTGGAAGAAATCACTGGTTTCCAAGGTCAAGAGTTTGCTTTCTTGCACTACAAATAATAAACGAATGTCAAAGTATTATGAATTTAATTGTAATACAGACAACTCTCGTTATCTCGAACTCGAAGGGAAGTGTATAAAAATTCGAGTTATCGAAAATCCTATTAAAAAGCTGTTTTGGTAAAAATAAATACTAGTATACTTACACGACTTTATTTAACATATCTATCCAAAATAGTTTGGTAAGTATTTATATTTTTTTCGAAATCAATTATATTTTCCAAATGCACAATTGCTTGAAATGTCTCTGATGTTTTCATTTCCGGCCTCGATTCATTGAACGCACGCATAGATTTTATCGAAGATAGAGCCTCTTACAAAGTTATCTTTGGAGGAGGTTAGCATTCTTCATTATCATTCTTCTTCTGAGAGCGATCTCTCATCAAATGCTGCTATAGAGAGTGCATTGCCTAAACAAAAATGAGAAGAGGGTCGAGTGTCGTCTTCATATTTTAAGTGAGTTGCTTTCTGGACGGTCGGTAATGTTCCAAGAAAGTGACTCGCACTTTAACCGAAAACGCCAGCTGGCTTGAGGGACGATAAATCATTAATCTTCCTTGTTGGACTGATTCTGCGTTAAAGAGGAAGGGATACAGCTCAGGGAATCCAGTCTAGCGACATTCAAACAAAAGGGTGAGGCACAGGTAGGAATCCATTGTAAGTAAATCCTTTCAATAACGCACAATAAGAAAGAGAACTGATAAAGAAGAACGTGGCAATTACATATATGCTAAAGGTTCTTCAAAATCCGTAGTTTTGAGAGGAAAACAAAATTTTGAGTTGTGAGGAAACTTCGAGTTATCGAAGTTTCGAGTTATCGAGTTATCGAAAATAAGGACGAAAAACTTCGAATTAAAGAGATAAAATTACATTAAATAAGTAATGAAGGTGCAGGGAAATAGATTTTTTTCGAGATATCGAAAAATTCGAGTTATCGAAGTTCGAGTTATCGAGAGTCTACTGTATATAATTTAAGTCGCCCAATTCCAAGATATCGCTCTTGTCCATTTTGTAAAACTACCCCTTCACTTTTTTTTTTAAATCACATTTTTTTTCGTATTAAATTTTATTTTTATACTTGGAATGAAGCAAAGTATTTTTCTTTATACATTAAACAACATACTATGCTTAATTCCAGTCGTAAAATTAAATAAAAAAAATATGAAGGAATAATTTTTCTTAATTGGGCAAAAGATGTTTTGGAATTGAGCACCTCATTTAATTAAAAATATAACCCTAAAAAAATGTCCAATGTTGACATCAAATTTCCACCATTTATATTTAAATTTTTTTCGATAAATTTTGGCATCCGCCTTAGTCTGGTCATTTGGTCCTTAAGTGGCCCTTGCTCATTGCTTAAAAAAAAAAATTTCATGTCGTTGCATTGGGATAAGTCCTAGAAAAGTTTGGTTTTAAACAAATTCTATGCAGCATTCCGTAACTTTCTTTTACCTCTAACAAAAACCTCGTGTCTGGAAGAGTTTTGATTTATATAACATTTAATTTTAACTGTTCGCGACGTTCTCGAAAATTACTGAGAGGATTTGAATCAAACTCGGTATTTAATTATGGCCTTCAATGTGAAGTGTATCGGAGAAGTCGAAAAATAGTAGGACAAACACATTGGAGTAGCCGTTTTCTAGATTTTGTCTACCTTACGGAATAGTTACTCAGGTTTCCCTTATACCAATGGTCAGAGCATTCAAAAATGCATTATTAATTAGAAATTATCAGAAGAAACTCGTCGAACGTTTCAAGAGACGATTTCACTATCGTGAAGCATTATCAAAGTCGCGACAATCGGATAGTTTTTAAGATTAGAATTATTTTCACGAATTGCTTAAGAGTAAATATCTCGACCGTGTATACGATCCCTTAGAATAGTTCTCAAGCAGTCCTTAAATAAGACCAAAAAAAATCGAAAACGGCAGCCTTTTAGAATTTTATTTCACCTTGTTGTCACCCGATAAACAACGTGCATAATTCAGTAGTTGTACCAGTATATTGTTAAGGTGTCGTGTAAACACTATTTTGAACTAAGATATCTCAAAAGCTGTGAAAACACCATCGAGGCAGTGAATATTTGACCCGAAAACTCTTTATATATTGTGGCAGATAATAAAAGTAAAAAATGTGTGTATTTAATGCATATTTTAACATTGTCCTTGGAAGAAGTGAATTCTGATAAATATGACGTCACCGTAAATCTCGTATTTCTCTTTTCTTTTCTACTACTGCTACCATTGTGTAAAAAAAGGAATAATAAGAATATTTAGTATCTGGATATAAATATTTCCATAAATACTCTCGACTAATAAAATAATATAAAGACAATAAAACGTCTTTGATGAAACACATTTTTCCGTAGTTATTCAGAAATTATGCATTTTGGTCTTGACGATTTCTTTTGATGCCTGTCTATTGAAATATTAAATCGTCCCCATCCATTACATTAATTAATTATATTACTTTTTTAAAGTTAAGGATTCTTATAAAACTTTTTCTACATTGATATGAATGAAAAGTGTCTTAATGCATTTGTTACTAAAAATAATAAATATTTAACTTTACTTCGTTGACTTTTAATTCATGATAATTTTTTGTTATAAAATATCACTGAAAGAACTTAAATTTCAATTAGTAATTGTATATAAATATTCACCATTCACCTAAAGATACCAGCTATAGCATTTTTCTACCATTCGATACTATGATTGGCTTTTATTTTTTTAATTAATTTTTCTAACTCAATATTTTGGAATTTTCTAAGGTACTTTGAAAGTGTCAAATTTTATTGCAGTCATATTTTCCTATCCCTCTATAAAACCACGATTCTATTGCCCATTTTCTACAAGTTCACGGACTAATGTAACTTTTAAAACTTGCTTGTACAAGGTTCAGTTATTATATAACTTTAAATATAAAACACCAAACTTCCTACTTTATTAACAAATACCACCATCAAAACGACAATTTTTTTTACCTATTTGACACAATTTTTCAAATTTTTGTCCTTTTTTACTAATTAACTTAGGGGTCAATGCTCATCTTAGTATAATCGAATCCTTATATATAGAACAAAAAAAAAGTCATACAAAGAAAAACTTTAATTGATGCAATTGTTTTCGACAGAGTAATGCAAAAACCAGATTTTATTTGGGCACCAATTAATATATTTTAATTCACCACAACAATAATATTATTCTTCGTTAGATGATTAAAACATACGAGGACGAAGCTTCGCAATCAGAGAGTTGTAATATTAAATAGAGAGCGCCTTCAATACCAGACTCTCATAAGACCGCGGTGTCAACATTGAAAAGAAAAACTCGCATCACGTGGTTATAGCGCTGCCACATTTGGCGTTCAGGCATCTGCAGGAGTTTCAAATTTGGCGCACTTTCTTCTCTTTTGGTGATAAGGAGTTCTGTCCGTATTCAACTTTTTAACATATATGTACGTATTTACTTATTTTCAAACAATATGCGCCAAATATTTCCTCTTCATTAACGAAACGAAAATATTTTATTTGTGTTCAATACTCGAAGAAGCGAAACTCTTAATATTTCTCGTGTTTTATTGTTCATATTTTCTTATTGAAGTATACAAAATAACAATTGAAAGAACTTCGCTTAGGGTAAATTTTTTACATAAAAACGTAATGCAATTATTTCAAAACTACAAAGTAAGAAAAATCTCCTCAATATATCTCTTAAACTCCCTTAAATTGTGCCACTCGTTCAATAAAAACTATATTTAAATACAAAATTAAACACAAAACCGTATTACACTACTTCGATCTCGTTTAGTTCTGAAAGTCGCCAAGGCCTGCCAAGTAATATTGGCGCATGAATGAATTGGCATTTCCACATATCACGTGGTTTCAATGATGGACACTCGGAAATCAGCATTTTTATTCCTCTATTTGAATCATTACTCTATGTTCGCAATCTGTTTCCATCCATTCCCAGCAATTAACCACGGTGCCACATTTAACACGACTGTCAGAACATCCAACTGTTTCTACTCAGTGCGGGGAAAAAAACACCCATTACACATTTTTTTAATCGCGAAATTCCATTCTTCAAGAGCACTCCAGCTGACGCAAGTTCCTTTTTTATTTTTTTGCCTGAAAGAACACCATTATGTTCTGTCATCGCTGCAGCACAAACTGTTTCTTTGTCCTCTGTCGGACAGCGCAATTTCGTAGTTGGTCGATTTTTTCCCCCGTTACGGTCACGTTGGCATACTTGCTGCTGCTGCCTTCAAAAAATAATTCGAATGTTTTGTCCGTCCACGCGAATCCGCTGACACTTTCCATTCTTGTGATTTACATGCTTTGTTGTTGGATGGTCGAGTGGTTTTGTGAGTGCGGTTCGACTGGCCGCAGTTTTATAGTGGTTTTTTTTTTTTTATATTCACAGTTTGTTCGTTGGTTGTGTATGATGCATTCTTTTCGTGTCATCGAAGTAAAAATATTAGTATGATGAATAGCAAATTCATTTTTCCTGACTCTTCTAAGAAATTTCATTTTAAATTGCTGAGTCCTTGCGCTGGTCAAGGGGTGGGTTCAGTGCCGTCACATAATTTTTTTATTTTACAATTCGAAATTCCCAACTTTAAGATTCGAATTTCCCAACTCAACAGCGCTGAAAATTCCCAGTTCCAACTTATCGACATTTTTCATCCTTTATTTTATATCTATTAGGTAATATAACAGTTTTCTAACAAGTATTGATTTGTTGCACCCATATTCCAATGCAGTGTCCGTTCTGATGTCTAATTTAAATGTAATCCTCCATTTTTCGGCGATTTCTAATCTTCCCTATCTTTCATTTGTTAATAATATTAATTTTCTTCAGGCATAATTTTTTTTCAACTCGGGGTTTTTAAAAGTTGAAATTCCCAAGACGAGCCTGTGTTTATGATGCATTTTTTTATTGTCATCAAAGTAAAAATATTCATTTGATTCGTATGATGAATAGCAAAATCATTTTTACTGACTCTTCTAAGAAATTTCATTTTAAATTGCTGAGTCTTTGCCCTGATCAAGGTGTGGGTTCAACGGGTGAAACCAACCATTATGCAAGGTAATATGATGGCCAAAGTCAGGGCCGGATTTAGGCATAGGCTGCAGACTAAGGGCCCGCACTACATACCAAAAACAAAAGAAAGTCAACTTGCGGAAAAAATTATTTGGAAGGATAATAATCCAAATCCTATTGAAAATAGTATACTACAATATTTTTATGATGGAGAAATATTCTATTTCTCACATATTTGTACAATGTAAATATACCCTAATATTTTATATTCCTTTAAAAATATGTTTAATGTGTGATAATTACAATGTGACATTACTTTACTTTTTTTCTTTTTGGAAATCAGTTGATTTTTTTTGCATTTTTATTTTGCGAAGAGTCATTTAAAGGGCAATAGCCCAATTGCGGCCGAAGAGAGCCAGGTTTACCATATTCTCAAAGTAGAAAACAATCGTTTATCGCCCAGGCAAAAGGTTGCCATGGGCCGCAATTGGAACTTTCCGCATTTAAGAGAGAACGAGTGCAATATTTTATTATCAGTCAATTAGATTCCAAAATGAGAATGCCATTGCATCTTAAAATTCCTTGTTGACACTATGCAAGTCATTGGAAATTTACAAAAACAAAAACTATATTTATGGCGATATACAAATTAATTCTATAAGTGGAATATACAAGATCTAAACACATTTTAACATTCCTATAACGATTTGACATTAAAAATACCCTACAAAATGGCTTTTAAAAATTAGTTGGGTACAGTATGGCTTCAACCGCGCTCATAGAAGATAATGGTTATGAGTTAAAGTTCAGTGGTTGGTTGTATTATGGAAGTTTATAGAGTGCTATCTCAGATTTAGTTCTTCTCAATGGGTCGTGGTTCAAAATTACTAAGCAGTGATCCGTGTCTTTCTTTTGGGATTTATCCCAAACCTTATCCCTATTTTAGAAACCATTTTAACGTAGTGTTTTATCTTAACGCATTAGTATTTATAAGAACTCTTTTGCCTATTGGTATGCATAAATGTCTGGTCTGTCTATGCATTTTCCTAAATGCATTCAAACAGCTGTTCAATGATGTCGTCTACTTTATTCGAGATCACGAAACATTTATGTTTTGCTTTCGTTCACAAGGTCTTAACAGCAAATGTAAACATTGGATATTTTCGATTGGTACGCGTGTTGTGTTACGTAGCTGATACACACGCACATGATGTACTTGTGCATCATGATTGTCAATATATACAAATCGTATTTTAATAGAAAACTTGGCAAACACTATTTTTTTTATAATAGAGACCGATTCAAAAATGAAACAAATTGTCGGATGACATCGTTATAAATGTGATGGGGAATACAGTAACAAAAAATGGATTGCGCATGAGGAAATTTCTAGATGGTTTTAAAACTGGAAGTTGGCCATGCAGGAAAGGATAAGCCTTATAAGTCGCAGAATATGAAGTATTGTCGACCATAGAGTAATGATACAAATAGAGGAATAAAAATGCTGATTTCCGTGTGTCCATCATTGAAACCACGTGATATGTGGAAATGCCAATTCATTCATGCGCCAATATTACTTGGCAGGCCTTGGCGACTTTCAGAACTAAACGAGATCGAAGTATTGTAATATGGTTTTGTGTTTAATTTTGTATTTAAATATAGTTACACAATTTAAGGGAGTTTAACAGATATATTAAGGAGATTTTTCTTACTTTGTAGTTTCGAAATAATTGCGTTACGTTTTTATGTAAAAAATTTACCATAAGCGACGTTCTTTCAATTGTTATTTTGTATACTTCAGTAAGAAAATATGAACAATAAAACCTGAGAAATATAAAGAGTTTCGCTTCTTCGAGTATTGAACGCAAATAAAATGATATTTTCGTTTCGTTAATGAAGAGGAAATATTTAGCGCATATTGTTTGAAAATAAGTAAATACCTACATATATGTTAAAAAGTTGAATACGGACAGCACTCCTGATCACAAAAAAAGAAGAAAATGCGCCAAATTTGAAACTCCTGCAGATGTCTGATCGCCAAATGTGGCAGCGCTATAACCACGTGATGTGGGTTTTTCTTTTCAATGTTGACACCGCGGCCTTACGAGAGTCTGGTATTGAAGGCGCTCTCTATTTAATATTACAACTCTCTGTTGTCGACCGGTTCTGCGCAGCAATCTGTATCCCGAGATGCATTGCGTTTTTTTGTGCGCTCCTACCGGTTTTCAAGTTCTGCGCATAACGAAACTCTTAACAGTATCCCAAGATGCTTTGCGCTCAGGGCTTCTTTTGTGCGCTGCTAAGGATGCACTAAGGCCTATCTTCCTCCCCCTCCATTATCTTTGAAGTTGGCCAATGGGAGAGTTTCACGTGACGTAATAACACGTTTTACCTACTTGTAGTTTCGATTTCTTCCCTACAGCAGACAACTTTACATTTGTTTGTTAGTCGCTACGCTTGCAATTATGGGAAAGTTTATTTATAATATTTGTTTTTTCCAAATAAGTAATATTTTTATTCCATATATGAATAAATTTAAGTACAGAAATACTTATATTATATTTGTATAAAATTAGAATTACAACAAAATACGGAAAAATACTTTTATTTCAACACAAAAATACTTGAAAAACGATGAGTACAATCTATCTCAGTGTATGTAGTAAATATTTCTATATTGAGGTATTATTTAAAGACTAAAACTTAAAATTATAGAACAGGAGCTAAAGCTCCATGCTAACCCTACGGAACTTATTCGGCGTTGCGGAACTTTCTCCGTGTTCCGTTGGAACATCGGTCTTCTTCTTCTCGGCGTGAAACTCCCCGTGTACGATACGATACGCGTTTCGATATCGTATCGTATGTCGTGTCACTATAAAATTTACCTTTGGCATGTTTCTTCGAATAATTTTTCAGCTTTCGGTCTTTAAATAACACTCCTGTGTATACTTTTTTTTAACCCTTTGCATTCCGAGCAATCAATCAATCAACTAAAGCGTGATTTGTTGTGGGTGGTAAACATTGAGATGTGTAAGCAATATTTTCGCACGTTTGACGTTTGAGTCCGTTTAACAAAAGATAATCCCGAAATATCTCCCCGTATAAAAAAAAATAGTTTCTAGATGTCGCCGCAGCAACAACAACGGAGTTACCAGCTTATATTACAAGGTCGCCACAGCGGCAGCATCAGAATGCCAAGGTTTAGGCTTTTAATGTCAGAGACAAATTAAAAAGTGTTGAAACAAATACAGTTTCTTTGCTTGAAGATATATGAAGCGTTCAGAGCTAAAAAGTGGATTAATACTTTTTAATGGTGTATATTTTCAGAGCCATAGTGCACTTTAGGATTCAACTAGTGTTAATAAACTTTTACCTTGATAACCTCAAACATATAAAGGTTAATTCCTAGTGTACGGTGCCCCCGCCAAATGTGATTTGGCGACAATTGGTGGGCGATAAATTTTATATTTTGGCAACACTATTTCATGACGTTCCTTGCAATATCATGATGTACAGCAACCCTACTTTTTTTTCCTCGCACCGTTTCACGTTGTTTGCCAAGGCTTTGGTGCCAATTTTCAGAATCGCGCCAAGGAGGCACCGTACACTAGGAATTTACCCATATAACTTATAGACTTGATGTACTTCAGCTCTGAACGCCTCGTATATTGAAATGTTCAACAATGAAGGAATGTTTCAGATATTTGGAACAATAAATGCAGTTTTAAAATGTTTCTTTCTTTCCGTAGACAACAAATTATATTTTTTGTGTTGTTGCTTATATTTCCCTCTGTTCCAGGTGCACGCTTACATCATCAGCGCCCTGCGCAGCAACATGCCCTCGATGTTCGGCAAGGACAGCAAGAAGAAGGAGCTCATCAAAAACCTCAAGGGGATCTACGAGGAGATCCAGCGGGAACACCACCTGCCCCCTGGGGACTTCCCCGAGATCAAGGACATGCAGGAGAAGCTCATGGACATGGACTTCAGCAAGTTCCAGCCCCTCAAACCCCGACTCCTCGAAACCGTGGACAAGATGCTGGCCGAGGACATAGCGCGACTCATGGCACAGATACCCCAAGAGCAGCGACTGCAGACGAAAGAAGAGTCCGACGTGAAAGGGGGAGCCTTCGACGGGGTCCAGTCGAGTCCGTTCACCTACGGGAGGGGCGAGGGGGTCGATGCCGGGTCCATGGACTCCGAGTGGATCGTCGGGAAAGAAAGGTACAAGTACGACGACGTCTTCCAGAGCTTGAGTCCTGTCGATGGGAAGATCACCGGGGCCAGTGCCAAAGCGGAGATGGTCAAATCCAAGCTGCCCAATTCGGTGCTGGGGAAGGTGTGGAAGTTGTCCGATGTGGACAAAGATGGGATGCTGGATTCGGATGAGTTTGCCCTGGCCATGCATCTGATTAGCATCAAGTTGGGAGGACATGATTTGCCGAGCGACCTACCGGAGCACCTTGTTCCGCCCTCCAAGAAAGCTTTTATCCGTTAGGACATCGGATTGTGAAAGAGAGATATTCGCTGTTTATTTTTGCATTCATCAGATTTTGTGTTTTTTTTTTGGAGATAAACGATTTCGTTGAAAATAAATATATATTTAAAGGTTACTACATCCATTGTGTGGAGTTTAAGTGTTTGTGGCGATGTGGTGATAGTTTAGGGCCTTGGTCGAGAATTCCCGATTCGGTTTATTTAAAATTCCATTATGGTTTCAAATCCTGTTTTTTTAATTTTTGTTCTAAAACGGACTTGGCAAAAGGAACCATCTACAACTTTATACCGGTTAATGTAAAGGCTACAGGGAGCTCACAAGTTAAATGAGCAAGTAGTCTATGGAGCTGACAAGCTGTGGTCTGGAAACCTCATATCTACCTGTGCATTAGTGAAGCGTTTACATAAGATAGAGTTGCAAGTACGTGATATATCAATGTGTTTGTTTCAGCTTTTGGTGCCTAATTCTAAAAGTTACAGGAATTATTCCACGCAAGCCTTCATGTGTTGTGTCGTCTCATTTTTGTATGAAAAATTGCCTTCGGTAGGACGCTTATGAAACTACCCTCTGTAAAGTTTTGTATATTTGGCAATCGCATGATGACACATCGAAAACACCTGACACAGTACAATCTCGAAAAGTCGCACATTCAGAGCTTAAAATGTCTTTCAATCGGTGCCTACGTTGTATGCGATAGTACTGATTGGCGATTGTCTTGAAATGTTTAGTTTACTATTGAGTCGGTGTGGTGGTATGCTTAAATATATTTTCTCTAACGCTTTCGATTAGACAAGCCATTAAATATACACGGATCGTCGAACCCGGGGGTCTCAATGTTGAAAGGATTTAAATGACTTTAAACAAAGTTAATGGATTCAATTCGTCTTTTGTTATTTAATATAAATAGCTAAAATCCATTTTAATGGTTATTGTCTTTAGATTAAATAAATTCGATTTTTGAAGGGTTGTTTTTAAATTCTACGTGCTGCATACAGTCTCGATGTCTGACCGATAACTTCTTCAATGTTTAAAAGTACCATTAATCACATTTGGATTACTTTTTGATACGTTTACATTTATGAATACGTTTTTTAACACTTATGTATTTAGTATCAGAGTTGCCTTACATAGCATTTTCAGTAATAAGCCATAATCGCCTTAATATGAATTCATATACATTGCCGATGGATGAATCCATCTGCAATTTTTATAGTGTACTATAATTGTTTCCCCTTGTCAGGCATGACTAACAGTGACAATTGGATAGTTAACTAAAACCCATGTCACTGAAATCAGCTAATGACCAGTGCTGCAAACCACCCTTAATCACTGAAACTTCAAGGATCTTGGGCATTTCGCGAATGGCCAGTTACGAGTGTTAAAGACATTTTAAGATCAGATTTGTACGACTTTTTGATCAGTGTAATTTGCATTTGTTTTGTCCTTGGTAAAAAAAAAGCTAATTTTTAACGTTTTTAAATAACCAGATAAAAAATACTAGTTGACACTTTCAGTGTTAATTTATAAGGTGCTAACAGGATAACTCTGAGACTTGACTTAGCACTGTTTTTTTAAACTCCCATTTTATGCAGAAATTAATGTTCTAAAACTCTGGTTTTCTTTTTTTTACCAAGGCAAAGGAAATTTACTTTTGTTTATGTATAATTAACACACATAAAATATAACCACAACTTACCGGGACGGTGCTTTGGGATTATCCCGTCGACCAGCCAACGCTCGCCAAATCCTTTGGCGCTAGTTTTTTCATAGAAATTTTTTCCAAAATAAACATTGTAAACACAATAAATTTATCAAATCATAATAATAAATAAATAATATTAATCATATATATTATTATAAAAATCATTTCGGCGGCCAAAAATCCTTGATATATAAGGCGCAGAAGCTACCGTTTGGCGATAATATCGTGTTTGGCGATAATATTGAGTTTGGCGAAAATGGTCGACGGGATAATCCCAAAGTACCCACGGGACTTTCAGATTGTGTCCTATTAGCAACCCTAATTTAGGGTTGCTGTTTTGAGAATGTGGTAATCCGGGACCTATTTCGAACGCAATCTGCCCATTCCCACAACTCATCTGCATTTCCAATAATATCTATTTGAATATGCATTCTATGTGTTCCTTGGAAATATGAAGAAAGGTATTGTCTTTTTATTTTTGTGTAAAAAAAATATGTGCATTCATTTTTTATTTTGTGCCATTTCTGAAACTTGATCCATAAGTAATATGCACACAATTGACTTTGGTGTGCTTTTTTAAAAATACCAAAGTAAAATGGAAGTTTCGTTTTACGCCAGACTTCCATCGCAATCTTTATTTATTTGCTCGCCAAAAATGTTCCGTTTAAAAAGCTTGGCATCATTTTTAATTCTTCCTTTTTAATGAGTGGAAAAAAGCTTTTTATTTTTAATTTTAATGTGCATTTTTAATATTATAGAATCCTTTATTTTTAATTTCAATAGTTTTGCTCTAGAATGAGTATCAAGTTTTTATTGTATCACAAACTGGTAAGATTAGTTCGACAGTTAGCTATGTCATGCTCAATTTAAGTTGTTTACGTTGTAAAATATTCGTACTTATTTTCGTTAGTAGTCAATGGTATATTTTGTCTAAAACTAATTTAAGGACTGTTAATTTTCAATATTTCATATAAATTTTAGAGTTTTCTAAAAACTAAAGAAATAATTAGAAAAGAAAACAGGACTTAAAAGAAATTTTTCAAATATTTTTTCCTTTGAATTAAATTAATGTTTAACCATAGATTTTTAAATTATTAATTTAATGGCATTTTTAATTGAAAGTTAAATAAAATATATATCATTAAAATATTAAATTGTTGTATGCTCATACATTTCTTGAAACAGTATTTACCTAGTTTTGTACTTACTCTATTTTCAATGGAAATTACTTAACGTAATATGTACTTATTGCTTGATCATTTGGCTAATTGTGGACTTGAGCCCTCTAGTTTCAAAACCAGACAGATCAATTTTTCTAAATGTTACTGGAGGTGCTGAAAACATTTGACAGCCTTTGACCTTTGGATCTAAACGCAGGACTTTGAATACATTTTTAAACTGGATTCATACACTTTTTGGCCAATACCTCTTTGAAAGGCGATGTAAGGCATTGAAAACTTGTAAAAAAATTTTTTTTTAATTACAGAAATGTGGATCTATCTGGATTTTGGGTTTGAAACTAGATGACATATAACTTCTTAAACATTTATATAATTTAAAAATTCAACTGGCTTAATTTTTTTAAGAACAGGAATTAGTTAATCGTCTGCATTTACGAGGGACCAATTGCTAATTTTGTTTCGGTTTCTCCTGACATAAAACCTCACATTTTGTATATAAAAACTGTCTTATGTTAAGCTCGAATATCTATAAAAATCCAAAAATTTAAATACATTTGAAAATAAATCATTGTTAAAAAGAGCAATACATAACCAGAGCTGAAAATATTTGTTATCACTTTAACCCTCTGCATTCCAAGAACATGTTTGACATTTGCGTTTTTTCTACGGAACAGTTATTCCTCTGTTATTTTTCCCGTTATTTTTTTATGCTCATAGTAGAAAAAAAAAATTCGTTTGGGATCTGCAAGAGAACAAGTTGGAAAAAAATATCGATGTTTTTTTAACACAGGATCATGCTGATCTCATTTATTTTAAAGAACAGGTGTTCAAAAGAACTGGTCGTTATGTTGTCTTCAGAGAATAGACAAGTGGAATGCAATTTGTTTTGTATCTGCAAGAGAACGAGTTGGAAAAAATATCGATGTTTTTTAAACACAAGACCATGCCGTTCTTGTTTATTTTAAAGAACAGGTATTCAAAAGACCTGGTCGTTATGTTGTCTTTAGAGAATAGACAGTAAAATACAATTTGTTTTGGATCTGCAAGAGAACAAGTTGGAAAAAAATATCGATGTTTTTTTAACACACGATCATGCTGTTCTCTTTTATTTTAAAGAACCAGGTATTCAAAAGAACTGATCGTTATGTTGTCTCCTGTGGAATGCAGAGGGTTAAGTAACTATTTCGATCAGATTTTGTTTCTTTCATTTAATGTTGACCATTTTAACATCAAGAATAAATTTATTAAGTAATTGAAGATATCTCAACTTTTTCTGTTTGTTTTAAATGAGCTTAATCTCTTGTAACGGATTTGAATAGGAAAAGTGAAAAATTTTATTCGTTATTATTTTAGTATTCTACATTTATTCGATGCACATATGCTTTTTTTTCTATATTTGGTATTTATTAAATAGTTTAATAAACTGTTGTATAAATAGTTTTGTTTTTTTATTATTTCATGTAAACATGTCCTCAAATCTTAATAAAAAAAAGTATAGTAAAGTATAACTACTTAACATAATTTAACTGAGAATACGTACAAAGTTTTTTTTTTAATATACTGATGAAAAAAATAATGCAGTTTTCCTTGAATTATAAAGGGTTTTTAATATTCTTTGTATATAGTTTTAAAAAAGTTCTTTAAAAAAAATAGTGTAAACTAAGAAAGACTCGTAACTTTTATTAACCCTTTGCGCTCCAAGAACTCTTTGCGTTTTCCGTTCTTTCTACGGAACAGTTATTCATTCTTATGTTCTTTTCCCTAGAATTTGTTACGCTTATAGAAAAAAGAAACTTAATCTGTTTTGTATCTGCAAAAGAACGAGTTGGGAAAAAAATCGATGTTTTTTAAACACAAGGTCATGCTGTTCTCGTTTATTTTAGAGAACAGGGAACCAAAAAAACAAGTCGTTATGTTGTCACCTGAGCGGCGACAACGGAGTGCATAGGGCTAATTTTAGGAAAATTGAAAATAAAATACTAATATACCAAAGAAACATGTATTTTTGTATATCGATTACTAATAATTTTACTTCGATTTAAATGTATTTAAAATTTGAGCCTATTCTTTTGTACGTAATTGAATATTTCACTGCAAATTTACAATTTTTTATAAATTCTTTAAAATTCGTTCTATATTTTACCGTTTAAGTGTACAAATTCAGTTATTTCATAGAATACCTAATTTCATTAAATAACTGATAAAATCAGATAAACTGTGTAATAAATTAATAATTCCACACTTTAACTAGTTATTCTATAAATTAACTAATGATATTCAGTTAAAGTGTAAAATAAGCAATTTAACTGAATTATACAGCATACCGTAATGGAGATTACTAATTATAATTCAATTTAGAATTAATTCTTTTGAAAAAAAATTATTATGATGTGAGTTTCTCAAAACGTCTGCCCAAAATAAAGTTGAGAAGACAAAACCGACTGCTAAGATAATAAGCCACAAACGATTGCTCTAAGGAGGTACTAGTTGTTTTTGAACAACAATATACCATTGCCTGATCCCAAAATCGACTACTCGATGAGATGAGACCCAGAGCAAAAGAACATTTTGGAGCCTCCCGACGTACATTAAAATAAAAATGCGATGCAAAAAACGAAATAATCATGAACGTGCAGTAAACATAAAAAGGATTTGATCGAATAAAATATTTTTCAAAAAAAAAAAAGTTTATTGATTTTTTAAAAAAAAATTCATTTGTTAATATTTTTTATTTTTTTTAAAACTTTATAAGCATTGGGGGGGGGGGGGGCTCCTTTAAAAGGGGGCCTTGAGCAAGTACCCGAGACGCCCTGCCGTAAAATAGTCTCTGAGAACGGTTCATTATAAAAATATGTATAACCAACCACTTTACAGCCTTTTGAATTGAGAATTTATTTATTCTATTATTTCACACTTTAACGAGATGTAGATCCTTATTCTGTGAAATAACTAGTAAAGCCATAGAGTACAAGTGAGCTTTACATTTTGACTTTATCGGTTCTTTCATAAAATAAATGAGTATTTTATTAAATGAATTTCATACTTAAAGGACAACATATATGATTCATTCCAAAATAAATAAAACTTTCGATTCGACTTCCCTTTGTTCTAATAAATATCGTCTGATAGAACAAATAGAAAATACATTTATTTCCAACCGATATGCTTTTTTCGCGGTCTACCACAAATAAATTCGTGACTTACAGGAAAATCGATCCAGCATTTTATGACAATATTTTAATAGCATAGTACTTTTTCTATTTTGTTATCGGACAGGTTGTAAACGCCACACGCCGTCACCGCACAATCGTGGAATTATCTTACGGAATTCCAATCGAACAGGTGACTCAACGGCCATGACGTGTCTTCCTTGATATTTTGAAAGAAACTGACACATATTATTACTAGACCAAAGTTATACCTGTGCGCTCATTTCGTGGGTGTTATCAGCTTTAGAGCTTTTATTCCGCTTTTCACGGGTGACTGTATTATCAGCTTCTTCCATTTGTTGATTCATCTATTTATTGCCGAACGAATTCCTCAGGTTTGGTTTGTTTAATTAACGTCGCACTAGAGCTGCACAGTGGGCTATTGGCGACGGTTCGGGGTCTATCTCGAAGGGAAGACCCGGAAACACATGCACCTCGTTATTTTAAAACCATGGTCAGATGACGAGAACAACACCTGAACTGGCACCCAACGCCTTCAATAGACGTCGAGACTTTGACCCCGATCCGATTTATCGTGCACCAGTCCCGTATAAACGCCGTTAATTTTTGCGGATGTTCTGGACGGCTTTTCTAGTATTTTTGTAGCGAAGCTGGCAACCCTCCAACGACAAGATCACTACTTTTTTTACTTTTCTTTGTCAAGTCCATCGCCTAGGATCGAACCAGGAATCTTCGTATTCCCAGCTGACGCCTTTAACCGCTCGGCCACGGAGGCCTCCGAATTCCTCAGGAGAACTTACACAATTTTCTTGTAGTTTCCGGCTGCATATAGTTACCATACCATAAAGTTTAGTTCGTGAATACTTTGGGGCCCCAAAGGCAAGAGGGTGATAAATGGTTGGCGCGGCCTTCCTTTCTCTACACGATGATAGGTAATTTATCTCCAAAGGCTAATTCCCTGTGGAGTTATGGAGACGGAATCGCAGACACGATATCTTCCTCCACGCGGTACATGGGTCAAAAGGGGGAATGGGGCGTCTTACTCCTTTTGAGTAGTCTATTTGGGCACCAGGCAGTGTCACGTTGGTTTTCAGAAACAGCTGCTACCCCCTTCGAGCAGTCGTTTATGGCTACTCAACACAAATTAAATACTGCAAAAAGTTCTAAAAAAAAAATTTAAAAAAATCAAATTCTTCAAATAATAAAAAAATTCAAATATGCTCGCCCACTTTGGCATAATAATCTTTTTAGCTACTACATATTGGCGAGAAAGTTCAAATAATGTTTAAGGCGAAATTTAGCTATCAGGTTAGAACAAGTAAAAAGTTTTCAGACGGAGTTTACATATCCCGCAAAATACTATTTCCGTTCATCCTTGACTTATGTCCTTGAGAATGCTTAATGTTATGCAAACCTAAATAATATGAAAAAAAAATTCTTCAAAAGATACCCAATAATATAAACTGTTGAAACTATTTAAAACGTCAAAAAATTTATTTACCTAAGAAACGATTACTATTCGTCAAAAGAGTAGGGAAAAATTCTTGATTAGTTTAGTTACAAGATTAGACTTTTAAAACACATTTATGGTATTTAGAGAGAACAAAACAATTTAAAGTAAATAATGTGGAACAAGTTTAAGTATCAACACAAAACATAAAGCTGCGAAAAAGGTGATTAAAAATAAGGAGTTTTGTTTGCTGCTTGTCAGCATTCTTTATTTTTAAAGTGGAATTTATGAATGTATTGAGAATTCTGGATAATTAAATGTCGGATAACCGAATATTTGTTACTACAAAAGGCATATCAAACAACATTTTTTTAAACCTTAATATCTGAATTAGAACAGGAATTAGGCGCGAATATATATAATTTTTTTTTAAATATATCTCCCGAATTGATAGCCTCTCTCTTTTGCGCTGGAAGTCGGTTAAAAAATAGAACGATTTAAATAAAAGAATAGTTTAGTTTATTTAGTGAAAAATTGTTCGTATAGTCGAGGACCAAAAACGCAGCTGAATCGATAACACGTTCGATCTTGATGAAAAAAAATTATAAAAGAGAACAGTTAAATTAAAATATTTTATTCACGCGCAAAAAGTGTGTCACGATGTAACAAAAAAAAGCATAAAATTACATTTTATAATCGAATGTAATTAAAAACCAATTTTTGGAACGATACATCAATGAAATTCAATAACATTTTGGTAGAAATTGACACTGAAATTGTAACAAACTGTGATAACTTCCATTTGGGTCACATTACAAAAAAAATTCTATAATCGAATTCATGATCATTTTAATCGAATTTTATAGTTTTAATTTTAGACTTTTCAAAAGAATAGATGGATATTTATATACTTCGATTACACGCCACTAAGCAATTTTATTAGATCTATAGCTTCTGATTTGACATGGATACAATAACACACTTTTAATTTTCCAATGATTACATTTATATCAGATTACAAATAGAAGAAACATTTGTATAACTTTAAACTATTTTAACTTTTATCTGTGTCAACGTGCCATTTTCCCGAACGCTTCATTCGGAATATAATTTAGCTCTACTTTAAAGAACTGTTTAGAAAGAATAATCGTATTCTACTTTTCGCATATAACCATGGGGGTTCGATGTTTTACTAGGATAATGGCAGTTTATAATAATGTTTTACTAAGTGATGGGAGGTTCAGCGGTAACATCTCGCTCTCCACTTCACGACCAACATAAGGAGGTTTGGACCACAAAAGATTTAACGTGCACCAGCTCCTTCTACAAAGATGTTTTGGCGGACAACGAGATCGAACTCGCAACTTTTCGATTAGCAGCTTGCTGTTCTCTAAAGACGAAAATCGTACCCACAACCCGACCACACCACGGCCGACCCATTCATGAATTTGATTTACTAGTTCTTAGTTCGTAAATTATCGCTTTGAATTCGAGGTACATGTATCATATTTAAGTTCTTTTTATGGAACGGTTACATCCTGTTCCTTTAAAGAGGTATTCTTTAGCATGTTCTTTTTACGTTTTGGTTGGATAATTATAAAACTTAAAAAGTTATGCGTGGAGCTGAATATTAGTCTCACTATATCAAACATAGTGGTTTATGACATTCGTCAAATGTTTAAAAAAATTAAAAGGGGATGTGCAGCGCCCACTGTATAGACAGCTGTATGGTACTTGCTTTTTACGTCACAAACTGAAGGTTCATTTCAGTTCGTGAGTGTATGGTGACCAACAGGAGTTACGATTTCGTTTTCCTCAGCCCTTTTCGACCTTCAGTTTGTGACATACGGCTTTCTATACAGTGGGCGTTGGGTTGTGAGGCATTTTAACCCTTCGCACTCCGTTGGCGCCGCTCAGGCGACAACATAACGACTCTTTCTTTTGGTTCCCTGTTGTTTAAAATAAACGAGAACAGCATGATCTTGTGTTTAAAAAACATCGATATTATTTTCAACTCGTTCTTTTGCAGATCCGAAACAGATTAGGTTTCTTTTTTCTATAAGCATAACAAATTCTAGGAAAAAGAACACAAGGATGAAAAACTGTTCCATAGAAAGAATGGAAAACGCAAAGAGTTCTTGAAGTTCAAAGGGTTAATCTGAAGAACGTTTTAAGTCACCAACATACTTAGGCTTCTAGATGAAAACATAATTTATATTGAAGTTTGTGAAAAAATAACTTTTTAAGCTAGGAATATGTTGTTTTCTTTCATTTTGAAAAACAGAAACAAAAAAATAATATGTCGTTATTTTGGTGACTTAAGGAGACACCTAAATGCAAAGGGCTAATAAAATACGTTGATGTCATACTTTTAACCCTTTACACTCCGATGTCGCGTCTCAGGCGCCAACATAACGACCAGTTCTTTTGTTTCCCTGTTCTTTAAAATAAACGAGAACAGCATGATCTTGTGTTTAAAACATCAATCTTTTTTTCAACTTGTTCTCTTGCAAGTACAAAACAGATTAAGATTTTTTTTCCCTTTATGAGTATAAAAAAAATCTGCGGAAAAGAACGTAAAGAGAGGAATAACTGTTCCATAGAAAGAACACAAATCGCAAAATGTTCATGGAGTGCAAAGGGTTAAACGGTGTTCGATAAAGAACAAGCTAACAAAAGAAAATGGTTTTTTTTGTATGGTTAACAACATACAGTTCTCATTCAAGTTTAAGAACAGGATATAAAAGAACAGGTCATAATGTTTCACTAAGATAGAGTAATAAAGAACAGTGGCGGCTCGTGCACTACAGCAAGTAAAGCCGGGCTGCACCTAATTTTATTATATTTTAAAACTAAAATTATATATTTTACTAATTTTCTTAAATGAAGATTAGAATTGGAAATGACGATGAAATTTCAACTCTAAGTAAAAAAAAATCTCCGATAAATAGCAAACGTGTTTCCGTAATGCACAAATTCAGGAAAAGAAAAAACAAGAAGTTCGAAATCGGCTGCATCGTTGCCATGGCAACCTTACGTAGTATGACTTCCCCAGGACGCTAAAATGGAGGATGTGACGACACAAACGTAGCGCAAAAGGATTTTTTCAAATTAGCTGTACTAGGGATTTCGAATAAATGATTGGTTCATTGCTGAATCGGCGAGGCGGGGTGGAGGAAAACGATAATTTCGAAGAATCTCTCCAAACGGAAATAGTTTTCGATAAGTTTGCACGTGTGTTGTTGTTTCTTTACTTAAATTAATATTAAAATTGACCGATTCGCAAGTTTGATAGGAGGATTGATTTTATTTTCAAACAATCAGTAAGTAATAAAAATAAGTAGGGGGGGGGGGGGAGTTACATGTTTTCGGCTGCACTAACATTTTTGACCACGGGCCGCCACTGATAAAGAAAACTACAGTCAGTAACTCAAAAATATTTAGCATTTGGCATTTGTAACTTGATCCACTTTCAATTGTATTTACTTAATACAAACTAGAACACTATCACGCTTTAGGTTTCAATTGCGTGCAACTTCCATCCTCTTCAGGCACGAGAAGCTTTCGTTCGCTGAAAGAAGCATTCCAGGTAAAAGTGGTCATTTTAACGGAAAAGAATGTTTTTAGAACTTTGATACAACGAAAGCGAGAAAAGATTACGACATGCACGAATGATTCTCGAAATAGCAATCTACTGAACCACATACAAGGTAAACAAGTGAAATTCCCGCCTTACAAATACACTGAAGGCGAATGCGTTTGGAATGTTTATCGATTTTCAATTAAAAATGTAATAATGTTAGAAAGTTCTATTTCAGAGAGCATTGGTTAACTGTTTAATTGACCGAGAACTATCGAGGTCCCGATTTAACTCGCATTTTCGGCAATTTGTCTGTAAATTTGTTTGTTATGCATTCACGACCAAACGCGTTGTTTGATGGTGTTCTACAAATGTGGTAGAGGTCAAATCTTTAAGGGGTTTGGTTAATTAACGTCGCACTAGAGCTGCACAGTGAGCTATTGGCGACGGCCCGGGACCTAGCTCGAAGAAAAGACCCGGGAACAATGCCTCGAATTTTTAACCATGGTCAGATGACGAGGACAACACCTCTGCAGTGGCGGCCCGTGGTCAAAAATGTTAGTGCAGCCGAAAACATGTAGCCCCCCATGTAGAGGATTATTACTCAAACTCAAATCAAAGTTTCCTTTCAACTTTTATGAAAGATAACATGTAAAAATAATAGAAAACACTTACTTATTTTTTGAAAATAAATCAATCCTCCTATCAAACTTGCGAATCGGTCAATTTTAATATTAATTTAAGTAAAGAAACAACAACACACGTGCAAACTTATCGAAAACTATTTCGGTTTGGAGAGATTCTTCGAAATTATCGTTTTCCTTCCACCCCTCCTCGCCGATTCAGCAATGAGCCAATCATTTAACCGAAATCCCTAGTACAGCTAATTTGAAAAAATCCTTTTGCGCTACGTTTGTGTCGTCACATCCTCCATTTTAGCGTGCTGGGGAAGTCATACTACGTAAGGTTGCCATGCCAACGATGCAGCCGATTTCGAACTTGGCTTTTTGGCTGCAATTTTGATTGAATGGAGTTTTTCTTCTCCTGAATTTGTGCATTACGGAAACACGTTTGCTATTTATCGGAGATTATTTTTTACTTATAGTTGAATTTCCAATTATAATCATCATTTAAGAAAATTAATAAAATATATAATTTTAGTTTTAAAATACACTAATAAAATTAGGTGCAGCCCGGCTGTACTTGCTGTAGTGCACGAGCCGCCACTGCACCTCTGAGCTGGCACCTAACGCCTTCAACAGTCTAGACTGGTCCCCCGATCAGATTTATCGTACACTTTTTGATCGTTTTCAAGTTATAATATATTGCAAATAAAAATTGGTTAAATTGGAATGTTAAAATACTCAGTCTGAACCTCCGAGCATGAATGGACTGTAGTGGAGCGAATATGACGTCATCATCATGATGCAAACATCTCAGACCTGATGGCACCAGACACGTGATTTCCTTTCAAAATTGATGAATGAAAAAACATTCGCAATTGACTTGTGATTTGAAAATAATAGTAAATGTGTTACTTCATGAAGTACAGAATATTTTTATGAATGAACTAGAAAAAATTTCTGAACGAATGACGTAATAAACCACGTGTCTGAGGCCATACATGTTGGCCTCACTTTGATGTTAGAGGGATTATAACCTTATGATTTCTCTACTATAAGGGATCCATGCTCGAAGGTCTAAACTAAGACAAACGATGTCTGACTTAAAAGAGAAAATGTGTTTTATTACTAGTGTGTGTGGTCTTAATTAGCCTTGTGTGAAGAACAGGTATTTGTGTTAGTAATTCAATAAAAGAAACTAGACATATATTACATAAAGTATGAAAACAGTTTATTTATAAAATTATACTAGTTACATATTACAGAGTAATAAGTCTCGGTAACAATACAAGACATTAAAGCAGCTGGGCTATAAAATTGTATGAAAACTATATATACAACTGTAAAAACTAGAATCCTTCGTCTAGCGTATAGAATGGATTAATAAATCAATCACTTTTGCTACACAGTGTGTGTTTTATAAGCAAACATTTATTATGAATTACGGAGAGTAATACAATGGATTTAACTTTCGATACGAATAAAGAATTCGTTGTTTTTTTTAATACTATTCACAACACTTGGAAAGAAATCAAATGTGAGAGTTTTTGTACATTCAGGTATTTATAACAATTTAAAATAATTAAATTGTAACGAAACAGTGGAAAGTGTAAATTAAAGAAAAATAGAGGCTTGCGGTTTATTGTTGGCAATAACCGTTAAATATATTAGTTATGCAGTGTATTTGCTGGAAATGTTACATTTCATTATAATCAGTGGCGTACGCAAGGGGGGGATTGAGGGGGGTCATAACCCCTCCCATTGGTTTTTAAAGAAATTTTATTTAAATATATACATAATAGTATTTTTTTAATAAGAAAATTAGGCTAAAGACTTTTGTGATAAATTTGCTTTCGTATTTAGTTTTCAATTTAATTTATTCTATTTCTGGTGGGAATACCGGCTAAAAAGCAGAGCATGCAGAGACACGTCCTGCATCATTGCTGGTTATATCGGGAATGCTACGAAGTTGCAGGACTGCCAAAGAGGTTGCCATCATCAGAGAAAGTTTCGATTCTCACGGATTCTAGTGACCATATATGGACATGGAACCGGGGTTCTGAAGACATAACTTAAGAATGGAATGTACAAATGCGTGGGGTTGATGCGATGTTAAAATCAAAAATAGTAATGTAAAAGTTCATTATTAAAAAAGAGAAGAGATTTAAGAAAGGAATAACACGCCCATAACCCCTACCATATACATTTTCTGCGTACGCTACTGGTTATAAATCATGGCTAAAGTCAATAGGGACTTAGATAACAGTGTATGCATAACTGGTCAAATGCAAATAAACAGCATTGAAGAGGTATTAAAAGTTCCCCTTGTTGTATAAATGGGCTGTCTACCAAGTAATTAAGTTACAAAACTAACAAATGGTGTGGATCCTAGTTTAATAGTTTGCGCAATAATGGGCTTACTGCAATTCCACTTAATATTGTAGCCAAGGCAAGTTGAAAACTTTAAAAGCTATTTACTCGGAACGTTGTTTTTATACTAATGGCCACTTGATAGCATTGCAGTAACATAAAAAGAAATATAGATTTTTAAATATTAAATGAAAAAGAAAGTTTTATAAATATTTTATTATGAATTAATGTGTTTTGCACAGTGTTTTTTGCTAAATTTAAATCTAGGTCACATTAGCAAGCCAATAAATGTTTCAAATAACCAGGTCAAATGCAATGGACTTAAAATCCAATAAAGAATTACTGTAATTTAAAAAAGTCATTCAGACGATTTTCTTATTTAGGTACTTAGCAGAAGATTTAGTCTATTAGAGTTCCACCATTTTAACAAAAGGAATGGAATATCTCATGTTTAAGCTCGGGTTATTTTAACAATTTAGATAAAATACCAAAACTAAATTGAGCTTTTCCAAAAACATTTCAGTATTTAAAATAAAATAATTTTGTACTATTTGATTGCATTATTATTCGTGTTTTATTCAGACCATACTTTAAAAACATGAAAAATTACATTTGTCTATTGGCGTACCTTCAATATTTCTAATTAACAAATTATCCTATAGAGATTTTCTTATTTAATATCAGAAAAAAGATACATTTTATTATTTAAAACATTTTATTTTGTAGATTTCTTTAATTTGGTTTTTGATTTTTTTTTCTTAAGTTAATATTTATATTCTAGCTAGACAGAATTTCTTTTAGCATTCTGCTAAAAAAAATAGCCCCAAATGGTAATATTCTATACAGACACTAAAATACAATAATGGAATAAAATATGAACATAAACGGACCCCCCTTAAGTATAAAAACTTTTTCTCATTATATAATTCTATTAGTAAATTATAATAAAAACTCTTGCATTATTTGCCTAAGCAACAACAACAAAAAATTAGTACCAAACATTTCTGAATAAGTCAACTCTTACCAAATTATGTTACGAAAAAAACCGAAACCCAATCCAGTTTCCTCATTTGGAAACCGACCCCAAACCCTGCACCAATGACTATGATCAGGCTGATATACAAACTAAAATATGATACATTTTATACAATAGCATCACATTGCAATAATAAAAATGCTGTGAGTATATGATTCCTCTGTTCAACAGAGCACAAAGAGTATATAAGTATATAAAAAAGGCTAACTCAACAGATGGAAGCACAGCATCCAGTAACTATACATATGTTCAAATGATATGGAAACATGGCACTAGAAATATTTATAACAATAGTTTAAAAGTCTTGTTCACATGGTCTGATTATTCAAGGATAGTGAAGACCATATATATATATATATATATATATATATATATATATAAGGTGTGCTCGTGTTTCGTTTTTTGAAAGGGGCAAGGAAAGAATTCTTTTGACGTCATTTTAGCTCCGCCTTACTATGAGTTTTTGATCATTCTCATTGGCTGTATGTTTCAAGCATTGCTACTTAGGTTTTTGAAGCAAATTTTAACTGTTTTCTTTTAAATAAATTTATGATTAGTTAAAAACAAGAATTCTTGTTAAATTAAGTACTCCTTGACAATAGCGACAATTACTCTTAAAACGACTGTCGAGAGCATTAGACACGCCCACAGACAGTTGAAGGCGTCACTATGACGTCAAAAGAATCCTTTTCCCCGCCCTCTATCAGCAAGAGCGAGTACCAGCACACCTTTTATATATAGTCTCCACTATCCTTGCTGATTATTAATGTATTTTTTACAATAGAACAAATAAGGTTACAAGAAAAGGCTGGTAACATCACTTGCGGTTGGGCGGGGCTTAATGAATCATGTCACTGGTAGTTAGGTTCTATTGGTTACTTAATTTCCATTGAAGTGTTTGTAGGCTCCGCCTCTTTCTTAAAGAGATGCCATCTTTTTTTTGCCAAACTTTACTTTAGTTGTGTAAGTGAAGTAATAGATGCATAGTTTATTTAAATGAAACCGGATGTAAATACACAAAATATACTTTAAAAGATATATCTAATTTCTACAACTATACTGAAGAACAACTTAAAGGTTTCCATTTTTTTTTATTAGATAACATTGGCCTAAAGTGACATACATATATAGCAGCGTTCACTCTAGGCGTTTTTTGAAGGGCGGCATGCACCTTTTTAAATCTTGATAACACCCTCATGCCCTTTTTGGAAAACTGCTGCCCTCTTTTGAAAAAGTATGCGCCTTTTGCACTTTTCAGTCAAGCATCAAGCATTCTTGCACTCTTAGGTTTTTCAATTATGCACAAGCCCCCTTGCTTCCTTGTCTTTTTTTTTAAAAAAAGGCGTTGATTTTAAGTATAAATCGGAATAAAATCAATTATGACAGCAGAAAAACAAACTTCATTTTAACTACGCGTGTTGCACATTCACGATGAATACCAAGGATAGTGAAGACCATATATATATATATAAGGTGTGCTCGTGTTTCGCTTTTTGAAAGGGGCAAGGAAAGAATTCTTTTGACGTCATTTTAGCTCCGCCTTACTATGAGTTTTTGATCATTCTCATTGTCTGTATGTTTCAAGCATTGCTACTTAGGTTCGATCCCCAAAGGTAACGACTGGTGATTTAATTTTTAATTAGCAAAATAAAGTAAATATCTGTAAATAATTGTGTTCAGGTAGCTTCACTGCTAATCCGTCCTTGTTTAGTTATGTCCCCGTATTTTACTTGATTGAAATTGTAACTCATTTAATATATCCAATACAAATGCATTGACCTGATGGTTCCTAACCTCATTTTACTTTTTCAAAATTCATGGACATGCTCTCGTGACAGCTAATATTATATTAATACGCTTAATTTATTAAGCAACTTTTTTGCACTTTTTACATACTAAATACAATCCTTAAAATATAATTTAAACTCTTAAAATTTAGCGAATTCTAAATAAAATTAACGATTATCACTTTTAAATAGTTCACAAAAAAACAAATAGATGGCAGCACGTCAAGAACCATTGGTTCAAATGGTTTCTGAATATTTTAATAACGAAACGACTTTGGAAATCGATTCAAATTGTTTTTTGAAGCAAATTTTAACTGTTTTCTTTTAAATAAATTCATGATTCATCAAAAACAAGAATTCTTGTTAAATTAAGTACTCCTTGACAATAGCGACAATTACTCTTAAAACGACTGTCGAGAGCATTAGACACGCCCACAGACAGTTGAAGGCGTCACTATGACGTCAAAAGAATCCTTTTCCCCGCCCTCCATCAGCAAGAGCGAGTACCAGCACACCTTTTATATATAGTCTCCACTATCCTTGGATGAATACGTGGTAATTTCAAGCAAAGGGCATCCTGATGTGTTAACGGGTGGACACGCCAACATTGCCCTTTTAAAAACAAGAAGAGCCCTTTTCCTTCCAATAGTGCCCTGCCCTTTTTTATTTCTAGCGTGAACACTGTATATAGTATAGTTAAAGGTACAAATATTGTTGCAATATAAAATTCTCTCAAGGCATATTTTTCAAAAAACTCAAAATCTCCAATATGTTAATTATATATATTGTTAAACAAAAAGGTAAAAAAACTTTTTAGTATGTCAAAACAACTAATTTAAAGTTTTATAATTTTTACACAAGTTTTGTTCAATGTTTCAGAAAGAACACATTTGAAAATAAATGCGAGTTTAAATGTTAATCAGACCATGTAAATGGAAGAAATATTATATAAAAGACACTGATCATAATGCAAAAACCAAAACCTTGTTTTATATTTAAAAATACTGTCTATAGAAAATAAAGTTCTACATGCAAATGTAATTGGGATTTCCTGATTTTTGCAAAGTTTGTAAATGCTTGCAAATAAATGTTTGGATTTCGAAAATTATTGTAAAAGAATATCTCTAACAAAATATATCAGGAATGTGTCAGCATAAAAAATATTTTGATTTAAAGAACTGAGCACATTATCAGCTATTTTGGCAATTTTCTTGGTCAATAGTTTGTAGGATTTTTACAACTAAAGGTAATAAACAATGCCCAAACATTTAAAAATCTTCCCCTCTTTAAATAAATAAAAGTGGTCGAAAAATGAGTGTAAAGAGGACATACAAAACAATAGAACTTGCAATTAACATTCTTCGAAATTGGTTTTATACATCCAATAGGCAGAGATATTTATAATGTTTTAAAAAAATCCGAGCAAAAATAGAATATGTATAGAATATAAATAGAAAAAAGGTCCCTATAGTTTTAAAGAACTAAGAAAATTAACATATCACATACAAGTTTAAAAAATTTACTAAAAGGTAATTACATAATAAAAATGTTGGCTGTTGAATATGTGGAAAGAAATCGCAAATAGTGCTTCATTTTTGAAAATAAAGTTGAAAAATATATGTAATTTGAATTTAACTGATTATATAAAATACGAATCCATTTAAAAAAAAAAATAGAAAATTGGTTTTATAAGGATAATAGTTGAAATAGTAGAATTCCAATTATCCGGATAAAACGGATCAGACCCCATCTGGATAATCCAATATCTACATAATTGAGTAATAATTCAAGAAAAAAAGGTTATTTTTTAGTAAATAAATAAATTTTGGTTTTTGTATAAAATGTAATTTAATGACTGTAAAAACAATTTTGTTTACATTTTGCACTTCCATATTGTTTTTAAATGTAGCATTGCTTGAAATTATTGTTATCACTACAAAAGTACACTTTTTTTTTATCAATCACCGATAACAAACTACTAAAATAATGTTTTTCGTCAAAGCGATCCGGATGTATAGAGTCTGGATAATTGAAGTTCTACTGTTTTTGCAACGTTAAATAGAATCTATCTACATAAAATTAATAAAAATCACTAAAATTGATCCCTTTCTAAACTAAAACAAAAAAAATTATATATAAAATAGTAAATTGTTATACTAATAAGCTAAAAAGAGTTAAATGTTACACCACGAAAACAATTTCAAATTTAAAAAAAAATCCAATATATATAAAATAGAAAATATACACCCTTAAAGTACACTAAAACAATAGTATACCACAACAAACTATAATAGCATTATTACTATGAAAAAAAATCAAATCTTAGAAAAGTCTTCAAACACGTGCAAAATTATGATCAGTGTCTTTTACCAAAATACAGTTAAAAACAAAAGTCTGTGACAAAGTCCACGGGTTATTTGTTTTGCATCAAGCAAAATGCTCCAAGATGAATTTGAGATGAAACGATTTATGATCCATATAATAAAAATAAAATTCCTACATTGCATACAACAGGTTAGTATATTGAGTTACATCAATTCAATGATGCTGAATCGAGTATTAAAGGCTATGGTGTATGAAAATAAGGCTGTAATAACATCACAAGGTTGTCGAATACCACGGCGGCATAAGGAAACAGGGTTAAGGAGGTAGCGTTAATAATTTAAAATTATAAAAGCAAATCAACATATAATTACATGAGGGATGTTGCAATATTTGTTTTGGCAATGATACTTGAAGATAAAAAAAAATAATGGTTTCCAGTGAAAAACCACAATTGTCATATAATTATTTGCTTTTAAAAATAATAACCAACAATCAAACAGGTTTCTGTTAATTTAGTAAAAAAAAGATTAATTTTAATAATGAAATTAACCACCCGACATATAAGCAGATGTATATCCCCGCTCAGGTATCACCAGATTATTCTGGTGATACCTGATCAATAAAAAATAACATTATTTTTAAACATTTTTTAAATTACAATTTTTTTTAAAGCCTTCTTTACTAAAATATTTTTTAGTTATTTAAAAAGGAATGTGTAGGATATATAAATTAAATCTTCCTTCAGTGGAAACAAACCTACAGTTGAAATATTTTACTAAATCTGTCGGTACATAAAGATCGATTCACTACCTTGTATTTTGTAAAGCAAGAAAGTTAACATATTTAGAAATGCAAATAAATGAAAAAAATATATATAACCTAAGTTAATTAGTAACAATATTCTGCACAATAATTAATAAATTCGAATATTGTAAATTGCAGTGAATGTAAACATTACAAAATTAAAATTAGTTACATCCATTATACTCTAGAATATTATCATATCCACACTAACTAATATCACAACATCCCAAATTTCAACTAAACCTAGACACCCACCAAAAGTGATTACACATACACACATAACGACATACAAAATTTTCCTGAAATTAAATACACAATATACAAATATTACAACAAAATCTACAAAAGAAGGAAGAGGATTATATAAAGTAAGCTAGTGATACTCCAAATCAGCAAGTTCTTTTAGAGTGTAGCCTAAATAGTAAATATTTAATAAAAAATCTAAATATTAGAACACAATAGATCTTTTATAACTTCAAAATTACTGGCCAAATTAACTTTGAATCAGTATAAACATAGGCCAATAGATGTTACCCTATTCAAACAGTCACAATAAACATTAGTTTTTATGGTGCCCTATTATTATTTCACAACATCTACTTATATTATCAAACTGCTTTTATTTTTAAAGAATAATAGCCAAAACTAGTTATGTTATTATATATTTGTATCGCATATTATTAATGTATTTAAATCCGTAGCATCATATTTCATTGAGAAAAAAATATATTTAAATTTGTAAAATTTTATATTTTACTAGCCTTTTAGTAAATTTATAGTTTATAAGAACTGTGAAATTCGACTGTAAAAATATAAATTTTACTAGCTTTAAGGGGAAGGGTATAGAAGAAACACATAACTTTTTTTTTAATTTTGCAGATATCATTATATTTTTTTTTCTACATAAGTGTGCAAAGAATATGAACATATCATATCGTCAAACATTTAAAAAATATATAATTTTTTTTAACCTTTTGCACTTTACTGTCGCCAATAGAACGACCAGTTCTTTAAAATAAACAAAAACAACATGATCTTGCGTTTAAAAAAAAAAAGATATTTTTTCAACTTGTTGTCTTGCAGATCCAAAATAGATTATGTTTTTGTTTTCTTCTATGAGCAAAAAAAAAATTATGGGGAAAAAAACATAAAGGGGAATAACTGTTCCGTAAAAAGAACGCAAAACTAGAAGTGTTCTTGGAGTGCAAAGGGTTAAAAATAAATATTTATAAAAAAAGTGACCTTTCTTATTTTTAATATAAGTCAAGAAAATACTTTCTGAAAAACTATATGTTTGCCTTATTACATAAAAAAAAGAATATGTTTAAGAATCTGCTTTACAGAATTTTGTTATTTGTAAAAGAATTTTTGTGAAAAATATTTAAAAAAAAAAAAATTCACTGGTCAAACCATTTTTAAAAAAAAAATACTAAAAAACGTATAATCTACATATTACTAATCCCTAAAGACAAATGAAAGAAATATGTTTGAAAATACACTGTAGCAAATTTGGAGCTATTTCTTCAAATACATCATCTGAACTTATAAGAATTTGAACTTGACCAAACATGAAAAAGTCATCACTGAGAAAAAATAGTTAAAAGTTAAATTTTCCGGCAATTTTGTACCAAAGCTCAATATTGATTAAAAAAAAATTAACTGTATTTAACGTAGAAATATAATTTTGGGGTCGTTCGATTAAAAATAAAATTAACTATTTTTTTAAACAATAAAATATTTTTTATGGTAATGTGTTCTAAGCCCCCTTAAAAAATAATAAGCTTTGCATAGAAATTTAATTCGGACATGCTAAAAATTCTGCCTAACATTTGGTGCATCACTATTTTGAACTTTGTTTACATTCACACGCAAGTAGATGAAGGTTCACACTCAAGCAATTGAGCATTCACACACAACCATGTGAACACATCATATAAAATGCATAGGTACAACATTTACACAGAATGAGACGTTGTAAAGTATCTCATATTCACATAGGCAATGTTGGATAGCACAGGGAGTTTAAAATACAGAGAGGATAAATCAGTTCCGTCGCTAGTGCGGATATTATTTTAATAGCCATGCTTACCAGAAGTGTTAATCCTTTAATTATTTACATTGAGTTTCTAAGCTTGGGGCAACTAGCTTTTGATTAGAGCGTTCCGAGCGGATTTCAGCTTGTCGATTCGTTTCTGAAGATGGCTGTTTGACGTTTCTAGCTCCTCGATGCGCGACTGGGCTTCTCGTAGCTAGAAGTAACAAAATAAATATATTGAAATATAATCGATTATTTGATTTTAAATACATACAATTTATTGACATGGAAGGTTGCAATCTGTTTTATGAATATTTTAATTCCTTGGGATAATAGTTTCCAAACGATTGGCTGCAGAACCACAGGGGCAGTGCTGTTACACAAAAAATATTTTGGGGGGTTCGAAATTCCCAAGTTGACAGTGGTGAAAATTCCCAGTTCCAACTTATCGACATTTTTCATCTTTTTTTTTTATATATATTAGGTAATATTAAACAGTTTCCTTACAAGCATTGATTTGTTGCACCCATATTCCAATGCAATGTCCGTTCTGAGTTTAAATTTAAATGTAATCTTACAAGTTGGGCAATTTCTAATCTTCCCTAGCTTTCATTAGTTAATAATATTAATTTTCTTCAGGCATAAATTTTCACAACTCGGGGTTTTTCTAAGTTGAAATTCCCAACTTTCATGGTTTCCAGATTATTGGGAGGTCGGACTCCCCCTGGTGCGACGGGCCTACCCATGTGTCATCAGGATTTCTTTATGCAATATCTCTAAAGAATATTCCCAATGAATAAAAGAACAGTTTAGATCAGTTTTTACAAGTTTGCCACAAAAAAAATTTATTTTAGCAATTTTCAAGAAAAATTCAAATTTTATTAGAAATTTAGCAATTATTAAACACTTGAACATTCGTTAATAAAATTGCCCAAGTGAGCAAATACTTAGCTATAGACAGTCAATTGTTATGCCAAGTTCTAGATACACTGTCATTTTGGTGCTAATATCTATGATCTTGAATTAAAAAAAAATGTCATTACAAGTACACATTTTATAGTCCAACAAGCTTTTTTTTTATATCTTTTTGGTTCCATTTCAAAGCATTTGAATATAAGCAGTCAACCAACGATGTTTTGTAGATAGAAATTAACTAAAAAAATAATATTTTTATTAATTTCCCAAAATCCCTGATTTTTTCAAAATGACAAAATTCTCCCGATATTTCCCAGTTTTCTCCGTTCTATGGAAATTTGACACATGCTCAATTTTAAATTATAATTCTTTGTATACAATTTATCTTTTTATACCATTTTATTTTAATATAACTTTATTATGGGTTTAGATATTTTCTTATAATTTATCATCTAGATAAAATTACAGAAAAAATAGAACTTATAATGCCGTTTTTATCCAAAAGATACCAGATGAATTTTTATGCTTTTTATAACGGTCTAGAAACATTAGCATTTTGACGTGATTTCTACGATCTTGAAAGAAATTTTTTTCATTTTTTAAGCATAAAATTTTATAGTCCAACTTCTTTATTGCATTTTAAAGTATTTGAATACAAGCAGTCAACCAATGACGTTTCATAACCAGAAACAAACTTCAAAATAATTTTTTTTTATTTCCCTGATTTTTCCAGAATGACAAATTTTTTTGATATTTCTCTGTTCTATGGACACCTTGACACATACTCAATTTAAAATTATAATTCTTTGTATGAAATAATACAATTTGATTTTAATATAACTTTATTATGGGTTAAGATATGTTCTTATACTTTAACATCTAGATAAAATAACAGGAAAAATGGAATTTATAATGCATTTTTATCTGAATGATAACTTTTTATGCTTTTTTAAACTTAACTATCACTTTATACTTACTTCTCTCAAGACTTTCCGTTTTTCAGCCTTTAAATCATCTTCAGTTTTTTCTGCACTTTCCGTAGCGGTTTTGTACCTAGCAACTTGACTTTCTAATCTAGAAATCTAAAGAGGACAACAAAGTTTAAAATCTGAACCTATTTGCACTATATACATAATAAAAAAATCTACCATATACACCAATATTTGCATTATTTTTAAATCTATACATAAGACTAAATATCAAATCATTATGACTAAATATCTAGTAATCATGTCATTAGGATTACCAAAGTATTCCAAAATTCGTAAAGGAGGTTAAATTTTAATTGCAAGATTCGATTATACAACAACAGAGTTATGTATAATGACATAATACAAATTAGGGCTGTATTTTATTTAATGTATTCCCACAGGCTTAAATAGATTAAAGCAATGCCAGGATTTTCGCTAGTCCAGTCATAAATAACAGGGTTTATAAGTATTTTCTGAAAATATAAATAAGGAGTTTCTACAAAGTGGCAACAATATTCCGGAAAAAAAGTTCCCCGACATTTCCCCGATAGTGTCTAAAATTTTTTCCTGATTTTACAATTACATTAAGAAATTTTACAACACATACAATGATCCAATAAATATATTGCATTACAAATGAAAAATTATACGCGATACTTATTGACAGTTAAAATAATAATGTAAGGATACAACACAAATTATGCAATTGCAACAGACACAATACTACTTTATCATGTTCTCTGGAAGCAGATAATGCAAAAAAAGCAAGTTTTTTCAAATTATTTCTTTTGTAGACAATTTTAAATGTTTTATATGCTTCCTATTTCTTATTCTAATCTTCATATAAATCACATATTCATTAGTGCCTCACATGTTGCTTTCAATTCAAGGTCCAACGCACTTTGGCTTCCCCCTCCAGCAGGGGTTCAAGATTTTACAAAAATAAAACTGAAAATGCTCATAACCATGCTTTTTTTCCCTAAATTCTTTTTCAGGAGTAAAAAGAAAATATTGACAATTAAATTACCAAGAATGGAAGGCATAAATGACAATAATTGCCCTTTCAATTTTAATGATCAAAATTTGAAAAATCCCTGATTTTTTATAAAATTTTGAAAATTTCCCTGACTTTTCCAGAATTAAAAATTTCTATGATAATTCTCTGATTTCCCAGTTTTCCAGGTTATGTTACCACCCTGTTCTAATGACTTTTTAAGGACCTTAAAAGCAAATTTATAAACACCATACCTTTTAATGCAAATAAACTTGTATACATTTGTAACCAAAAGTTATCTTTAAGGGGTCAAAATTAGTCTTAGTAAAAAATATTAAGATAAATTAACACAAAAGAGGAAAATAGACGAAATCAGTTAAATGCTTTCTGGTACAAAGAAACTGTGGGTATTCTACTCAGATACAAAGTTGTGTTCAAATTAATATAAAACCTTTTTAATAGAGGTTTAGTATAACAATTAAAATGATAGTTGTTTAAAGGACTGTTTAAGGTCAGTATTACTTTATCAAAGTTCTTTTATAAAACCTTTGCTCAGATTTATTTTATAAAATATGTTTTATGACAATAAATATACCATATTTATATTAACATGTATGAAAAGTTTATAAAAGTTTTGGTCAGTTTGAGTTTACATGTGTTTTTAGATTTGAATTTCTCCATGTTGCCAAACATGCCAACTACAAACATAAATATATGGTTGAATGCTCATAAAGTAACTATTGATTTGAAGTATTTTTCTCGGCGTATTAACTTCTAAATCATACTTGTTTTAGTTCTGTAATATTCCATTAACTTAATATATTATGCATAAAGTGAAGACAAATATTTTTAAATTTGCACAGTGCAATGAAATATTTATACAAAACAATACAAGTTGGTAGAAGTGAATATATATTTTGCTGATAATTCTTTAAAAGCCCACAATTAATAGCTAAAAATTAGGAATCTGTTAATAAACATTAAAAAAACTTACATTGCTTTGTAAAGTAGTAATTTCTTGCTCTGACTTTTTCAATCTAAATTTATAATCACTAACTTGCTTATTTGCTTCACCTAAAAGAAAAGCCTTGTTAGTTGCTTTTGTCAAAATTTATAAATTCTGAACTCAGCAGTTAAATTTAATGTTAACAAATCATTTACATCACTGTTAATCAAGGATAGTGAAGACCATATATATAAGGTGTGCTCGTTCTCGCGCTGCCTGACGGAAGGCGGAGGGAGCAACTATTTGACGTCATAGTGACACCTTCCTTCGCCTACTGTGGGCGTGTCTAATGTTCTCGTTTGAACCAATGGCAAGAATGAACTAGATGCGCACGCGTTGGTTGATGGTGCTGCCATCTATTCGTTTTTTTGTAAACTATTAAAAAGTGATAAGCTAACTTTATTTAGTTACTTTTACTGCATTTTATGAGTTTAAATTATATTTTAAGGATTGCATTTAGTATGGAAAAATTGCAAAAGAGTTGCTCAATAAATTAAGCGTATTAAAATAATATTAGCTGCCACGAGAGCATGCCCATGAATTTTGAAAGAGTAAAATAGTGGTCGGAACTATCCGGTCAATGCATTTGTATTGGACATATTAAATGAGTTACAATTTCAATCAAGTAAAATACAGGGACATAACAAAACAAGGACGGATTAGTAGTGAAGTTACCTGAACACAATTATTTACATTATTTTGCTAATTAAAAATTAAATCACCAGTTGTTACCCAACCGGGATTGAACCTAAGTAGCAAGTAAGTAGCTTGAAACACACAGCCAATGAGAATGATCAAAAACCGATAGTAAGGCGGAGCTAAAATGTCAAAAGTAAGGCGGAGCTAAAATGACGTCAAATAGTTGCCTTTCCTTGCCCACTTTCAAAAAGCGAAAAACGAGCGCACCTTCTATATATATAGTCTTCACTATCCTTGACTGTTAATAGCATAGAAGACTTTATTAGAATTTGGTGATATTTTAATTATCACCACTTGCATTTATTGTAAAACAAAACGTACGGTGTACTAGTTTTTAATTAAAAAAAATAACTAGTCTGTTTTTAAATATTAAAGTATCCAAATATTAACTGACTTGAGTTGTCAGTAAACTAAATAACAACCAAATTTTTAATGCATCCTTAATACAGAAAGTTTTAAGTGCTTTCTAAGAAACCAAGTTTTCATAAAAACTAATCAAGACTGATGTGACACCACATCTAGTAACCAAGAGAAAAGTCCATGTTATATGAAGAATATAAGATATCTATAGCAATTAAGCCTTCATTACTGATTTTAACATTCATTATTATATTTCTTTGATCTTGTGAGAATAGGCTGTTATTTAATTTGGGAAATAAATGTAAAAAAGAGGATTATTTGAAAAGTTAATATTGGGACCCATAAAAATGAAATGCCTACAAATAAGAAGCTATGAAAATATTTTAACACTTTCCAAATGGTTGACATTTGCATTTTTTCTACGGAACAATTATTTCCCTTTTTGTTCTTTTTCTCTGAATTTTTATGCTTATAGAAATAAAAGAATCATAATCTGTTTTGGATCGGCAAGAGAACAAGTTTAATCCTCTGCACTCAGATGTCACCTTTCAGGCGCCAACATAACGACCAGTTCTTTTGTTTCCCTGTTCTTTCAAATAAACGAGAACAACATGATCTTGTGTTTAGAAGATCAATCTTATTTTCAACTTGTTCTCTTGCAAATACAAAATAGATTAGGATTTTTTTCCCCTTTATGAGTATAAAAAAAAAATCTGTGGAAAAGAACGTAAAGAGGAATAACTGTTCCATAGAAAGAACACAAATCCCAAAGTGTTCTTGGAGTGCAAAGGGTAAAAGAAAGATCAATGTTTTATAAACATAGGATCACGCTGTTCTTGTTTCAATGTTTTATAAACATAAGATCACGCTGTTCTTGTTTATTTTAAAGAACAGGAAACAAAAAGAACTGGTTATGTTGTCTTCTGAGAGGAAATGACGGATGGCAAAGGGTTTAAAAAAAAATATAGAGAATTGGTATTTTTTTAGATTTGATAATAAAGAGAATATTTTGTCAATGATGTTGAAAGGAATATGACAGAACTCATTCATCTAAATCATTTAGAAAAAAAATCCCCGAATTTTACAGAAAAACTTAAACATTGTTAATTTTTCCTGATAATTCCAGCTGAATGGCAGCCCCAAGATTTGTTCAAATATGTTGGCTAAAATTAACCTTTTGCACTCCGATGTCGCCTCTCAGCCCCCCAACATAACGACCAGTTCTTTTGTTTCCTTATTCTTTAAAATAAATAAGAACAGCATGATCTTGTGTTTAGAACATCAATCTTTTTTTCAATTTCTTCTCTTGCAAATAAAAAACAGATTAGGATTTTTTCCCCTTTATGAGGATAAAAAAAAATCTGTGGAAAAGAACGCAAAGAGGAATAACTGTTCCATAGAAAGAACACAAATCGAAAAGTGTTCTTGAAGTGCAAAGGGTTAAATTTTTTCAATGGTCCTTAAAAACGGAGAAAAATATGTTTTTAAAACGTCAACATACAGGAATGCTGTTGATAGCAATTATATATATTTTATTTTTGTGTTTAAAAATACAAATATAATTATCATTGTTGGAATAATAATTTGTTAATTCAATATCAACCCTTTCTCCCACTGAACTATCCTTTAAGACAGGTCGCCCTCTATGGGCATTTTTGTATTCTCGTAACTGCCGAATGTGAACCTCTCACTTCGATTATGATCTTTCATCCTGCATGATGTGGTAATTTCTGTCCCGTCTCTTTATAAACGTAATTGTACTGATGTACACCAATATAATATTGAGAAATTTCTTCGGTTTGTTCAATACATGCATATAATAAGTTAAAAATTATTAAAAAATGTAATCAGAAAGGCGAGTGATTAAAGTAAAAGTGTTAAATTAGCTTTGCCGAATACTTACGTTGTACTTCTAAAACCTTTGTATCGGGTCCATTGACGTGATTGTGATGATTGACTGAGGAATTTTCCATTTTAGACAACTTCTGTTTTTCGTCTTCTAAATCTAAACGTAACCGGTAAATCTGCAAGGGAAAAAAAATTAAGAATAGATGGAATTTTAATTAAAATAAAATATTGGAATCTTTAATTTTTGTCATAAAAGGTCATTTTAAAGACACTAACAGAATGAATGCTAATGCTATTTTGTGCTTGCCGTTATAATTTTAAATCAACAATATATTTGGCTTGAATACTGAAATTTGTTTAACAGTCACTGCCGGCCATGCCATGGAGCTTGATACATTCTTCAAAATAACACATAAAAGGTAATAGTTAGTTGACTAGCATCTTTTTAGGCACCAGCAGTGAACGTGTTAAGGAAGTTCTTACATTTCAGAAATAGGACCATTAGTTCATTAAATTAAATATTAAAACTAGGGATGAACCGGAAAGTGGTTTTGCCGAATACCGGATATCCGGTGCACATTACAAACCGGATATCCAAACTGGAATTTACTGGCTATCCGGCAGGTTAATTTCACAAAATGATTTTCTATTAACAGTTCTTTAATAAACCGTTCATATTCATACGGATTTTGAAATGGCCGGAGCTACTGACTTTCAAATATTTCTAAATTGCTGATCTAAATTGCGCTTTACTAAAATGCTAAAACTAGCTATTACTCGACTGGAGTATAAAACAATCTCTAATATATAACGAACAGAGATGTAGCTATGCACCCTACACACCACCGCCCATGTGGATTGCTCAAACTTGAAGATACTCCAAGATAGCTAGTGACTGGTTCCGAGTGTTTGCAGCGTATCTTCTTCACTATCTATTCTCTGTGACCCACAGTAATTAAAACAGCCTTGGTAAGGTTTTAACGAGAAAGTTATCACTTCACTCCTTACCCACCTGAATAGCCCGAGAAAAAATTTAAGTGACAATCTGCAGATTGCAGAATCATTGGTAGTATTTTCAGGAAAATTCTTAAAGCGAAAATAAAAGATAATTGATCACTTCAAAAAAAAAATCCTAGGCGTTTTATACATACTTTGCTTCTGGATAATTAAAAATCAGCTGGATATCCGTTTCATCCCCAATTCATACAGAATCCCTAAATTGTACTAAATGTCCGGATTGAATGAATAAATTGAGATCGTAAAAATTAGCTTTCTAAACTACTCTTTAGGTTGTTATTCTGCTAATATTTAAATCTTTGTAAATGTATTTAAATCTTTTTTATTATTCGTTTACATTCAAATGAGAATCGCACTGAATATATATATATATATATGTAATGATTATTATTTAGATTTGCAGTCGTTAGTTATTAGATGATAAGTTCCATGATGCAGGGACAAAACTGAGGGCCGATGATCAATTCAAACATTTATTTCTCCGGACTTCACAGCCCGACTTGCTAGCTCGAGGTTACATCGTGAATCTGAATCAAGTTGGAGATTATGTGAAGGGGAATGAACCCTGGACACTTCTGATTGGTTAATCTCAGTTTTGGTTCGCATTTTCTAGTTTCGAGTTCGAGATTTTGAAGTGGCGTGGGAGGGGAAGTAGTCACATGATGGATGCTTTTGTATTGGGAAAAGGGGGCGATATGCAAAGTTAAAGAAAGTTAATTAAAGTACATTTTAAAGGGGGGGGGGGGAAGAGTTATAAAATATATTACATATATATATATTTGGATACTTTTATAAAATATAAGTTTTTCATATATACTGCTTTGTGGAACCGTTTAAAAGAAATCTCTAAAATATAATTAACTTAAAAAAAAAAAGTTTGAAAATAAATTTAACTCAAGCACACAAGTAAACATTTCAATTCTATTTATCTGTCAAACGATTGAATCAGCAACATAAATTATAAAAGTTTGATAGATACAAATTTCCTAAGAGAGTTCTAGTTCTAGTTTCTTCAATAACAATTATAATTAATATTCAAGATTAAGACTGTATTTTTATTTAAAAGTTACTTTAAATTTCATACTAATAATAAAAATATAATATTAGCAAACATATACTTCATCTAAAAGGTCCTGCTTTTCTTCCACAAATTTCTTTAACCTCACATCTGAAATAAAGTAAATAACAAAACATGATAATTTAATCATAAAAAGAATGATAAAACAATATATATTAAAAGAAAAAAAAATATTTTGCTTCAAGATTTTTCATAACTATTACACACATGTGAAAAGTACGACTTGACAATAGAACATTAAAATATCCATTTTTGTATCCAGCATTATTTACAAAGGGCAAAAGAGACTTATAAAAACAAAACAATGCATCAATAATAAGTTTAGTGATAATGAATTATATGTAAGTTATAAATTATCACCACCTGTAAGTAAAGATAGATGCACACAAAATTAGAAAGAGAAAAAAAAATTGTCTGTATGTTACTGAGATTTTGTATCAAATTCAACAAAACAGAAGTACAAGAGGGGATATCGAATAGCCTCTTCATAAAATAAGGTACTTTTTGCAAAAAATAATTGACATTCTAATAAAGTTGAAAATAGAAACAAATGATCTCATTTCAGTTACCTGTGTGTGAAAACCTTCTTACTAAAAACTATTAACAATTCAAATAAAAAAAATATTGGATTTATTAAAATTTAAGCTTTTTTATATTTAAATTATAAAGAAAAAAATTAATTAAAATAAATGTATGCTCGTTTAGAAAAAAGTGGAATATTTTACGGAAAGCAAAAAAGAGAGATTCTGCAGAAAAGTGAAAGAATCCCATCCTTGTAATATACCAAAAAAATATATCGTAAAATCCAATATTTTCACAAGTTTTATAAAAATTGAGTGCATTGTTAGAAAAGCTAGAAATATTGAGAAAAATTATATTGCAGCATGATGTCATGATGCCTCAGTGGGTTAATGTGAGAAGTGAAGCATACGTTAAATGCAAGTTTGGAATGCAATCAGAAATTAGAACAGGGTGTTCAGACGGAAAACAATTTGAAATTCCGTGTCATCTAGTTTCATCAGTGATAGAAATAATATCGATTTACACAAATTAAGCACAACAGGAAAACATTTTATACAATACTTGACACCATATTTTACAACTTTCCAAAATAAATAATTTTTTAATTCTCACAAATAATAAAATAACCTGGAGCAGTTGAAAACAATTAAACACTTTCGTCAAGTTCGGGAATTTTTTTTTTAGCAATGTTCAAGAGAAAATTGGAATTTTATTATAAATTTAGCAATTATTGAACATCCGTCATTAAAATTACGCGAGTGGCCAAGTATTTAATTATAGACAGTTAATCGTTCTGCCAAGTTCTAGAAACATCAGCATTTCGGTACGATATATACAATCTTGAAAGGAAAAAAAATATCATTTTAAGTACACATTTTTATAACCCAACAAGGCTTCCCCCCCCCCCCCTTTTGATTGCAATTCGAAAGTATTTGAATATAAAACTTTCAATCAACGATGTTTTATAGCCAGAAATCAACTTTCAAATATTGTTTTGTTAATTTCCTCATTTTTTTTGTAAATTCAAGTATTTGAATATAAAACAGTCAATCAACGATGTTTTATAGCCAGAAATCAACTTTCAAATATTGTTTTGTTAATTTCCTAATTTTTTTGTAAATTCACAAAATCGCTGATAATCCCTTGATTTTTTCCAGATTGACCGAGTTCCCTGTTTAATGGACACCCTGAAGAATTTACCTTAAAAAAGTAAAATAAACCTGATCATATACACACAATGAACAAAACAAAAGGACCACTTATTTTCAAGCTCACCTAAAGAACCATTGCCCACTTGCTCCAAGAGTTGGGCAGACTGCTGGGACAATAAGGCTGCAGAAGTGTGCTGCTTGCTTTTCTTGCGCGAGGACACCTTGGGAACATACTCCTCGCTGATGTCCCCATTAATACCGTTATCGCCCACAAGAACAAGTCCATTCTCCTGGAACATTAATAAATAATTACAAGGTTGTCTCTAAAAAATTTAAATCTTCAACAAATGTTTTGAGAAACACGGAACACAAACTTTGATTAACAATTTGGAGTATCTTAAAATTGTTAATCAAAGTTTCTTTGAGTATAAATAAACAGTAAAATCATGCACAACACAGTTCAATACAAATCTAATAGAATATTAACCCACTGGCGAAAACATGATTTTTGCTATTGGAAAGCTGCTTCCACTGCTTCAAAATTTAAATAATTTTCCGAGAACATTCTATATAATTTAATTAATTCTAAGGAAGTAGCTTGTAAGTTATATCTCAAAGCCTTGAATATAAATATTGTAAAAGGGAGTTGGTTTGGTTAATTAAGGTCTAACTAGAGCTGCACAGTGGGCTAATGGCAACGGTTAGGAGCCTATCTCAAAGAAAAGAAACGATGCCTCGTATTTTTTAACCATGGTCAGATGACGAGGACAACACCTGAGCTGGCACCAGATGCGACTTCAATAGGCGTCAGGACATTGGACCCTGATCAGATTTATTGTGCACCAGTCCTGTATACACGGCAGTATAATTTGTTGGATGCCCTGGACAACTTTCTTGTATTTTTGTAGCGAAGCCGGCAAACGTTTGATCGCAAGATCACTACTTTTTTTACACTTTTCTTTGTTAAATCCACCGCACGGGCTCAAACTAGCCATCCTCTGATTACCAGCTGAACACTTTTATTCACTGGGGACCCTGTAAAATGAAGTATGTTTACGACTTTAAAAATTGGGCGCATTACTAGAAAATCAGAGATTCCTGGATGTGTATATACGATCATGAGCGTCGGACAGTTCATAGGTCGTATTAAAATAAATCAAAAACGTGCAGAACAAAGTGCACAGAAGTTCAGATTACTAATTTTTTCCAGCAGAACTAAGAAACATTAAGAGGATGAGGTAGCAGAATACAAAATCTACTTTTATGTTTATACTTAGCAAAAGTACCCGTTCTTCGCACGGAGATAAATAAAAAGAATACTCTGTTATAACTTGGCGACAGTTTAGCAAACGGTGCAGCATACTATAATCTCACCATGTACTTTCAATATAATTCTACATTTAATTATTAAGGATCGCCATTAAAACATCGCATTTAAAAGGAAATATTCATTGGCACATTAAATGAAATATTTTCTAAATTATCAGTTGGTATCTGTGGAATTTTATTCTTTAATAGCATTAAATAGAGTTGAAAATTCACAGTGAAACCAAGCTTCGTACATTAAAAAAAATACTTGCATAAAATATTTTTCAAATAAATAAAATGGACGTTCGTACACAAATTACGTCATTTTGGATGAATTGTTCTAAAAGTTCGATCTAAGATAATTAAATATAGCTACAATGAACCTGTATAGAAAAAAAATAGATAAAACAATTACAACATTTTAATACAATTCTAAACCATTTCCCTAAGATAATATTCTGGTTGTTTTGATTTTTGAATGGTTCCTTATTAGCAAAAAGCCCAATATGCAGACGTTTTTCAATAATTAAATCAAACAAAACCTATGACGTCATTTTTATAGTGTCAATAACGACGAATTTTATTTTAAATTGCAAACGATATTTTCATCCATGTTAAGTCAATGGAATACATTAAAATAGTTATAATATAAGAGTGGAACATCGTAGAAACTTAAAAATTATCACAAAAAATGGCTAGTTTTTCAAGTAAAGTGCTCTGTAAATTTCATAAAGCTACGTTTTGCAATTATTGAGTATTCCGTGTAAAGATCGGCATTCTAAATGTTTTATAATTTTTTTTATATTACATTTTCGCTTTTCTCCGTTGATTTTACTGTTGCCACTTAGAGAAACTTTGCCGACGTACGCTAAAAAATGTCATAACATTCGAATGGAACATCGTAGAGACTTGAAAATAGTCACGTTAAAATTCTTATTTTTTTAACTAACTATTTTGGGAATTTCAAAGCTCTGTGTTTTGTAGTTACGGAACGTATAATATACTGACAAACCAACAAACAAACAAACACACATCCGGACAGATTTTGGAGATTTCAGCTTTATATATTAGATTTTACTTAGCTAAAAATTCAAAAATTATTAAATACTGATCTTTCATCACCTGACATAGATACACAAGTGAATATCCGTTCGTGTATCCCAGTTCCGTTTTTTCCTAGTATCGTGTTCTCCCAGTAGTACACATCATAAAAATGTTTATTAGAATTCTCTACATCAACATATTTTTCAAATTTAAAATATAGAACTTTTGAAATCCTTTTCTACTGAAGTAAGTTTTTTTGAAGGAATGTGTTGGAAGTATAAATTAAACTTTTCTCCATTGAAAACTAACCTAAAGTTTCGATATTTCACTTATCCATTAGAGGGTTAACAGCATTCCAATTTTCTTACATTGTATTTTTCTAATTTAACATATAGTAGACCTATGGAATAACGTTCCTTCACTAGATAAATGAAAATATGGTTATAACCAATGTTTATTCTAACGAGAAATATAAATAAAATTACTCAGCTAATTGAGATTGTAAGTGATGATTGTTATATCAAATGGTTGTTGCAAGGAGGATTTGTTGTACAATTTCCCTTAGAAACACACAAAGCAAACTGAAAAATAAAAGCTTATGAAAAGGTTATGAATTGTTTAAATATGCGGGCAAATCTAAATACTTGAGACACTTTAAAAAAAATTATATTGATATTTTTAATGCATGTTTACTCAAAAAATAATAAAGTTGTATGAAAAATATATCAAAATATCCATTGTATGATTAAAGATAAAATCAAAAACCCTTACTTGTATTAACTGGTCCCTTTGTTTCAAATTGTGTAGTAAATATTCTTTATCCTGTTGCAATTGCTTAAAATCCCTAGATAGCTGATCATATACCTGTAAAAAAATAACACTATTACAGGGCGGCAACAACATTTAGGAAAAAAAGTTCCCCGATTTCCATGATGGTGTCACAAAAATTTCCCGGATTTTACGATTACGTTAAGAAATGTTCCAATACATGCTTTGCATAGAAACAAAGTATCCACGCTACAATAACGCTATAAATATATTGCATTATAAATGAAACTTTTATATAATACTTATTGAGTTAAAATAATAATTTAATTAATCAATAAATCCAATATTTATTATCCCCTCACATGTTGCTTACAACTAAAGGTCCAACGCACTTTGATTTTGCTTCTCCCTCCAGCAGTGGTTCACGTTTTTACAAAAATAAAACTGAAAATATGAAAATGCACATAACCATGCGTTTTTTTAAAAAAATTCTTATTCAGAACTAAAAGGAAATATTGACAATTAAATTACCCAGAATGGAGGGCATAACAGACGATACTTGCCGTTTTAATAATCCAAATTTGAAAAATTCCCTGATTTTGTTGTGAATTTTTGAAAAATTCCCTGATTTTTCCAGAATAAAAAAATTCCCTGATGATTTCCCGGTTATGTTGCCACCCTGTATTAGAACAATTATTACAGTTTAGAAATAAAGTAAACTACTAGTAACAAATTAAAGACATATTTAATTTATAATTCTGCCAGATATGCCAATGTAGTGTTTAAATTGCTTTTAGTATTTGATATGAGTAACATTTGGGCAGCCTGTTTGCCAAGTTGTTAAACTCACAAAAATCGAAACATCCCTTTCCATTATTAGACAGCTAGATTTATCATTTGCGGAAGTTGTGTGGGTTCAAGTTGGCCTAATGTGATTTGAATGTCACCCCACTTATCATTATAACCAATGAGAGTTGCAAATTTTAAACACTGAAACTCTTTTTTTTTATACTTATATCAGTTGGCAGTCAGGTGCAATTTTAAAGCAGTGATTTATAGTAGCCTGATCTTAATCAAACATTTCTCCCAATAATTAGAACAACTCAGATGGAAAAATTTAGTTAGAAGTTTTCAAAAATATTTCAGTCAAACTATCAAACAGCTCTTTTTTGGAATTCCATATAATAAAACTTTTATCTTCGACAAGTACATTTTTAAAAAAAAAAAATTATGTTTATATGTAAAAAGAATTATTTTTATATAATCAAACTGCTACCAAGGGTTACTGATACTGAAGAAGTAATAAAAAATTCCCAATTTAAATTTATATAAAATGGATTAACTGTAAATTTAAACAACATGTATAACAAAAGAATAAGATTATTGAATAGCTGCTTAATATTTCATATTACAGCGTGAAAACAAAATCCTAGAAAAAAGTTTCCTGATTTCCATGATGGTGTCACAAAAATGTCCCTGATTTTACAGTTACATTAAGAAATGTTGCAATACATGCTCAGTACAGAAACAAAGTGTTGGTGGAGCCTCCTAGTTTACAGAATTATCTCTTCCGTATAGCACGAAGAGTATTCGTTACTTTGTCTGAAATTGGCGATTTTAAGCAAGAATTTTCAAGTTATTTCTTTTGTAGATGATTTTAATACATTTCCTATTCAAATTTTCAATAAATCGAATATTCATAAGTTGCGCAAGTGTTATGTAGGGTTCACTTCATCTACCCGATACTCCCGCTCAGGCGGGAGTGATCACTTTGGCCTGACCGGCAGAGTATCGGCGTAGCAAGCCGAAGTTCCTCGGATCAAAACCGAGCGGTGCCAAGTAGTGCATAATGCTTCAGATAATAGCGTCGCGCTACAATTGGTGACTTCCGGACAGCAAGATCAACGCAACCTTCTATCAAAAAAAAAAAAACTGCAACACCGACAAAAACTGCAACACCGGAAAAACTGCAACACCGGAAAAAATGCAACACCGGAAAAAATGCAGCACAAGACATCAGCATCACCTACTGCGCACGTGATAACACTTCACGGGCATCACAATCAATCGTTCCTCCGTCAGACTCACTGAGAGGGGGGTACTGTAGGGTTCACTTCATCTACCCGATACTCCCGCTCAGGCGGGAGTGATCACTTTGGCCTGACCGGCAGAGTATCGGCGTAGCAAGCCGAAGTTCCTCGGATCAAAACCGAGCGGTGCCAAGTAGTGCATAATGCTTCAGATAATTGCATCGCACTACAGTTATTTACAATTCAAAGTAGAACAAAGTGCTTTCGTTTCTCCTTCCAGCAGTGGTCCGGTCCATGTTTCTATAAACAATAAAACTGCCCCTACACCCGCCCATGCTTTTATTTTCTTTCTTTTTCCGAACTAAAAGCAAATATTGACAACTAAACTATGCATAATAGATGATAATAATTAATATTTTAGTAGTCCAAATTTTAAAACTTCCCTGATTTTCTGTGCAATTTTGAAATTTCCCCTGACATTTCCAGAATTAAAAAAATTTCATGATAATTCCCTGATTTTTCAGGTTATGTTTTACTCTGTATTAAGACAATTATAAAGAAACTAAAATTAATTAAAACAGTTGAGCAAAAGTAAGCGGAGACTTGAAAATTCGTTACAAACCCGTTTTTTCTCCCTATATTCCCGTTGCGACTGGTTTAAATTTTCCTGCATTTCTTCCATTTCATCCTTCAGTGTCTCCACCTGGTAGACGTGGGCAGACTTCTCGTTGTCCAACTGGGCATTGCTTATCATAGCCCTCCGAAACTTCTCCTCCAAATCGGACAACTGGAGCTGAAAGAAATACGGCAATTGTAAGACAATTTCCTATTGTGGAAAAATAATTAAAAAGCATAAAAAATAGGGATGAAACGGATATCCGGTAACTATCCGGCTGCTTTTTAACTATCCGGTAACTATCCGGTATCCGGCCTATCCGGCTGCTTTTTAACTATCCGGTATCCGGCCTATCCGGCTCCTTTTTAACTATCCGGTAACTATCCGGTATCCGGCCTATCCGGCTGCTTTTTAACTATCCGGTATCCGGCCTATCCGGCTGCTTTTTAACTATCCGGTAACTATCCGGTATCCGGCCTATCCGGCTGCTTTTTAACTATCCGGTAACTATCCGGTATCCGGCCTATCCGGCTGCTTTTTAACTATCCGGTAACTATCCGGTATCCGGCCTATCCGGCTGCTTTTTAACTATCCGGTAACTATCCGGTATCCGGCCTATCCGGCTGCTTTTTAACTATCCGGTAACTATCCGGTATCCGGCCTATCCGGCTGCTTTTTAACTATCCGGTAACTATCCGGTATCCGGCCTATCCGGCTGCTTTTTAACTATCCGGTATCCGGCCTATCCGGCTGCTTTTTAACTATCCGGTAACTATCCGGTATCCGGCCTATCCGGCTGCTTTTTAACTATCCGGTAACTATCCGGTATCCGGCCTATCCGGCTGCTTTTTAACTATCCGGTAACTATCCGGTATCCGGCCTATCCGGCTGCTTTTTAACTATCCGGTATCCGGCCTATCCGGCTACTTTTTAACTATCCGGTAACTATCCGGTATCCGGCCTATCCGGCTGCTTTTTAACTATCCGGTAACTATCCGGTATCCGGCCTATCCGGCTGCTTTTTAACTATCCGGTAACTATCCGGTATCCGGCCTATCCGGCTGCTTTTTAACTATCCGGTAACTATCCGGTATCCGGCCTATCCGGCTACTTTTTAACTATCCGATATCCGGAAGTAAAGTGCCGGATATCCGATTTTCCATGCCGGATATCCGGATGAATAAAACATCGAAGATTTTTTTTTGTGGCGATCAATTTTCTTTGTTTTTGCTTTAAGTATTTTCCTGAAAATTCTACCAATGTATTCAAGTGTGCAGATTCTCCCTTTAACCAATAGAGACTTTCAAAAAAACACTTTTTTTCAAATTTTTTACTTTAAAATTATATTTTTAACGAATCGTTATGGTGGAGGGTCATCACATCTCACAACTAATATAAAGTTGAATAAAAAAATAAATTTCTCAAAAGTTTAAGCAAACTTGAGTTTTCATGTTTGGAATGAAAAGGCATATGGTAAAATTACAATTATTCAGAAATTAAGTGTAAAATGTACAAAACATACGACCATTGCTAGCAGCACCCTAGAATGACCCTTTGTAAATAAAAAAGTTTTTTGAATGTTTATTCAATTTTGGTATCACTTTAAAGATAAAAAATTGGGAAATATTACAGAATAAAAAAATATTTTTCAATTTTTGACCGTTTTCCGTTTTTTCTGGAGTGTATGAGAAGTTATTTTCATAAAAAATAAACTGCCGGATATCCGATCGGATATCCGGCAAATTCTATTCCGGATATCCGATATCCGGTTTGTAATGTGCGCCGGATATCCGATATCCGGTATCCGGCAAAACCACTATCCGGTTCATCCCTAATAAAAAACATTTCAAATAATTATACATTTAAATTTTTTACACAGCACTTATTTACAAATTAGGTCTTAATTCCATAACTTTAAATTTAATACAATGGGGGAGTTTCACGCCGAGAAGAAGACCACTGTTCCAACAGAACATACGAGAATGTTCCGCAACGCCGAATTAGTTCCGTAGGGATAGCATGGAGCTTTAGCACCTGTACTATAATTTTAAGTTTGAGTCTTTAAATAATACCTCAATATAGAAATATTTACTACATACACTGAGATAGATTGTACTCGTCGTTTTTCGAGTATTTTTGTGTTGAAATAAAAGTATTTTTCCGTATTTTGTTGTAATTCTGATTATATACAAATATAATATAAGTATTTCTGTACTTAAATTTATTCATATATGGCATAAAAATATTACTTATTTGGAAAAAACAAATATTATAAACAAACTTTCCCATGATTGCAAGCGACTAAACAAACAAAAGCAAAGTTGTTGTTTATCAAGTATTTTTGTGTTGAAATAAAAGTATTTTTCCGTATTTTGTTGTAATTCTAATTATATACAAATATAATATAAGTATTTCTGTACTTAAATTTATTCATATATGGCATAAAAATACTACTTATTTGGAAAAAACAAATATTATAAACAAACTTTCCCATGATTGCAAGCGTAGCGACAAAACAAACAAAAGCAAAGTTGTCTGCTGTAGGGAAGAAATCGAAACTACTAGTAAGTTACCATGTTGATACGTCATGTGAAACTCTCCCATTGTAATACATCAACTCTCAATCACCAAAATAACGACCTGTTTTTTTGTTCCCTGTTCTTCAAATGGAACGAGAACTACTTGTTCTTGAACATAAAAACACTTTTCTTGCATTAACGTGTTCTTTATCTAACTCCATTTAAAGCATGACATCACTCGGCTATCAACATATTTTATTGATCTTTAATCGATTGCCCCCTATAAGTCACCGAAATAACATGTTATTTATTTTCTCTGAATGAGGGAGAACAACATGTTCTTAAGAGAAATACCTGTTTAAAAAGAACAGAAACGGCAAGTAACTGCTCTATAAAAGGAACATAAGTATCAAGCATGTTACTCGAGTGCAAAGGGTTAATTTTTCATTGTACAGGTGATAAGTGAAGAAAAAAATAGGACAAAATGCAAACATAATACATGGTTCATACAGATTTTCAAAAGTAAAAATTAAATAGTTCTTAAGGACCTCTTGATAATTTTAAGGACCTCTTATATTTGTCGGAGAATCGTAATTTTTTGGTGCAAAATTGGTGCAGAATCGCATGAAAATGCGGTTTTGTAGCAAGTTGGCACAGGATACCACTTTTGGCAAACTCTGGCACAGAAATGTTAAAGATGCTACATTCTTGTGAATTTCCCCGATTTTCTAGAATGAGTTTCGATTTTTCACAAAACAACAAACAAGCTAAGATTTTCTAACGATGAAATGTCGTGTATGATAATAAAATACCATTGACTAAAAAATCGGACAAAAGATATAAAAACTTACATTTTTTTTTCTGTCACTAACTCCATCTATTGACGCCTTTCTCGCCTTGCCGATTTACACTTGCGTATGACGGTCAAAAGTTTAGACACGACCAAAGTAAAATATAGAATTTTACTTTCCAATATTTTTAATGCACCCGAATTCTGGAATCCGAAAATTTAAAAAACTTGGAATTTTGGGTTCGAAATGAAAAAATACCACTCATGTGAATTAATAAAAAAAAACTCGTGTTGACAAAAATTAAGGACCTTAGTTGAAAATTAAGGACTTTAAGGGTCCTTAATTAAGGACCTACCTAAATTAAGTAGTTCTTAAGGACTTTTAAGGACTGTGCAAACCATGTAATAAATTTATATTTAAAAAATAGATTTGAAAAAAGTTGATTTGCATAATGCAACACTTCTAACTATCTTCTAAAATTGAAACCCAATATAAAGAAGTAATTAACTATGATTCGACAATAGAGCAATATTTCATGTCAACTTCACCTTTTTTCTTTTAAAAATTAATATATCAATTTGACTTAACTTTAGGAATTTATATATTTTAAAAAACTATTGTAGATACCTTCATTGCCAATTAACAAGCAGCCTATTTAAACAATTCAGTTTTGCAACTTTTAACAATATACTAACTTTTAGGTCTCTCCCAGTCAAGCATGTTCTTAGTTCTCTGACATCTAATGCATCAGTTGAATCTTCACTACTTCGCCGGGAGCTGGCATAAGAAGAAGTTCCGGACATATACGATGGAGTTCGAACCTAAAGATTAACACAACTTCTGTCACAACTATCGAATACTATACAAGTACATTATAAACCAAAAACTCATTTAGTGAGGCAGCAATATAAGTTTATTAGAAAAAATAGCAAAATTATATAAATTCATCAAGACCTGAAACGACTTGAATAAGAATTTAAAATTCTAATGTTTTTATGCGTTTTAAGGGTTTAATATTTACAGGGCGTCCGGTTGGAAAACAATTTTAAATACCCTTATATTGATTTATTTAAATTGATCTGCAGCTTCCATCAAAATTAACTTCATATCATAAACTAAAATTTATAGAATAAAAAATTACAGAATTTCCTGTTTTAACTCGTCACTGCTTTCATATCACGATTCCTAATCTTTACACTCAGGGTTAAAATCAAATGTTGCCAAAAAATTCTAGGAATTGCAGCTATACCTAACAAATATGCATAAGATCATAGATTCTTCTACAGGGTGGCAACAACATTCTGTAAAAAAAGTTCCCTGATGGTGTCACAAAAATTTCCCTGATTTTACAATTACATTAAGAAACGTTGCAAGAAACAAAGTATCCACGCTACTATGGTCCAATAAATATATTGCATTACAAATGAAAAATTATAAGCAATACGTATTGACAGTTAAAAGAATAATTTATGAATACAACACAAATTATGCAATTGCAAAAGACATAGTAGTAATTAAATATATTCTCTGGAAGTAGATAATGCAAAAAAAGCAAGTTTTTTAAAATTATTTCTTTAGTAGATAATTTTTAATGATTTATATGTTTAATATTTCCTATTCCAATCTTCAATTAATCACATATTCATTAGTCCCTCACATGTAGCTTACTATTCAAGGTCCAACACACTTTGCTTTTGCTTCTCCCTCCAGCAGTGGTTCACATTAAAAAAAAATATGAAAATATGAGAATGCGCATAACCATGCTTTTTTTTAAAAAATTCATTTTCAGAACTAAAAAGAAATATTGACAACTAAATTACCCAGAATAGAAGGCATAATAGACGATAATTGCCATTCTATTGTCCCAAACTTGAAAATTTCCTTGATTTTTTGAGAAATTTTGAAAAATTCCCTGATATTTCCAGAATTAAAAATTTCCATGATAATTCCCTGATTTCCCGATTTTCCAGGTTATGTTACCACCCTGTTCTACTTATAACATTGTGACAAAACTCACCACTTCATTAGCTGGACGGGTAGTACGAGAGGCGTCTGTAAGCAGCTCGTAGTGTCTATCACTTTGTTCATCAGCCTAGAATGGATAAAAGTCAAGTTATCAACAGTCTTCAAAACAACTTGAATTATATCGAATGAAGTAATTGTTCGATGAAAGCATTACCTCTTTCTGTAGTTTTTCAAGTTCCCTCATCCGAATTTCCCTCGCTTCTGCCCGCGCTTGGCGCCTTGCTGCCAAACGAGCTTCAGCCTGAAATTAAAACAGAATAAAGCATTAATAAACCACTTACATGAAATCATATTATTTATTTTCAATACTCTTTGTGAAGCTATAACCGTGGTGGTCACTTTGTATACTCGATACCATTACTCAGGGTACAGTAATTACTTTAGCCTAATGGATAGAGTATCTGCATTGCAAGTGAAAGGTCCCGAACTAGGAACAAATGCAACCTTTCAACAACAACTTATGGTGACAACTTCATTCGATCACCACAACTTCACTTGCAGCACTGCAAGCATCACATGATAATGCTTCACACATTCATTCGTCCAACTGACTGAGAGGGGGGTACTGTGGTGGTTAAATCATATACCCAATACCATCCCTCTGGGTACAGATAATTACTTTAGCATAATGGATAGAGTATCAGTGCATCATGAGAGAAAGGTCCCGGTAGACCTCACTTCAATACAGTGTTGACTCCAGACAAGGAATAAATGCAACCTTTCAACAATGACTCATGGTGCCATCTCCATTCGACCACCACAACTTCACTTGCAGCACTGCAAGCATCACATGATAATGCATCACACACTCATTCGTCCAACTGACTGAGAGGGGGGTACTGTGGTGGTTAAATCATATACCCAATACCATCCCTCTGGGTACAGATAATTACTTTAGCATAATGGATAGAGTATCAGTGCATCATGAGAAAGGTGCCGGTAGACCTCACTTCAATACAGTGTTGACTCCAGACAAGGAACAAATGCAACCTTTCAACAATGACTCATGGTGCCATCTCCATTCGACCACCACAACTTCACTTGCAGCACTGCAAGCATCACATGATAATGCATCACACACTCATTCGTCCGAATGACTGAGATGGGGGATACTGCGGTTTTGTCCCTTCATATACCCAATACCATCCCTCTGGGTACAGATAATTACTTCAACATAACGGATAGAGTATCTGAGTAGCACGTAAAAGGGCCAGGACTCAATCCCAGTAAAACATACTTCACTACACAAACAAAAGATGTACATGATCATAGCATTGTGGTGATAATGCGAGTTTGAGACTTGTAGCTTTCTAAGGGTTTTAATATAAAATAAAACTCATGAAATAGTATCATATAATTATTGCAAATTAATATGACTAAATACCTTAAGTATGCCAAGAATAGTGGGTTATAGAAAAGTAGTGTTCCTGTTATGCGTTTTTCAAAGGGCGCTGCACCCTGCCCTTTTTTTTGTAAGTGCCGATGCGCCCTGCCCTTTTTAGAAGTAAAAAATGTGCCCTGCCTTTTTTCAATATCTTCTTTGCGCCCTGTAATTACAAAAAAAAAAAAAATCCACAAAAACGTAGGATTGCCTTGGTATCCCAATCGTACCCTTTGCCCTTTTACATAACAAAAAGTGCCCTTTTACTTAACAAAAAGTGCACTTTTTTAAAACTATGTGAACACTATAGAAAAGCATGTAATAATAAAGATTAACAGCTATCTTTGGAATAACGGACATACATAGCATGAATATGCATATAGATAAGTGCGGTTATTGGTTCCCAACCCATGGTCTGCGCTCTGTGGACCACTGATCGTCCATAATAAGGTTACAAGTGGTCAGTGGAAGCCTTTGTAAAGAACTATTCAAGAGCAACGATATGCATGATCAGCCCACTAGTTTTTATTAAACAACATATGTGTTCAAAGTGTACCAATTTTTTTCTCTTAAGTTTAAGATTGCTACAAAATCACTTCAAGAAATGTTAATCGCATCTTATTAAAGGACTAAAAATTATTAATAAAAATACAAAAAATTGCTTTTATAATGGCTTTCAAGACCATTGTGTTTCAGAGAACCATAAAAAAAAAATCCATATTCATATCAATTAGTTTAGTACATACATTTGGTTGGTAATGATGGTAAAGTTGAGCTCTGTATTAATTTATAAAAGACAAAGGTTTGAAAATTATTTTCAAACAAATAAAAATAAAAATATTTTTTAATGTTGTATAATATAGTCAAATCTGTAAACATTTTTTAAAAATGTAATTTTCACATAAATTTATCAATTTAAATTTGGAAAAGAAATTTTCAAGTCTCAATTGAAAAATGGGCAAGTTGGCTGCCAAGTGATATTAGTCCAAAAACAGAGTTCCGAGATAAGAGAGATAATCGAGATAAGATGTTTAAAGTTTGCAATTTTTTGCTTGGCATAATGCAAAGAGGAATGGTATTTAACTCATTGTTGGGCTGAAGTAGGACCCACACCATTTGGCCAAATGCTAGATGTAGCTCACTAGTAATGAAAAATGGTGAGTTTATTATTCTATTTTTGTGGCCATCCATTTAGCAGCCAGCCTGCTTTTACAGAGTGTTTACTTTCAAACTAAATGAAATCAAAATTACACATGCTATTACTAAATTTACGTTTTCCTAACATAATTAAACATTTTAACTCAAAAGTTACAATTTAATACGATTCTAGTGGACGAATTACTCATTAATATTTTCAGCAGCAACTCTTTTGTGGTACTAAATTAAAAAAAAAACTTTTAAATTATGTTTCTAGACATCTAAATATGACATGTAATTTTTTTTATAGAACTTTTTGATCACTTATTTAGAGAATTAAAATACATGAATGGAGCAATTTTTAAAGCAGCCAATTTCAATTTAGAACCTTCAGGCTTGATTACGCTAGTTCATGCTAAAAATATTTAATTTAAAAAAAAAAAAAAAACGATTTGTAACAAAAATATATATATATTTCTTTACACAATGTTCTGTGAAAGTCAATGTCGAATTTTCCACTGTTATTTACACATTAAGAAGCACTAAACCGAAAGCTCGCTAAACATCGAAGAAACCGTTTTGTCAGATTTGTGTATTAAAAAAAAAATCTAAGTTGTTAACCAAGAATAATAATTTTAATCCAGTGTTGCTTTAAAGCAATAGAAAAGAAAAGGTTACAACCCTAAAAAATTACTTACCACCTTAGCCTGAAGCAATAATTCCCAATCATAGAAAAACATAACGGTATCCTTCTAATTGAAGACACTACCTACACCAGAGGGCCCTAGCGATATGCACTTCCCGCAAATTGCACAAGCTTAAGGTTTGTGTCCAATGAAGCGAATAAAACGGCATTGATGGGGGACAAAGGAACGGATTTAAATAGCAGCCACTTTAAAGAGAGAAATCTAGAAGAAAGTTGCTGATGGGCACCTGTTTAGACGGGGCAAGACGCCAAGGCATCAAAATGAACGTATCAGCGGAATATTTATATATGCACGCTCACGTTGAAGAATATTCCATCAACCAGACGATTTTTTTTTTCTTGATGGAATTATTAAAAAGTTTACAGAAATTGTATTTTTGAAATAATCATGCTTTTTTGGAGGTCACTGATAGGTCGTGGGTAAATGGATGCATATTGGGTTTTATAAAAAAAAAAAATAGAATGTTCCGAAAAATATGTTGAAATTAAAAGTATTCTTCGATTTATATTATTCTATTCGTTACTTGGTGACTTATGGTTAATCGACTACTTTCGAATTTAACGTTGTTGTATTTATCATTTCAAAATTGTTTTCATAAAACAAAAAGCAAAACCTCGAAATTATATATGTATTAGAACTTTTTTAATTCAAACTACGCATATTTGGAAACCGTAGACGAATGGTTGGTTATCTTAACTTAAAATAAGAACTCTTAAATGTATAATATCCACAAAATACGGATAATGCTTAACCCTTTGCACTTCAAGAACTCTTTGCGTTTTCCGTTCTTTCTACGGAACAGTTATTCATCCTTATATTCTTTACCCTAGAATTTGTTATGCTTACAGAAAAAAGAAACATAATGTGTTTTGGATCTGCAAAATAACGAGTTGAAAAAAATATTGATGTTTTTTAAACACAAGATCATGCTGTTCTGGTTTATTTTAAAGAACAGGGAACTAAGAACGAGTCGTTATGTTGTCGCCTGAGCGGCGCCAACGGAGTGAACACCAAATCAGTTAAAAGGGGACATACGTTAATCTTTAATATATGTTTTTAGAAATTATATTAACCCTCAAACTTTAGGGTGGGGATAAGATCTGACTCCACGGTTCATTTTTCCTTCTCCTTTTGTGCAACAGCGTCTGACACAAAGTGCAACAGCGTGCTTTAGAGCCTCTAATTTATTTATTTTTAGTATTAATAACTTATAAAACTAGGTTGGTTTGGTTAATTAACGTCGCACTAAAGCTGCACAGTGGGCTATTGGCGACGGTTCGGGGTCTATCTCGAAGGAAACAGAGGGAACACATTCACACACACATTCATACATGCACCACGTTATTTTAGAACCATGGTCAGATGACGAGGAAACACCTGAACTGGCACCCAACGCCTTCAATAGACGTCGGGACTTTGGACCCCGATCAGATGTATCGTGCACCAGTCTCGTATACACGCCGTTAATTTTTGCGGATGTTCTGGACGACTTTTCTAGTATTTTTGTAGCCTCCGATCACAAGATCACTACTTTTTTACTTTTCTATGTCAAGTCCATTTCACAGATTCGAACCACCAATCCTCTGATTAGTTGCTGAACGCCTTACCAACTGAGCAACTGGGGCTCAGTATAAAACTAGGAATAACCTAAATTCGAAAGTCGGATTCGATCCGATCGAATTGTCTATTTCGCCTCAGACCACCGCAACGCTCAATGTTCAATACAATAAAACTTTATGACGGTATGCCCAAAATCGGATGCATCTTGTAAAATGCCGTGCAGCAATAAATCTATCGATGATTTTAAAACGAATCCGTTAATATTTTAAAAGCAGCAGCTGCCTAGTAAATCAGCTGGATATTTTCCGAATATGCCGTCCAATCGGCTAACATCAAACGATAATTGGACGCAGCAGATCTTATTTCAATAGCATTATTTTCCCCTTGGGGTTACAAATTCAAACGAAGTTCCACAGAATGGTCGATAAATTCACATGATCAACAGGTTGTCACGCTACAACTAATTTTACGATTCTGCAACAATGAGCTTAAGGGTAAGTCGAACTTTGATTTAGGTTTGTTTTTTATTGACCTGAAAAAAAGTTAGCGTGCTAAATCTTGTTGGACAAGTGTCGGTAAAGAAAGAGATATATTTAAAACGAATATTTAATATGTCATTTAATTCTAATTGACATAAGCAGTTTCTATTAAATATGCCTAATTTTGAATACTATACGAGAACATATATTCCGAAAGCTCAAGTTTGGGTTTTAGAATAAAACTTATTATGGAGTCAATGGTAATGCCTAATAATAGAAATGAAATTGTTTGCTCATTTCAATTGGAAAAGCAGCTCACATGATCAATAATAATAAAAAGAAAGTGTGAATCGCAAAACACTTAATACCTCAGCATATAAAAGGCTGAAATTTTATATATTAATCTTCAAAATGATACTTGTATTCGAAAAATTACATTTATTATGTTAAAATTAATATGTTATTATATGTTAATATGTTATTATATTAATATGTTATTATATTAATATGTTATGCATTATATTACATTTATTATGTTATGTTAAATCGCAAAACACTTATTACCTCAGCATATAAAAGGCTGAAATTTTATATATTAATCTTCAAAATGATACTTGTATTCGAAAAATTACATTTATTATGTTAAAATTATTTTAACAACTTTAGAAACATTGCATAAAAATATATTTCCAATATTTAGCTAGAGCATAGTTGATAGCGCTTGGGACTTCGGAACAATAGGTCGCGGGTTCGAGTCTTAAATATACATGCCTTAACGTGTTTCCCAGCAACGCGGGGCCAAACAACTAATTTATTATATTTTTAACGCTACGTGGAAGATTGAAGTAAAGTTTCGACAAAAATGCGCTCTAAAAGACACTCAAGGAATAAGAACAAAACTAGCAACCCTCTGATCACGAGTTCGCTACTCTCTCAAATTAGAGAAGCGAACCCACAACCCTCCAATTATGAGCTCGTTCCTCTAACCACTCGGATTCAAAGTACCGTAGAACACGCGAAAACTCAAACATCGAACGATCGGATCGAACAATCATTATCCTATATTCAAATACGGCAATAGGAAGTTAAAAAGACAAGAACGACAAAACAAGATTTCGTGTGGTCAAATACGGCGACGACACTGGAATTCCAATCAACCCAGACGATAATTGAATTTAATCAGTCTAATTTTCTCCATATGTCGGGCAATCAAGCCATTTCGAACTCGAATTTGCATACAAAATGGTGCAATTAACGTAGGATACCGCGACAAGTCCTTATCGGAAGGAGGAAACGAACACCTGCGCAGACGATAAAAGGAAATCGGTTCCGCAAAACGACTCCGAAATAAACCAACAGAAGTTCTATTTTGTTGTTTAATTCGAAATGAAGTATATCAGAACTTTAGAAGAAGAAGAAAAAAATGTCCCCTCCCACACTATGCAACACTGAAACCTGTTTTTTGACACTGTGAAACAACTTCGTCTCGAGATCATAGGGCATAGATTAGTTGTTTTTTTATGTCTTCGAGCTGGAGAATTTTAGCTGATAGGTGTGGCAAGTTCAATAGTCCGCGTTTCTGGTTAGCATATTTGTAACTGGATCCAATCTTTAAATATTTTCATCTTTTCACAGTCGAAGTTAACCCTACAAGTTTAGTTCCATGTTCTTTAAATTGAACGAGTACTTATGTTCTTGAACATAAAAAACGTCTTTCTTTCGTTAGCTTATTCTTGATATAACTTCATTTAAAAGTATGGCAACACTTGTGTATCGACATTTTTCATTAACCCTTTGCAATGTACTCCGGTGTTACTTTTAAGTCAGTCAAAAAACGTTTTTTCCCCCCGTTCTTCAAAATTAAAGAGAATAACATTCTTGAATTTAAAAAGTTATTCTCTCACGAATTCTAACAGAAAACATTTTTTCATCTAGAAGCACCAAGTAGGTTGGTGATCTAATAAAACTTTAAGGGCCTCTGTGTCCGAGTGGATAAAGGCGTCAGCTGGGAATCAGAGGGTTCCTGGTTCGATCCTGTGCGACCGACTTTATTAAAAAAGTAGTGATCTTGTGATCGGAGGGTTGCCAGCTTCACTACAAAATACTAGGAATGTCATCCGGAACATCCACAAAAATTATCGGCGTGTATACGGGACTGGTGCACGGTTTGGTTAATTAACGTCGAACTAGAGTTGCACAGTGGGCTTTTGGCGACGGTTCGGGGTCTATCTCGAAGGAAAGACCCGGGAACGATACCTCGTTATTTTAGAACCATGGTCAGATGACGAGGAAACACCTAACCTGGCACCCAACGCCTTCAATGGACGTCGGGACTATGGACCCCGATCAGATTTATCGTGCACCAGTCCCGTATACAAGCCGATAATTTTTGTGGATGTTCTGGACGACATTCTAGTGTTTTGGTAGCGAAGTTGGCAACCCTCTGATCGCAATATAACTACTTTTTTACTATTCTTTAGTCTAGTCCTCGCACAGGTTCGAACCGTGAATCCTTTGATTCCCAGCCGACACCTTTAACCTCTCGGCCACGGAGGCCTCGGACTGGTGCACGATAAATCTGATCGGGGTCCAAAGTCCCGACGCCTATTGAAGGCATTGGTTGCCAGTTCAGGTGTTGTCCTCGTCATCTGACCATGGTTCTAAAATACGAGGCATCGTTCCCGGGTCTTTCCTTCGAGATAGGTCCCGAACCGTCCCCAATAGACCACTGTGCAGCTCTAGTTCGACGTTCATTAACCAAATCAACCAATCGTGCTAAACTTTTTAATTTTTACAATTAAATTGTTTATTTCAGAAACCAGTTTTTTAAATTTGATTTTTTTTACGGAATCTCATATGGTAAACATATTTTTGTCCACAATCCATCCAAATTTAATTCTGTTTTATGGGTTATTTTTCGCAGTGAATATTATACGTTTAGTGCAGAAACCAGACAAGCGACATTACCCTTTACTCCGTGCATTAGCGCAAATGCAAAACTGCGACGGTTACGTTGCATAAGGGATATGAAGTTTAGGATCATTGATCTAAAATAATAATAAACTCTGGTGTGAGTCAAGGATAGTGAAGACCATATATATATATATATATATATAAGGTGTGCTCGTGTTTCACTTTTTGAAAGGGGCAAGGAAAGAATTCTTTTGACGTCATTTTAGCTCCGCCTTACTATGAGTTTTTGATCATTCTCATTGGCTGTATGTTTCAAGCATTGTTACTTAGGTATAGTATTAGACACGCCCAAAGGCGGAGGAAGGCGTCATCAGCCCTCCATCAGCAAGAGCGAGTACCAGCACACCTTTTATATATAGTCTCCACTATCCTTGGGTGTGAGTATTCCATTGAGCGACAATGTACTTTGTCGCGCCGCGCGGAAGCATACAATTCAGAAGAAAAGTTGAGAAAACATTGTACCTTTGCATTGCGGGTGCCTCACGTGACGTCACAGAAAAATATAAAATTGTATTTTTTTTTCCCATTTGTTCTATTGTACTTGTTAGTAAGAAAGTAAGTATATCAAAACATTTAATGTAATTTGGTTTTGTTAAATAACGTCGCACTAGAGCTGCACAGTGGGCTATTGGCGACGGTTCGGGGTCCATCTCGAAGGAAAGACCCGGGAACACATACACATTCATACATGCACCTCGTTATTTTAGAACCATGGTCAGATGACGAGGAAACACCCAACGCCTTCAATAGACGTCGGGACTTTGGACCCCGATCAGATTGATCGTACACCAGTCCCGTATACACGCCAGTATAATTTGTTGGATATTCTGGACGACTTTCTAGTATTTTTGTAGCGAAGCTGGCAACCCTCCGATTGCAAGATCACTACTTTTTTACTTTTCTATGTCAAGTCCATTTCACGGATTCGAACCACCAATCCTCTGATTAGTAGCTGAACGCCTTACCAACTGAGCAACTGGGGCTCGATTAATGTAATTTGGAAAGCCATAAATGCGTTTTTAAATCCATGCAAACCTATGCGAAAGGAATATTTTCCATAGAAAAATATATAGTATATTCGCGCACGCTTAGTCTGCACATAGATGGCAGCATTATCAACGGCTTGTTTAAAAAACCCGGTTTAAATGCATTATTTTATACAAATTTTGAAGGGAAAAAAAAGTTGTTAATTGATATATCTGGGATGAAAGTACGATTCGTGATTGGTCCATGAAATTCTCTTTCTTTTGATTTTGTTAAGATTCGTTGCATCTAAGAGTCGTAAAAGGGATCTTTACTATAGAAATAATATATATAATTACTAGTAATTATGACTAATTGTAAAATTGAAAAATAAAAAGTTTTTTTTTAAAACTTAATTTGGTTTTAAAGCAGGTTTTTTTAATTCTAGGTTTTTTTTTACATGCAACATATTTCTGTTTGGACAAAAATATCACTTTTTAATTTGAATATTTGTCGCATGGTTATTTATAAATTGAATTTTTATTCGAGAAGTGGTTAATTATGGCATATTTTGTTGCCAAATGGAACAGTAAAAGGGTATGTATGGAACAATACACTTATTTAAGTTATATTTTGCATTGTTCTATTAATATTTTTATTTTCCACAAAAATAACTTTATGGCAGTGATCACTCTAGGTGGTTTTTGAAGGGCGGCACGCCCTGCCTACCCTTTTTAAATCTTGATATCGCCCTCATGCACCTTTTGAAAAAATTCCGTCTGTTCTGCCCTTTTCAGTCAAGCACAAGCTTCATTGCTCCCCTAAATTTCTTTTTAAAAAAATTATTGATTTTCAGTGCAAATCGGAATGAAGTCAATTAGGAAAGCAGAAAAAAAAAAACTTTTTAACTACGCGTATGAATAGCAAATTTCAAGCAAAGGCCATCCTATTGGTGGGTAAAGGACATCCCGATGTCATGGGTGGATGCCCATCCCAAACATTTTTTTAAGTGCCCTTTTAAAAACAAGAAGTGCCCTTTTCCTGCCAATACCACCCTGCCCCTTTTTATTTCTGGAGTGAACACTGCTTATGAAATTTATAAAGAAAAAAAAATCTAAATTTGGGGATTCGGAACAAAAGACCACAAAACAAGTTACTTCTGGAGCTTGAATCTACAACTTAGAGGACCATGTGCTGCTCTATGGGAAGAAAGGTCAAGGACAGTGCAAATGGGGGTACAAGCAGTATTAGGTTCCATACGATACTTGTCTCCTTAATTTCCTTTGAAAAATCTTCAAAACTATTCTTTTTTGTCTAAGAGCCTTCTAAAAGCCATGAGCCTTATTAGCACAATGGGGGGGGGGTCAACAAAAGTATCACTGGCTTCATTTATGGGGGAGGGGGTTGAAAACGGTAAAAAAAAAGTGTCACATGGTTTTTGAACTACCCTTTAACATAGATTACGAGGCGACACTAAATTCTGTACTTTTTCGAGAATTTAAACCTAGTACCTTTTTATTAATAATTAATTAGGAACAAATGTAGCAAATATAAAAAAAAAATCATGCCATTTTCAAAGTGGATGTCAATCAATAAACAATATTTTGTTAACAAAAGTCGAAAAAATGAAGGAATTTTCCCACGTTGATACAAAATATGCATTAACTAATGCGCTTCACTTATGATATCGAGCAGTGGAATTATACCAGATTATTATATTTAACACTTTGCAATCTATTTCCTCTCAGGGGAGAGTCATAACGACCAGTTCTTTTGGTTCCCCGTTCTTTAAAATAAACGACAACAGCATCATGATCTTGTGTTTAAAAAACATTGACTTTTTTCCAACTTGTTCTCTTGCAGATTTAAAACAGATGACTTTTCCCCTTGTATAAGCATAAAAAATTATGGGAAAAAGAACAGAAATTGGAATAACTGTTCCATACAAAGAACGCAAATGTCAAAAATGTTCTTGGAAGGGTTAAAGAAGAGGTGTTTGGAGACTGATTACGATTACTGAAATTATGGCTAATGAAACCAAAATTGGTGGACATATATTCAGACGCACCAGAATTCGAATGCAAAAAAAAATTAGTTTCAAAAGTGTCAACCAGGGTGAAAACTGGTGCTGCATGTACAGTTATAACCAATAATGAAAATAAGTGAAAACAGTTGAAAAAGCTTTAAATTCTTAAATTTAATTACAATTAAAGGTTTGATACTTTGCTACAAAACTTTTTTAAAAACTGGACCGTATGAAATCTTTCAACTGCAAAACACAATACATCTTAACCGATTTCTCTAAGTGAAGTGTAATACCGATAACATTCCTAATAAAATTTTTATTTCAGTACAAATCAGATGATGGCAAGTGACTAAAATTCTTTTAATTTTGTATCGGCGTGTGAATATTCTGATTGCAGCACGAATTTTTACATTGGTATGTACTCACGTAACTATTTGTTTTTATCAAAATCGAATACCGGTGTTTACAAATATATGTCCAAAAATTTGGGTTTCATTAGCCACAATAGTTTTATAGAAATTATTCTCTCCTCCTTTTTAATTATAACCTCTTTGTACATGATGGAATACTCTTTTGATATCACATGATACAATATAACTACTACCTGATGTTCACAATTTTGAAATATAGGCATACAATGGAAACAATTTATCTGCAGAGAATGGCCGACCCTGGTGATGGTTTGGTTAAAATAACGTCGCACTAGAGCTGCACAGTGGGCTATTGGCGACGGTTCGGGGTCCATCTCAAAGGAAAGACCTAGGAACGATGTCTCACATTTTTGAACATTGGTCAGATGATGACCCAACCTTGGTGACTTTTTCAATGTTAAAATGCATTGAACGATCCCTTTTGGCAACCGTAAATTCCTAGTACATGGTACGGCTTGGGGCAATTCTGAAAACTAGCGTGATTTTTTTTGATTGCCAAGTCAAAAGGGCAAATAATAGGCTGGTTGGTCTATTAAATAGAGTTGCCTAATGGGCTATTGGCGATGGTTAGAATGGGATAATTATGCAAATATTAATAAAAAACGACAAACTCAAAAGTTCTTAAGCACATGCATGTACAGTGTGCTAATGTCACGGATTCGTAACCTAGATTTAAGGAACCAGGCAATGTTGATGTTGGGCTTACGGCTACTAAGAATCACAGCTGGCATCCCCTTCAAGCAATCGTTCTTACAAGCAATCCTCTAAGCAGTCAGTTATGTCTGAAGTTATCGGCAACCTCCTTCCCCATGTAAAATTCCATGATTTTTAAGCATTTTGGGCATTGTCAAGTCTTCACCAGCAATCCAGCATTCATACACCAATCGTCCAAAAATATTTACTATTGAGATACATCTTCCATCACATTCATAGCGAAATCCGGAACATCGACAAGTAAAACATATAATAAGTGCATAAAATGACGGAAAAACTTTAAACCAACCATAAAGTTTAGAACCCACCTCACGGGGTATATTCTAGTTTATATACGTCATAAATTAGGAATGCCAAAATATATATTTTATTGCTCACCCAATGTAAAATTTGGTGATCATACCATAATACTAGGAATAGACTAAGATGCGTTGAATGATCCCTTTTGGACACTTTTTTGTAAAAGCAATTCACAACGCTCACATTCCATTCTTAGTGACAAAAAAAAGACGATTTTATTGCTAATCAAACAATCTTTATTTTCTAAACAACCCTGCTAGGTTGCCCCGAATAGGGTAATCAGATTTGACCAAAAATTAGGGAAACTGGTCAATGCATTTGAACCATTTTCAGAAATGTTGGCGGTAAGAAATGACACCAAATACCAAGTCTACAAATTGATTGGTTAATTCTGAGTGTACGGTGCCCCCCGCCAAATGTGGGAACAGATGTAGTAGGTATAGGACATGTGTCGATTTTTTTTTTTGGCGACGAAAAACTGCCGTTAAACATAGTTCCGGGAACGCACAAAAACAATTATGCAGCGTGATGACGACATAGGGTTGCCAGATTGAAAGTCGCCACAAGAATCGGAAAATACCAACTATGTCAGGTGGGGTTGCCATACTCTAAATTTATTGCCCCTCTAAAACACCCCCAAAAAAACCTCACGCACCAAATGTCCTATACTACATCTGTACCCAAATGTGATTTGGCGACAATTGGTGGGCGATAAATTTATAGTTTGGCAACCCTCTTTCATGACGTTCCTAGCAATATCATGATGTACGGCAACCATATTTTTTTCCTTGCACCGTTTCAAGTCGTTTTGCAAAGGCTTTGGCGCAAAATTTTCAGAATCACGCCAAGGAGGCACTGTACACTATGAATTTACCAATTGATTTCCCATGTTAGGAGCTATGTTTATGGGTTGTCAGGTTAGGCGAGGAAGTCAGGAAAAAGGTAGAGAGAACAGATTACCCCCAAAACAAAATGATTTGCTTAATATTATCAGCTTATATTAAATAGTTTATTTTATAGGTAATTATTGCTTTTAGTCATTCAATAGATCTTAAACAAATGGTTTAGTTACATAAATCGAGGAATGGTAAATACATAAATAAACTTACTTCTTTGGCTATTTGATTAAATGCCTGATCCTCCGCCGCGTAGAGCTTGCTCGTGACTCTGCGTCGACCACTACTTGAAGTAGCCATGAAGAAAAACTAGATTTACTACTGAACATCGGATGGAATTAAATCTGAAACAAAGTCAAACACTCCGTTAAACTTCGCCAAAGACACCCTCAAGGAAAAACGCATCGGAAAATAATACAAATCAGAGCTATTCTTATAAAATATCTTGACTTTGGCGCTGACAGTTGAAACTTTAAAAAATCTGATCTGTCAAAACACCAGTTGGTCAACAATTAAGGTTGCTTTTATTGGGCTGTACCTACATGATTAGCAAGTTGGGAAAAGAACACTGAACACTTTGAGAGTTCCTTGAGAAATTTCGAAAAAAGACATGTCTGAGAAATCTTGCAAAAATATAAAAATCTTCATTTACATATTTTCTTACTACTTCACGGCGAAATTATTTTCCCTGTAATCGTTAAAAAACATCACAGAAAACATTTTTGTTGCCATTCCGCAATACACTTCCTACAGCCTTTTAAGGTAAGGAGTTTGTGCGCTTCTTCCAAACAAGGATTTGGGGAAATTCTTTTTGTGGGTCAAAAATAATTTTATTTTTAATTTCTTAATTATCTAGAAAAAATAATTCAATTTAATTAATATCTGTATGATTTAAAGCAGACATTGATTAAAAAACCTATCCAAATATAAATAGTAAATGTCTCAAATGTGGAACTAAGCTGTTGCATGCGCGTATTAGCGTAGATTCTAATATATTCGTAAAACTTTTAGCAGATTTAAGTCAGAATTCTAATAAAATTCCAAGTATTTTTGTGATAAATTACATGTGTGCATTTTTTTGCTTAATTGGGTTGTTACATTTTACCCAAAGTACAAAAGTATGACGTAATCATCTTGATACTTTGGAAATGTTCAAAGAGTGGGATGTTTGTTTTAGGTGTTGTCTTGTTCTTGTCAGTAAAACTATGGTAAAAAACTAATTTTAAAACTTTTCCTTCGGGTAAATGATTATCATTTGTTATAAATTTTGTCAATATGGCTGGTAGAATTAACGAAGCAAAGCACTAAAGCTAAACAAATGGTTATTTGAATGAACGTCATATATATGCAATTTACTAGTTGCAACTCACTTTCCAAACTTCCACACGACGACCAACGTATAAACATTTGAACCACGATAGATTGAATTTGAACCAGCCCCACTACACAGTAAATCTGTAAAAGATGACGCGGATTGAGCTCACAGCAATCAGAATTTAACAGCATCTTAAAATACATAGAAATGACAATTTTTTTTAATTAAGTTTAAAAAACAACATTTAATTGTATTTAGTTCCCTTGTAATTTGTATTCGACCCAATAATCTAAAATTTTATAAATTTTTTTGAAAAATTCTATCTTTTTCCTTTATCAATTCTAGATCCCAAACTGAAAAAAACCTTGTTTGCTGTGTTATCGAAATCTAATAAAATATTTTCTGATACGGGAAAGTTTTTATAAAGGTTAAATAGATCGTAAATCTTTTTGCATAATTCAATTTTTAGACTTTATCAGGGTCATCAATTGCTGCATTTTCGTCACCACTTTACATTCTAGTGAAGTATTCCCCGTCCCGTCATGGAGCAAGCCAAACGTAGCATTACAACTTTACAGATGAGTTATAATTATAGCGTTACAGTTCGAGATCTATTTCGAAGAAAAGGCATGGCAACATTCCCTGTCAATTTTGAATAACCTTAAGAAAACAAAAGGACAAAAATTAAACGATACTCCACTCTACAAACTTTCACACCACTTCAACGAGAGAATATTTAAGCTATATTTAATCCGTTGGCGCCGCTCAGGTGACAACATAAACGACTCGTTCTTTTGGTTCCCTGTTCTTTAAAATAAACGAGAACAGCATGATCTTTTGTGTTTAAAAAACATCGATATTTTTTTCAACTTGTTCTTTTGCAGATCCAAAACAGATTATGTTTATTTTTTCTATAAGCATAATAAATTCTAGGGTAAAGAACACAAGGATAAATAACTGTTCCTTAGAAAGAACGAAAAACGCGAAGAGTTCTTGGTGTGCAAAGAGTTAATTTATATTTGCTCCACCTAAGCAGGTACTTTTACGGACAGCCGAAATATGGGACGTTATGGTAGAAGTTGTATTCAAGTAGAAATTTCTTAAGGGATTCACAAATTAGAATTTGTTACAAATCGATCCTTTAGTTTTAGAGAATAAATATAGAGTTATCTAGAAAAAAACATTGTTCTTGTGGTATTGATATAAAAATAAATAGTTATGTTTCGCAGATTTTGATGGTAGTTTGATGCAGTGGCGGCTTGTGAGTAACACAAGTTATTTTTTTTTTAATTTAAAATTTTAAAATTGTTACAACTTAACTCCAAATAAAGATTTTGTTTCAAAATACATATGCCATAAAATCCGTGTTAACTTTTGAGTAACTGAAGCAGAATTATGATAAATATAAAATTGATGTTTACCGCTCTACCTTAAGGGGTGTGAAATATAGGAATATTTTGTAATATTGGTCTAATTTAATATGAATTAATTGTTAAAAAAATAGTATAAGTCTAATTTCTTGTAAATATTCAAACATACAACATTTCCTAATTAAATGTGACTTATGAAGGAATTCTAATTGAAACAAATAATTGAAAAACAAGAAAATAAGATTAAAAGCGGAAGAATTAAGCAAAAATGCATTTGACATTAAAAAGGAACATAAAAATATATTATATAATTTTTTTTTTAGTAAGAAACATTCGAGTATATACAGGCCTTATTGTACCGCAAGGTTTGGTTCGCGAATACTTTTTAACCCTACGCTGTACACAGGTCCACCTTCCTGTACACGATGGTATGTCTGGTATTTACATTGGCTGATTCCGTGTTGACTTTAGTGGGCGAAAGCGATACTGAAGTCAAGGTTGAAATTACTTCCCCCTCTCCCCTCCCTACATTGTAAAAATAAAGGTTTTTAAAAATGAGAACCTGAACATACTCGTTTTCCTTTCCGATGACGTATTCAAATTTAACTAATCGTACTTTCTCAATAATGAGCAGTGTGATTTAATATTTCTAATCTCGGCTTCTATTCCAGCCATCTTAACAAAGCGACCTGACAAACTTAAAATATGTGTTCAGAAGATGGTTTTCCATATTATTTGATGTCGATTGCTTAAATGGAAACTGAGTTATTACATATCAATTATCTAATTTCCCATTTTATTGGTATTATTTTTAACATTTCTTCTGTTTATAATTTCTTCACATCGCCCTGGTAATTTAACGGATAATGCTGTAACACTTAAAATAGTTGTTCAGAAGATGGTTTTCCACATTATTTGATATAGATTGCTTAAATGGAAAATGAGTTATTACAACTCAATTATCTTACTTTCCACTCTTTTGGCACATCTTTTTTAAAAAAATTATATTTATAACTTTTTCAAGTTGCTCTGGTAGTTTAACGGATAATGCTCCCGTCTGCGGTGTCTGAGGATCTGGGTTCGATTCCTGGTAAGTCTTGGTTGCAATTGTCGATATTTATTGAAAGTGATTTATGAAGGCAGCCTTTTTGGGCTAGCATCTGCTCTGTTTATTCATTTTTACCCATTGTACTCACTTTCAAATACATGTCTTTTTAAAAATTGAAACTTATGTATTCGGAGCCATGATAAGCATCGAATGTATTCAAAAATGAGTACATTTTTACTTACTTAAAATAGTTGTTCTGAAGATGGGTTTCCACATTATTTAATGTCGATTTCTTAAATAAAACTGTGTTATTAGTTATTACAACTCAATTATCATAATTCCCCTTATTTAACATGTCTTCTGTTTATAACTTTCGCCCTGGTAGTTTAACGGATAATTATCTCGTCTGCGACTGTGGTGTCTGAGGATCTGGCTCCTCGATTCCTGGTAAGTCTTGGTTGTAATTGTCGATATTTATTGAAAGTGATTTACGAAGACAGCCTATGTAGGCTAGCATATGCTCTTTTTTATTCCCTTTTGAGTACATGTCTTTTTCAAAAATGAAACTTATGTATTCTGATCTTTGATAACCAACGAATGTTGTACTCGTAAATCGTACGTGTCGTGTCGAAAATCGTACTCAAAAATGAGTACATTTAACTTATTTCTGACTACCTATTTTTACCAGTGTACAGAAAAATTATAAACTTTAAAAATCCTACATTTTTTTTTGTCTCAATATCCTCTATAAAACCTGTAAAAATCTTCAAATACCCAATTTCGATGAAGTTTTCATTTCGATTTTTTTGCTGGGTTTTTTAAAGAAAATACTAAAGTCCAAATTAAGGTGTCAAATCTTACCTAAATATAGGCTATAGCCCTTATTAGTCGATACACAGATCCGCCCCTGCCCTTTTATTATCCGCCCATGGATCTTCACTTAAAGATAAGACAGGAGAATGACAGAATAAACCTGACAAGGATTTTCAGCCTTTCGTACCCTGAAATTGTTTGGCAATATTCCACAATTCTTTCACCCTTGAAATAGATTTATCGATGTCCGAAAAAGAATGGGATTTGCACCTGAAGCTCATATTATAGGGTATTTCGGCCCTATAATATTTCGATGCTCATTAGATGGTCCGCGGACCTCCGGGGGTCCACGAGTCGATGTTAGGGGGTCCGTAGGGTCATGAAGGAAAAGAAAATGGTTAAAAGCATTGATTTAAGAGTGAAAATATCAAGCCTGCACCAAAACTTGGACGAGTTTTTTAACCAAAAAGAAAGATTTCCTTTATACTCAGGGCCTGATTACTGAATACACTGTGAAAAAGGTGCTTAAAAATGAGTAAATTTAATTTTTATTTAAAGTATTAATAAAGTATTAAAATATTTTTTAAAAATAATAAAGTATTAAAGTATTTTTTATTTAATTATTAATTTTATTTAATTATTAATTTTATTTAATTATTAATTTTATTTAATTATTAATTTTATTTAATTATTAATTTTATTTAATTATTAATTTTATTCAATTATTAATTTTATTCAATTATTAATTTTATTTAATTATTAATTTTGTTTAATTATTAATTTTATTTAATTATTAATTTTATTTAATTATTAATTTTATTTAATTATTAATTTTATTTAATTATTAATTTTATTTAATTATTAATTTTATTCAATTATTAATTTTATTTAATTATTAATTTTGTTTAATTATTAATTTTATTTAATTATTAATTTTATTTAATTATTAATTTTATTTAATTATTAATTTTATTTAAATTTAATTTTTATTTAATTATTAATTTTATTTAAATTTAATTTTTATTTAAATTTAATTTTTATTTAAATTTAATTTTTATTTAATTATTAATTTTATTTAAATTTTATTTTTATTTAATTAATAATTTTATTTAAATTTTATTTTTATTTTAATTATTAATTTTATATAAATTTTATTTTTATTTAAAGTATTAATAAAGTATTAAAATATTTAAAAAAAATAATAAAGAATTTAACTATTTTTTATGTAATTATTAATTTTATTTAATTATAAATTTTATTTAATTATAAATTTTATTTAATTATAAATTTTATTTAATTATAAATTTTATTTAATTATTAATTTATTTAATTATTAATTTGATTTAATTATTAATTTTATTTAATTATAAACTTAATTTAATTATTAATTTTAATTAAATTTTTTAAATTTCATTAAAAAGATTTTTACAGTTGCATCGTAAATGAGTGATTACGTACTCAAATTTATGTAATCGTACTTTCTCAAAAATGAGCAGTGTGATTTAATATCATCTCAGCTTCTGTTCAAGCCATCTTAACAAAGCATCCTGACATACTTAAAATAAATGTTCAGAGGATCGTTTTTCACATTATTTGATGCCGATTGCTTAAATAGAAACTGAGTTATTACAATTCAATTATCTTATTTCCCATTCTTTTGGTACACCTTTTTAACATTATTTCTGTTTATAACTTCTTTCAATCGCCCTGGTAGTTTACGGGATAAGGCTCAGACCTGCGGTGCCTGCAGATCTGGGTTCGATTCCTGGTAAGTCTTGGTTGTAATTGTCGATATTTATTGAAAGTGATTTACGAAGGCAGCCTACTTAGGTTAGCATCTATTCTGTTTATTCATTTTTACCTATTGTGCTTATCTTTAAATACATGTCTTTTTCAAAATTGATACAAGTATTCGGAGCCATGATAAGCATCGAATGTAATCAAAAATGAGTACATTTTACTTATTTTTGAATACCTATTTTTAATAGTTAGTCCCATGAAGCCCAGGCTTACACTTTACATTTTTGAGAAGCCCCCAAATCACACATGTTAAATAAATATTTAACAACCCTATATTTAACAATATAGTTGGCTACTAAATTTACCTAAATCGCATTTCAAACTTCAGTTTAAAAAAAAAACTTGCTACTTGTGTTAAATGTTCGAATATTGGGGTGAAAAAAAATCAAAACATAGAGAATATTATTAGTACTAATTGCTAATTAATTAATTTTGATATACTATTTATAATGTGTTTCATTTTAACGCCATTAAGGGCAAGGATTGTATTAGTGAATATAAAAACAGATTTAATGTTCCAGGGTCTATTTGAGAGGAATGGGGCCCTCATTTACAGGGCCTGATTACCGAATAGGCCCATGAAGCCCAGGTTTACACTTTACATTTTTGAGGGGCCCCCAAATCACACATTTTATGTAAATATTGAACACCCCTGAGATAGTTTACTATTAAATTTACCTTAACAAAATTGCATTGTAAACTTTAGTAAACAAAAATTGCAACTTGTATTAAATTTGTTCTAATATTAAAAATAAATCAAAACATACAGAATATTAGGAATACTCATTACTTATTAATGTACTTTGTTATGTTATTTATAATATGTTATACTCCATTGCTTTAATGTCATAATCGGGCCCTGCCCATACTGTTCGAAAATCAGCGCAGTAAGTAACTTAAGTAACAATTTCATGAGTTTAAATGGTGTACAAGTAAATGTAGAAGTAAGAGACTAAAAGTAATTAAACTTCTCATTGTGGTGTTATCTTTTCAATGTATTTGTTAAGATAAATTTATGCCCATATTCTTAGTAAAAGCTGTGTAAGATTAAAAAATATTGTAAAATTAATTTCAGATTTTTTTCCCCTTTCATTTTTATATTCACACAAAATTCTAACCTATATATTCACGTCAAAACGCATTTTTTTCGTCTACGCTGCAAAAAATTTCGGTTCTACGTTGCACCATATCTTGGTGCAAATCAGAGGTCTGCAGCAAATTACATCATATTGTGGTGGAATCTAGGGTTGAACCAAAAATCCTTTATAGGAAAAAAATCGGAGGTTTCACCGATAATTGGTTCAACCTCTTTAACTGCAGCCGAAATTTTCGGTGTCGCTATATCAACAAACCGGGGAATTCTCTCCAAGAAAAACAACATCGAACAAGGGCCTATGTGGGCCAGTGGATAAAGGCGTTCAGCTATGAATCAGAGGATTCCTAGTTCTAGCCCGATTGGTGGACTTGACGAAGAAAAGTAAAAAAGTTGTGATCTTGTGATCCGAAGGTTGCCCTACAAAAATACCACTACTAAAATACTAAAAAAACTCGAGTTTTGAATTTTATGCAACGTTATGAGCAACGCTTCACTACCAAATGGTATCCGTGGTAGCACCGTAAAACTGTGAAACTAAGTACTAAATGTTGTTTGCATAAATAGGTGTCAAATTTTGGTGCAAAGTCGTAATAATTTTTAAAAGTGTAGAATCAAGGTATTTAAATTTAAGCAACTTCTATTCTTACAATAGAAAATTGTTACGGCCCCCCACAGGTGTTGATAAAAACTACCATTGTTTAATAGTCTGCTATCCTATTTGGAAGAGAGACCTCAAACAATCCCTATCTCATCTCTTCCCCCCCCCCCTCCTTCACCACCACCAACACAAACAACCGTGTGTTCTTTGTGTCAGACTTTTTGGCTTCTTCCAGGAACAAATAAGTGAATATTGTCTCGTGAAAGCCTCTCCACGGCGTCTTAGGATTTGGAGTTCTATGCACTGTGAGCTCCCTTCGATTTTGGCGAGAAAGATATTGGGGCTGCTAAACTGTAAGGAAGGCTACAAGGATCTTTTACGATATATATATATATATATATATATATATTTTATAACTCTTCCCCACTTTAAAATGTACTTTAATTAACTTTCTTTAATTTTGGCCTTTAATCCCCTTTTCCCAGTACAAAAAACATACCTCATGTGACTACTTTCCCTCCCACGCCACTTCAAAATCTCGAACCCAAACCTAAAAATGCGAACTAAAACCGAGATGAACCAATCAGAGGTGTCCAGGGTGCAGTCTCCTTCTAAAAGTATTCCGTATTATATACAGATTCCTGATGTAACCTCGAAGCTAGGAGGTCTTGCTCTGAGAAGTCATGAGAAATAAACGTTTGAACTAATCATCGGCCTTCAGTTTTATCCTTGCATAATTGGACATATATCACAAGCATAACGACTGCAACTATAAATAATAAACTTTATATATATATATATATATATATATATATTTAGTTTTTCCCGCTTTTTTACAACTTCTATCGAAAAATGAATATATTTTGAAATTGGAGAAACTGTTAAAAAAAGTCCGGTTAATCGATATTTCCGGATATATAACAGCCACATAACCGATTGTTTTTTGCAGTTTTTGACAAAGTGGATTTTTCGGAAAGTTCCAATTGCGGCCTATGGCAACCTTTTCTCTGGGCGATAAACAATTGTTTTCTTCTTTGAGAGTATTGTAACCCGGCTCCCTTCGGCCGCAATTGGGCTATTGCCGGATTTTTCTCTATCCAACAAAAAAAGAATATTCAAAATCGGATACTATATGATTTCAAACGGTCCGGATAATTGAGAATTAAGGATAGTTCACCGTCCGATAACCGAATATTTTTGTGAAGTTGGTACCACAATTTAAACTTATACATAAATTTTGGCGCTGATTTCAAAAAGTTTAAATAAGTATTCAACCCATTTTTAACACGTTCGTAAAATTAAAAATTATTTTTTACTCTTTAGCGCATTTTTCTTTTAACTTTCCTTTTTTAAAAATAGATTATTTTATTTACAGTTGCGTTGACATGTTTTTTATGAACGTTCTTCGTTACTTATCGAATATTGGTTCTCTTTAATATTGGTTCTTATTTTTGCGAAAGTACTGTTGCTTAAATTTGAGTACACAATTGCTCATTTACGATGCAATTGTACTCAAAGACACACGAGTAGGTTCAGGTACTCATTTTAAGTACCTTTTTTTTACAGTGTATCCACAGCGAAACATAGCACCACATAGTATCATCAAAATATAATCAGTCCATTGCATATCCTCAATCCCTAAGCGTATGTGTTACCCGATCTGTAAAACGACCTTTACCGCAATAACAATATGTGTGCAGGAAAGGTCAGCACCTGCAAACTGTTTGAATAATCTATTTGTCGTAAAAATACTAAAGAAATGATATTATCAGCCTGAGGTAAAGTCTCCACTGGAAACTATTTAGTTGCGCGCAATTAGAAAACTCAAATTGCATACGTTCACTGAGAAACTTTTTAATTGCACAAAATATCCCTTCGCTCGCTCCAGCGCTAACAATTTTGGCAAAAAATCGACCCTTGGGCGATTTTGTAAGTATTGTGGTAACGAAAGTATTGTGGAAATAATTAGTTTTACATACATTGACAATTTTCTTCACATCAGAATTTCTATAATCTTCAATGGGTTCCTGGCAACGCGGGACCACACATCTAGTATACTATAAGTAAAAATCTAAAGGGCAACGACATACAACTTTATATAGATAGCTATAATTTGATTCTTGTGTTACAACCATCCTTTTCAACTGTGTGCGATTTACATGGAACAGCTTCCTCATTGTTTTGACTTAAACTCTGTATTAGGGGGTCGTTCATTTATTGCGTTACACACCTAGGCGGATCGCCTTTTAATGCGTGTGATTGTGGCATGACACAGGGGGTGAGGGTCTAAGTGATTGCTTGATACACTGTTAAGAATGTCAGTTCAACGTTGCACCATATCTTGGTGCAAAACAGAGGTCTGCAGGAAATTACACCGTATTATGTTGGAATCTAGGTTGAACCAAAAATCTTGTATCGGAAAAAGTGAAGGTTTCACCGATATTTGGTCAACCTTTTTAACTGCAACCGAAATTTTCTCTGTCGATATATCAACAAACCAGGGAATTCTCTCCAAGACTGACAACGACGGACAAGGGCCTCCGTGGTGGCCCAGTGGATAAAGGCGTTCTGCTATGAATCGGAGGATTCCTAGTTCGAGCTCGATCAGTGGACTTTACAAAGACAAGTAAAAAAGTTGCGATCTTGCTATCGAAGGGTTGCCAACTTCGCTACAAAAACACTATTACTAAAATACTAAGATTTTTTTTATTTAAAATAACATATCTGTGATTGTCTTATTCAGACCCTCGAATTTTGGTGCAACGTTTCTCCACTAAATGGTATCCGTGGTAGCACCGTAAAAGGGTAAAACTAAGCACCGAATGTTGGTTGCAGCTAAATGGGTAGCAAATTTTGATACAAAGTTGTAATAATTTTTAACAGTGTATGATTGAGGAATGAGATAGGGGGATGAGGGTCTAAATGATTGCGTGATGTAGCAAAACTAGGATTTTTTACACAGACTTTTATATGTCACTTTTGTATAAAAATCACAATATTTCTAATGGGATATTTGGTAAAATTAAAAAATTTAATGACTGTTTTTTAAACTCAAAAATGCATCGTGACCTGGGTTGGCCTAAACGTGTCAGTGCATAACAAGGGGAAGGATGAGGAAAGGGTACAGAAGGCGGGAAAATCGCATGCCGTAATAAATGAACGCTTCCCTAAACAATACTCTATACTTCGTATGGGTTTGAGGCAGAGAAGCTTGTTAATCTTCGATGCTCATCTAAAAAAATCGCTTTGGTACAGGCCGCACTGTACCGCAAGGTTTGGTTATTGAATATTTTTGGGCCCGAACGCGGTACAAAAGGCAGAGGGTGATGAGGATAAATGGACAACTTGATTGACGTGGTCCACATTCCTCTACAGGATGGTAGGTTATTTATCCCCAAAGGTTTCGTGGAGGTAGAGCGGAATCTGATACTGCAGCCAAGGGCGACACACCCCTTCACGCGGTACAGAAGTCGGAAATGGGTAATGTAATAACAATCGGCCTGGTCAAAGTGTCCCACTTTCCTCTACACGACGGTATGTAATTTCCCCATAGGCTGATTCCACGAGAAGTTATGTGAGCGAAAGCGATACTGCAGCCGAGAGCGACATCAATCGCTTCTCTGGTGATTCCGGTTACCTCATGGTTTAATTAAGGCCGGATAAACAATATTAAGTTATTAAAGTTATTAAACAAATCTATATTGTCTGAACAATGTATTTTGTAGAACAAAATGAAAATGTTTTGAAATCGGAGAATTTGTTTAAAAAAATAAGTTTGGTTAATCGATTTTTCCGGATATATAAAAACCGGAACACCGATTTTTTTAAAAAAAAGTGCGGAATTAGATTTTCTTTATCGGACAATATTTTTTTTTTAAACTGTCCGGTTAATTGAGATTTCCGGATAGTTAAATGCCGGATAACCGGATATTTTCCCCAAAGGCGCACAAGTGAAACCTTCCCTATCCAATAATTTTTTTTACTCCAAATATCTGAATTAGAACAGAAATATTGCGAGAACATACATAAAAATAATAATAATAAAAAAATACATAACAGTCGAATTGATAACCTCTCTCCTTGGCGCGCGATTTGCTGGTTTCAGTTTAAAGTTTCTGGCTGTTTGAGTTTTGGTTGGCGCGGTGTTCAGTCGGTTAAATAACACATAACTTTCTCTCAACCCTACGTTGCCACTAAATAAGTAAATATTTGAAAATTTGAAGTCTCGCAATTTGTGAACCATCCCCCTACCTTCAAGACACAAATCGAAAGGGGAGGGATCTCGAAAGCCTTAAACTTGCCAATTCTGGTGTGAGTCAGCGAACTGTTATCATGACAGTTCCCAGTGAAAAACACCATCAACAAGATCTAGAAAAAACAAAAAGTCTCTTCGAATTCCCAGTCCTCAGTTTCGACTAGCTACAGCTGGGGGTAACCAGGTGACGACGAAAGAGACAGAGACTAGGGGCATCCCTCCTGGCAAATAGATTTTTTTTTTCTGAACGAACTTCTTGTTTTGATTTACCTTTTCCGTCGACAGTCGAAGCCCGAGCCAAGTTTCATTCCTTCCAAAACGTTCCTGTAAAAGATCCCCTACCTACCACCCGATTTTTCTTCTTCTTCTGTAGTCTGGCGGGATCTTCACTGTGAAAACATGCATTGAATCTGGACGGAATACTTCCCAAAAGATGGTATATGGACAGTGGAGTGCATTGATTCTGGAAGGAATAACTTTACAAAAAAGTGGAATCAACAAGGGACCGCGTTGATATGGAGCGTTGGACTGAAATGATTCTAGAAGGAATAACTTCTAAAAGAGTGGTTTTGCCAGTGGATTGCATTGATTCTAGAAGGAATAACTTTTAAAAAAAGTGGTATTGACAGTGGATTGTATTGATTCTGGAAGGAATAATTAAAAAAAGTGGAATCATCAATGGAACGCTTTGATATGGACTGCAATCATTTTAGAAAGAATAACTTCTAAAAAAGTGGTATTACCAGTGGATTGTATTGATTCTGGAAGGAATAATTTAAAAAAAGTGGAATCAACAATGGAACGCGTTGATGTGGAGAGTGGACTCCAATGATTCTAGAAGGAATAACTTCTAAAAAAATGGTATTGACAGTGGATTGTATTGATTCTAGAAGGAATACTTCTAAAAAAAGTGGCATGGAAAGTGTATTGCTTTGAATCTTTGAAGGAATAATTCTAAAAAGTAGTATTAGCAGTGCGTGATATGTACTGTATGTTGCATTGTTTTAGACAGAATGCTTTTGAACAATAGGATGCTTAGGTTCTAAAAGAAATATATTTCTCACGAAATGGTGTGGACAGTAGACTGCATTGATTCTAGCAGGAATACTTTTAAACAAAAGAGTTTGTATAATTGATTCCATAGATTCTGGAAGGAATAATTATGAAAAAATTGTATTGAGAGTGGATTGCATTAACAGATTACATTGAATCTGGACGGAATATGCATAAAAAGGCATGTAAAATGAACAGTGGGTTGCATTAGAGTGCATTCTCGAAGAAATCATTCTAAAAAAGTTGTATTGGTAGGGGATAACATATATATGAATAATACTTTGCAATAGTTTTAGAAAGAATTAAAAAAAAATACCTGCTAAATGATCGATTCTAGGTCGAAATTTGTTCAATTAGTGATACGGAGAGTGAATATCATTTATTGAGAAAGAATACTTTTTCTTTTTAAAGGGGATAATTCTCAGTTTATTCTTTACATAATGGTAGATAGTAAATTTCATAGGCAGTGTATTGTCTTGGTATTATGTTGAAGATATTTGGTTTTATTTAAAGAAAATATGGATTAAGATTTGTATTGTTTGATACAAAATATTTAATTCTTAGATGAGATTGAAACGGATGCCTTGATTTTAGAATATGTGATACAAAAGGATGTAGAAACTGTACATCGATAAACTATTTATAATGTACATGAATAATGTAGTGATTTGATTATGGGTATAGTAGTTTATTCTGATAAAATATTAGGAATGGATTTAGTTGATTGAGAAAAAAAAATACTTCGTTCTAGTAAAAGATCAATACTAATTAATTTAAATGGACTTATTGATATAAGAGGACTTGTTGAAAGAGGTTTGTAGAGTCGATTGCTTTGATTAAAAGTGTTAGAACTAGAATTTAATATAATATTCGGAATGCAACTTACTCAAAGATTCACGAATAGAATATTTCAGTATTCCAGTAATTTATTTTACTAGGCGGCGACATCGACAATAAATTGAATATATTCTAAGCGGATTAGTTTGTTCAAATAAAAAGAGTACGAACAGTGAATTTCATTGATTGAAAAAGAATTATAGAAAGAAAAGAAAAAAAGAAGACATGGACAGCGGAGACGAATCCGATTCCAAACAGGCGTTGAGATCGGAGACGGGATCCGAATCGGGCACGGAATCAAAATCGAAGAAAGAATCGAGATCGAAAAAAGAATCGAGTTCGAACACTGGATCGAAATCCGAAACCGAATCATCGAAGTCGAACGTTGAGTCAAAAAAATCGGAAAAAGAATTGGCGGATTCGAAATCGAAATCCCGCAAGGATTCGGATTCGAAAGAGGAATCGAAATCGAGTGCTTCAGAACCGGATGTAAATCCGGACGTAAATCCGGAAGAATCGAGACCTGAAAAGGGGAAAGCAGATGTGAACCCATCTGTTCCGAAATGCGTGGCTGTGTGCGACGAAAAGCTGTGAGTATATAAATTACATTTCTACATGGTTGTACTTGTTTATTCGCTGGATATATAGTGTATTCAAATGTTTATTTTCTTATATAAAACTAGCTATTCGGCCCGTCCTGCTGGGGCTCCCGTCAGGCACGTAGGTATAGATTTTTCATGGGAGGGGTTCAACCTCCCATCCCCCCAAAAAATTCACACCTTCCCCAACTTATTAATTTTTATTGAAATACACAGGAATACATTGGCAGATAAATATCAAAACATCAACATCATTTAATTTTTATGGAATCGTTACCAATATCAGTCATTACCTATTTTTAAAATTAGTAAATATCCCTCCTAATTTAGGAAATAAATTAGAGAACAAATTTAAATTTTGAGAACTCTTGTTTAGAGTAATATATGCGTGGAGCATCTTGTTTATACCGCCCAGTTTGACGATATTTTCCCTTTGTAACATAAACTTAAATACTAAATAATGAAACACGATGACGTCCATGTTAGGCTTAGTTTGAGATAAAAATGACCTCAAAACATGTTTTTGACGCCTTTTGAAAACTATTTTCCGATGTAAGACTCCGGAAAATACCTTCTTTTCCCTTATGCTACTCAACAAGAAATGTTGTACGAGAAATTTAATTTTTTCTAGTTTTTTAAAGTATTTTTATGATTTTTACAGTAATTCGATTTGAATTTTTTTTTTCTTGACTTTCAATGGGAGGGGTTTGAACCCCCTGAACTAACCCCTTACCTACGTGAATGGCTCCCCCGTTAAGGCTTATACATTACACATACTTCGAGATTTGAATATGCGATCTAGCGTTTTGAAGTCGTTCTACCATCTAAGAGGGCCTCCAGCTGACCTGTGGATAAAGGCGTTCAGCTACTAATCAGAGGATTGCTAGTTCGAACCTGTGCGATGAACTTGACAAAGAAAATAAAAAAAGTAGTGATCTTACGATCGGAGGCTTGCCAGCTTCACTACAAAAATACTAGAAAGTTGTCCAGAACATTGGCACACCTTTTTAACATTTCTTCGGTTTATTACTTCTTAACGTCGCCGTGGTACCGTAACGGATAATTCTCTGAATTGTGGTGCGGGCAGATGTGGGTTTGATTCCCCGGTAAGTCTTGGTGTAAATTGTCGATATTTATTGAAAGTGATTTATGAAGACAGCCTATATGTAGGCTAGCACCTGCTCTTTTTATACATTGTGCTTATTTTTGAGTACATGTCTTTTTCAAAATTGAAACTTATGTATTCAGAGCCATGATAAGCATCGAATGTATTTAAAAATGAGCACATTTTACTTATTTTTAAGTACATATTTTTAACCGTGTAGTAAAAGGCAAATTTTTTATCAAACGTGCTATTTGCCACCGAGTTATAGTGTCGGAATGGGTAACTCTAAAAACGTAACATACACTACAAAAAAAAAGGTACTTTGAAATGAGTACCTGACCATACTCGTTTTTATTTGAGTAGAATAGCATGATAAATGAGCAATGACGTACTCAAATTTAAGTAACCGTACTTTCTCAAAAATGAGCAGTGTAGTTTTAAATTGCTAATCTCAGCTTCTGTTCAAGCCATCTTAACAAAATGACCTCACAAACTAAAAATAGCTTTTCAGAAGATGGTTTTCCATTTTATTTGATAAATGGAAACTGAGTTATTATGCAGCTCAGTTATATTACTTCCCATTCTTTTGACATAACTTCTTAAAATTTCTTCTGTTTATAACTTCTTTACACCACGTTGGCAGTACAACGGATAAGGCAATGGACTGCGGTGTCTGAGGATCTGGGATCGATTCCCGGTAAGTCTTGGATAGAATTGTTGATATTTATCGAAAGTGATTTATGAAGGTTGCCTAAGTAGGCAAGCAACTGCTCTTTTTATTCATTTTTACTCATTTTTGAATACATGTCTTTTTCAAAATTGAAACTTATCTAGTCGGAGCTATGATAAGCATCGAATGCACAAAATTAGGTTATTTTTTATTAATTTTTGAGTACCTATTTTTAATAGTGTTCTATCTGCATCCTCACACCTCATACAATTGATTTTAAAGACACCTAAAAAATCGGAAGGTTCCGATTGCGGCCCATGGCAACCTTTTGTCTGGGCGATAAAAAATTGTTTTCTTCTTTGAGAATATGGTAAACCCGACTCCCTTCGGCCGCAATATTGCTAATGCCTAAAAAATATATATTCGAATTTTGTTCTTATTTTGCAAAAAAAAAAAAAAAAAAAAGACTCCCCCTCTCTTCGTATTCTACTTTTATTAAAGTTGGACAATCAAAGTTCAGTCTAATTTTCAATATTTACTATTATTTTCCAATACCAGTTCCGGGTCATATTTCTTGTTTTTCCAGTTATTTACTAACATCATGAAATCGCACCAGTCTCAAAACTGTTTACATTTAAGCATTATACAAACCGTAATTTATAAAAAAATATTTTTCCCTTATGTTTGGGGATATTGAAAAGTAAATAATCGTTATCTCACCCGAATCTCTATAAATAATATAAATAAAATACAAGGGGTTGAAATTTAAAACTATAAGAGGTACACAGACAGAAAATTATGTGTTTAGAATCTGAGTTTGTCAAGTTTTTGAAGGTTATGGCCATAATTTGTCAGATATTCTAGGCTCTGGAAAAAGAAAAATGGAAAAGAGTTTGAATAAAGCTTCTTCCAAAGCTCTTGGCAAGAATCCATTTTGTTTTTTTATGGTGAAGAGCAACCTAAAAAGCCCCAACGAGTTACATTGAAAAAAATTATTCGAATTAAGCTTTTAAATCGGTCTTCTACTAAATGCTGAAGGGACAAATCGTGCTAAATGTTTTTGCTTAAAGTACTTTCATGAATTATAAAGAGCCCCAGTTGCTCAGTTGGTAGGGCGTTCAGCTACTAATCAGAGGATTGGTGGTTCGAATCCGTGAAATGGACTTGACATAGAAAAGTAAAAAAGTAGTGATCTTGCGATCGGAGGGTTGCCAGCTTCGCTACAAAATACTAGAAAGTCGTCCAGAATATCCAACAAATTATACTGGCGTGTATACGGGACTGGTGCACGATCAATCTGATCGGGGTCCAAAGTCCCGACGTCTATTGAAGGCGTTGGGTGCCAGTTCAGGTGTTTCCTCGTCATCTGACCATGGTTCTAAAATAACCAGGTGCATGTATGAATGTGTATGTGAATGTGTATGTGTTCCCGGGTCTTTCCTCCGAGATTGACCCCGAACCGTCGCCAATAGCCCACTGTGCAGCTCTAGTGCGACGTTAATTAACAAAAACCAAAAAAAACAACAACCATGAATTATAAAATGTTGATTGTTAATTGCGCATTAACTTTATAAATATATGTAACTTATAGCTCTTACCCGCGGTTTCACTTGCGTTTAGAAAACGTTACCCCATTGATTCGCCTTCGATGTTTATTCCTTCTCTACACTGTAAAAAAAGGTGCTTAAAAATGAGTACATGAATTGTTTTTTTTAGTGCAATTGCATCGTAAATGAGAGCGATGACGTACTCAAATTTAAGAAATCGTACTTTCGCAAAAAGGAACAGTGTGACTTAATATTGCTTATCTCAGCTTCTGTTCAAGCCATTTTAACAAAGCGATCTGACAAACTTAAAATAGTTGTTTAGAAGATAGTTTTCCAAGTTATTTGATGTCGATTACTTAAAGGAAAACTGAGTTACTACAATTCAATTATCTTACTTCTCATTCTTTTGGCACACCTTTTTAACATGTCTCATGTTTATAAATTCTTCACGTCTACCTGGTAGCTTTACGGATAACAATCTGACAAACGGTGCATTCAGATCTGGGTTTCGATTCCCAGTAAGTATTGGCTGTATTTATCGAAATTTATTGAAAGTGATTTATAAAGGCAGACTATGTATGCTACATTTGGTCTTTTTATTCATTTTTACCCATTGTACTCATTTTTGAGTACATGTCTTTTTCAAAATTGAAACTTATGTATTCGCAGCCATGATAAGCATCGAATGTATTAAAAAATGATTACATGTGACTTACTTTTGAATACCTATTTTTAACAGTGTATTATTTTCTCGAAGGCAAAATAACTGATCTATTGTTCAGACATCTCCGAATGTTAGCTTTTCCATTAGTTTTCCCATTGAAACATAATCGTCAGAAAGTATTATTCGCTAAAGCAATTTTTGTATGGTTCAAAGTCCTGAAGACTATGTTAGATACGTGGAGTGCCAGCTCAGGTACTGTCATCCGTTTATCTGATTATTGTTAAAAAATTTCTAGATCTGCTCTTTGGTCTTTCTTACGAACAGTCACCAATATCCCACTATGTAGTTCTAGTGCGACGTTATTACAACCATTCGAGAAGCTTATGTCCAAGGCCGCCCTTAGGGGTGTGCGACGCATGCCACCGCACTCGCGCTTATGAAGAGGATCCGTACTTATCGGGGGGGGGGGGGGGGGGGGGGAAAGGCACAAAATGAGAATGTTAAAGATTTTTTTTGTCTTTGCTTTTAACGTGAAACGTTTTAAAAAGCAGCTATGTGGGATATCACGATAGAAACATCGTATTACGATATTAGGTTTAATGGGAATCCATTCAGGCACACGTAACACGTAACTCCGTGTCAAATAGCACGATTGACATAAATGTGGTCTTATTAGGTAGGAAATTAGTCTCATTTTAAATTTTCAATAAAAAGCACAAAATAATGCGGACTTTTACATAAAGAAGTTTTCTGATAAATAATCTATGTAAACAAAATGTAGCCGTATCAAACATTTGTATTAGATAAAAAAAATCACGATTGACTTTTTAAAAATCAGAAAAATCTTTCAAAAATGTTATCAAATTTAATTATAAGTTATATGATTTATGTTTCACTTAAGCTTATTCGTAAGTTTGTATGGAGGCTTAAAAGGGGCATCATTTCGCTGTTAAAAGTAGGTACTCAAAATAAGTAAAATGTATTCATTTCTGAGTACCTTCGATGCTTATCAAAGCTACGAATACATAAGTTTTATTTTGGAAAATGTATGTATTAATGTATTAACCAAGAATGCGTACAATGAATAAAAAAAAGAGCAGTTGCTTGCCTTCATAGACTGCATTCATAAATCACTTTCAATAAATATCAACAATTACAACCAAGACTTACCGGAAATCGAACCCTGATACTAAGGTTCAAGTAATCTTAATAAGTATCTCTTGTACTACCAGGGTGACGTGAAGAAGTTATAAACAGAATAAATGTTAAAAAGGTGTGCCAAAAGAATGGGGAGTAATATAATTGAATTGTAATAACTCGGCTTCCATTTAAGCAATCGACATCAAATAATGTGGAAAACCATCTTCTGAACAACTATTTTAAGTTTGTCAGGTGGCTTTGTCAAGATGGTTTGCACAGAAGCTGAAATGAGCAATATTAAATCACACTGCCATTTTTGTTTAAAGTACGAGTCATTCGCCATCATACGTATTCATTCGCAATGCAATTGTACTAAAAGAAAAACGAGTACGTTCAGGTACTCATTTTTAAGTACCTTTTTTTTGCAGTGTACTAAGTTCGCATGGGGCCCACGACTGCTAAAGGCGGCCCTGCTTTTGTCTATTTTACGATAGTTGTATAACATTTTGACCTTGGTTATTGATTCATTCTTCCTGAAGACTCAATCCCATCGGAAAATACTTTGAAGAAAAGTACAAAATACAACAGAGTCCACAACGTAATTCTTGAGGGGAAGCTATCCTATCTTTAGAACAACAACATTGGTTGTGTCTGCTTTACGGGGACGTCCCTAAATTGAGATATGTTCCCAATGTTCAAATCTATTTAGAGTTTATTGACGAATGCGATTTTGACAAGAATACGTCTTTAAAACAAATACAAGTATAGTCGTCATCGGCAGAAACTTGAGCGACTTGAAAAGTTTTGATATTCCAAATCCAAATAACTCCAGGCGGGAGCTACCTATACAAATAAACGCTTGTAGGCCATTCCGACAATATAACGGAAAAATCTTATGGTTACCAAATTGCTGCTCTATACACTATAAAAAAGGTACTAAAACTGAGTACATGGACGTACTCCTTTTTATTTGAGTACAATTGCATCGATGAGCGACGGCGTACTCAAATTTAAGGAACCGTACTTTCTCAAAAATGAGCATTGTGATGTAATATTGCTAATCTCAGTTTCTGTTCAAGCCATCTGAACAAAGCGACCTGTTGATTGATTAAATGGAAACTGAGTTAGTACAACTCAATTATCTTACTTTCCATTCTTTTGGCACACCTTTTAAACAAGTCTTCTGTTAATAACTTCTTCACGTCGACCTGGTAGTAGTACAACGAAGTGCGGTGCCTGAGGAACTGGGTTCGATTCCCGGTAAGTCTTGGTTATAATTGTCGATATTACTGAAAGTGATTTATGTAGGCAGCGTATGTAGGCCAACACCTACTCTTTTTATTCATCGTGCTTATTTTTGAGTACGTGAATTTTTCAAAAATGAAACTTATGTAATCGGAATCATGATGAGCATCGAATGTAATCAAAAATGAGTACATTTTACTTATTTTTGAGTACCTATTTTTAACAGTGTATAACAGCCAATGCGAGTGGCAAGCTTCAAACTCCAACATCTCTAAACTCATGTTTTGGGACTTGGCGGTTAAACCACCCACAAAAACACGCGTTTCCCTGAGGATACCTTTCATTCCCATTATTAATCGATTGAATATTAAGAATTAATCGATATGTAATTATGTTGTATTTGTACGCTAAACATGATTTTTAGGGGGTGTTCGTGACACTTTTACCATCTATCGCAAACAAGACATGAAACTGGCTAGAGATATTGCGAAGAAGATTAAAGGGAGCTCTCATGTTCCCTTTACATATTAAATATTAAAGGTTGGTTGGTTTAATTAACGTCGCTATAGAGCTGAGCAGCAGGCTATTCAGGGCTGGATTTAGGCATAGGCTACACAGGGTGCAACCTATGGGCTCGTACCACACACACACACATACACAAAAAGAATTAATTGGCGCAAAAAATAATTTAAAAAAAAAGATAATACAAATCCTAATGAATATAGTATACTACCAAGGATAGTGAAGACTATATATAGAAGGTGCGCTCGTTTTTCGCTTTTTGAAAGTGGGCAAGGAAATCAACTATTTGACGTCATTTTTGCTCCGCCTTACTATGGGTTTTTGATCATTCTCATTGGCTGTGTGTTTCAAGCATTGCTACTTAGGTTCGATTCCCGGTTGGGTAACAACTTGTGATTTAATTTTTAATTAGCAAAATAATGTAAATATCTGTAAATAGTTGTGTTCAGTTAGCTTCACTGCTAATCCGTCCTTGTTTTGTTATGTCCCCGTATTTGACTTGATTGAAATTGTAACTCATTTAATATGTCCATTACAAATGCATTGACCTGATGGTTCCTAACCTCATTTTACTGTTTCAAAATTCATGGACATGCTTTCGTGGCAGCTAATATTTTTTTAATACGCTTAATTTATTAAGCAACTATTTTGCAATTATTACATACTAAATGCAATCCTTAAAATATAATTTAAACTCTTAAAATTTAGCAAATTCTAAATTAAAATAGCAAATATCATTTTTAAATAGTTCAGAAGAAAACGAATAGATGGCAGCACGTCACGAACCATTGGTTCAAATTGGCTGCAATTTACATCGAGATATTTTAATAACTAAACTACTCTGAAAATCGATTCAAATTGTTTTTTGAAGCAAATTTTAACTGTTTTCTTTTATATAAATTCATGATTAGTTACAAACAAGAATTCTTGTTAAATTAAGTTTGCTCTGTAGACCCTAAAACGACTGTAAAAATGAGAGCATTAGACACGCCCACAGACGGTGAAGGTAGGCGTCACTATGACGTCAAATAGTTGTTTTCCCCGCCTTCCGTCAGACAGCGCGAGTACGAGCACACCTTATATATATATATAGTCTTCACTATCCTTGGCTACAATCTTTTTATAATGATATCACATGATTTGTCTGGTGGCTCAATAATAAGAACAGCGCCATTTGTTACCTCAGAAGATTTTTAAGACCCTTAAAATGTCTATTGGTTGGTTTCAACCTTCGAGCATGAATGGACTGTAGTAGAGCGAATATGACGTCATCATCGTGATGCAAACATCTCAGGCATGATGTCACCAGACACGTGACTTCTTTTCAAAATGTATGAATGAAAAAACGTTCACGATTGACTTGTGGCTTGGAAATAATAGTAAATGTGTTACTTCATGAAGTACAGGATATTTTTATGAATGAACTAGAAAAAAATTATAAATGGATGACGTAATAAACCACGTGTCTGAGGCCATACACGTTGGCCTCACTTTGATGTTAGCGAGATTATAACCTTATGATTTCTCCACTATGAGGGATCCATGCTCGAAGGTTTTAACATGTTTAAAGATTATCAGCGTGAATAATTCGTATCACAAAATTATATTTGCATGGATATAATTATTATTTATAATATTTTATGAAATTGTGTTTAATTTAAAAATTTATTACGTTTAATTGGCAACACCTCAACAATTGGCGACTAAGTCCTGTGTCCTGGGTTTTTAATGTCAGAATTGATTTTGCGCAGTGAACCGTTGTTGAAAACCGGTCATGCATAATCCACTTTGTGTATAGGTTAGAGCTTGTAATATAATATAAACAATGAATTCTGATAAATGTGGCAACAGTTTTTAAAAAAAATACGTAGTTATTGCACTGAACTCTAACTGTAACTGAAAAAATGGCCTAAAGTTGTTCCAATGTTTATAACTTGAAGAGTAATAACTACTTTTAAAAACAAAAACTGTGTGCATTGGATTAGATTTATGGCTTCTGTTCTGTATAAAAAAATAATATGGGATGTTTGCTTTAATACGTTTTCCCTGAAAACAAATCAATTTAAAAAAAAAAAAGGTTAGGAGGTTTATAATTGAAAAAACTAATAACTATTTTTAAAAACAAAAAGCGACGTGCTATTAGATCAGATATATGGCTACTATTCTACAAAGAATTATAATTATGGAATATTTCTTTTTATGCGTTTTGCTTGACACAATGCAAATTCTTATATTTTTTTTATTTTAACAATTAAATAACATATACATTAAGTGTTCTATTGCAACAAAAATATCACCATCGTATTCTACAAGTATTTATATATTCGGGGACAACCTAAGTTGAACCTGAAGTGGAAGCTATGAAATGTATAAAATATTCAATTGCTGTAGGCTCAACTTAGGTTGTCCCCAAGTATAAATAAACTCTGTAAATTTCCGCCTTTTTTTTGCCTATTTTACCCACTGACAATACAAAAAAATGTCAGATTCTCACGGATATAATGATTTTTATAATATTTTTTAACATTCTGTAAAATTTTAAAATTTGTAACGCCAACATGGCACATCAGACATCATAGCATTAAAAATCCTATACCACGGGTTGCTAATGGCAGAAATCAATTTGTACAGTTGACTTCTAATGGGAAAATAGTTACGCGTGGTCTATTTTGTAAATATGTCGGTGGTTTCCCTTTTTATTTCAAATTATTGTAAGTTTTATACTAGTTTTTGCCAGAATTTCGTTTTTGTGCATTTATTAAAAAAAATATTAAGGAGTTCAAGTACCTAAAAATTGTAAAAGTTACGATTTTTTTATTTGTTAAAATTATAGTTTGGGATATTCTAAATGGCAATAGCCCAATTGCGGTCGAAGGGAGCCGGGTTCCCATATTTTCAAAGAAGAAAACAATTCTTTATCGCCCCGACAAAAGGTTGCCATTGGCCGTAATTGGAACTTTCCGTTCTAAATATGCTTGCAAAATTCTAGAACTGTTTCTATATTCAAGATTTTATGCTGAATGACAGATGTGTTTTTCAAAGAACAAAAACTTTAAATCGTTTTTCCTTTGTGTTTAGTTTTCCTTGAAATTAAAAGTTTTTCGAAACGCTAAGGTTTTTTCATTATTCATGGAAAAATGTGTAATTTTTAAGCATATTTTAACGTATGTGTATATTATAATTAGGCATGCGAATTAGCTCTATATGAGTAGTAGTTTTTTTTTTAGAAAAATTACTAAAGTCAAAATATTTTAGTTTTAAGGACATTTTTTGTGCTATTATGAATAACAATTTGTTTAAAAATGAAACACAAGATATATTAAATTTAATGTCAGTTCTTTTGTATTATAGTTCAGAGCATCTGAGAAAAAATTTTGATAAAAAATATAAATGTTTAAAAAAAAAGCCTTAGATTAAATTAAAAAAAAAAAAATACAAACAATTATGAATTTTGTGTGTGAAATATTGATATTGTTCTGTTTTATAAATTTAAATAACATACATTAAAATTTTATTAAATTTTTGTTTTTAATGGTACCGTAGTCTCTTCAGAACCGCTGAATTGTGCAGGAAGTATAAGATTTTATATTATTAAATGAGATTTGAATTAAATTGGAGAGAGAGTAACATTCGAAACATCTTCAAAACCTCCGAAATAAAAAAAAAATCACACTTTAAAAATTCAAAAAAGCGTCAAAATAACCCCCCCCCCCCCCACACACACACTTAAAATAGTATGGGTTCGAACGCGATCGTCCGCTAACTGCCTCTTCAACCCTCCCCTTAAAGTTGCTATAATCAACACACCGAATAGGCATGCTTTTTAGCGCTCCCCCCTGTCTACTTTTTGAATAGAGAAAGCAGATGTTGCATCAGTCTATTTTAGACGCGCCGAGCAACCGTTATGAGGTCGATTACTTTGTCCAGAGAAAGTTGCCCCAACACGCCCACAGATGGCGCTGCGTCCGATCCAATGTTGTCCTGCGGTTCCATTTCGTGCTCTGCAGTTATTGCAGTCGTCCAATATGGCGGCCTGCGTCTGTGACATCGTGAAATTCTCTCCAGGCTTATGGACAAATAAGAGCCATTAAAAAAGGAATACTCTCGGTGCTTTTGGAACATCTGAATTTAGTTCTTTGCACGCTATGGAAATTTTCTTGGAACTGGAATTAATAGCCATCACGGTGAGTTTTTGAGATATTTTCTTGTGGAGAATCTCCCTCTCTAAATATTGCATGCAGTATTTATGAATTACTGTATCAAATGTTCTATAATGTTTTTTTAGCATAAAAAATATTTTGGTATACTTATATGCAATTATTTTTACATAATTTAGAAAATCGGCTTCATTCTGTTAAATAAGGACGCTGAAGGATTTTATTATAGATTTTTTTTTGTCAACGAAGCAGTTTTGTTATTTCTGAAATATATATATAAAAAATTATATTAGTAAATTTAAAAAAAAGAAAAATATTTAAAAAAAATATTTTCAGAAGAAAATGCAAACGTTTTCACTTTTTTGGTAGCATGCAGTTTAGTTTCTGTGTATGAATTTACAAACGGTTCGCTATTTTCATCTACAAATGAGTAAATTATTTTATTTTAAAATAATTATAGTGTATTTTTATTATTTAAAAAATTAAATAAAAAAATATTTTTATTAAAACATTCGATTCCATCTTTAAAAAGCGATTCGAACACATTTTCTTTATTTATTATCATATGGTTCGAACTGTTTCTATAAGTTCTAAAGCAATTAGTTTATTGTAAAAATATTTGTAAATTGTCAAAATATTCTCATTTTGAAGGGGGGAAAATTATATTTAAAGCACATATGTTTCTACTCAATTTTTGATCGCTTCAACGAGAATAATGCAATATCTAACGATATCGAAACCAACTGATGTAAACGGAAACCCAGATAAATAATGGCAACGCTGTTTAGAATATAAGAGGCTTTCTTACAATACATCAAAGCTGTTTGTAAAGTTGGCTAATAACAATTAAATCAGTACGTTATATTTCGTTTAATATTGAAATTTATTTTTATAAAATGCGTATTTTCGGTCTGATTTGTTTATGTTGCAATGTTGCATCACTTAATTTTTTTTTTAATTAAGAAATAGCTCTATTCAATAAGTAAAGTGTTAAAAATTGGTATATTAGGAAATCATTTTTAATAACCATTTCGTCTCTGTATTTCTATATTTTTTACGTCATTTTTATTCTTATAAAAATAATAAAATAATCGAACATTATCTTAGAAACGTTATTTATTTGCATAATGATAAATTAAATATAAATGTTACACAAATAAAAAAATATATTTATAAACATTAATGTTTTTCGAAGCTGACAATAATTTTTAAAGTTAATTAATTACAATTTTCCAATGATTTCACAAAAAATAAAAATTTACATTTTAGATTCCTGTATGTTTTTATACTGTGTTGTTTTGTAACGTATATAACAAAAGAATAACGATGACAGAATTTTTTTATTAACATAAAGCGTTGCCATATACTTTTCATAATTTTTTGATATTAGCATCTAAAATTATGTTAATTAATCAATTTTTCGTATTAAATTTGTTAGTGGAAAATGACGTCATATAATTTACGACGATCTTGGACGATATCGTACATAAATTCAACAATAAATATTTTTTTTTCTGGCTTTTTATATTTTAACATGACACTATTCTTTAAAGTATTTTGTCCGCGTTGTTTTATATATGAATAAATTATCTAATCTTTAAAAATATAATTGATATATTTCGATATTTGATTCAAAATGTAACTAACGTGCAGAAACGCAGAAAGGATTGTCGATTGTTGACATTTGTAAACGAAGTGTTGAATTTAGTTTAAAACCAAATTGTTTCAGCGTATGTATATGAAGGTTTTTTATGTTTATATAATCGCAAACTTTATAAAAATTACATTATTTTTATTACTTTATTTTTTCGTATTTCTTTCATTCTGTTGGTAAAAGCATATTTTCATTTTATTATTAGGTATACATGGAAATATCAAGTCGCAATAAGGTTTTTTAGATTTAATTTTAATTTAAAAATGTGTCTTTAAATTACTTAATTTTTTTTAAATATGTCAAAATACTAAAATATGGTGTATGAGTTTTAAAATAAATATAAATCAAATGAATTATAATATTTTTTCATTAATACCTAATATAAAAAAATTAAAATAAATAATTATTGTCCAATCAATTTTTTAATGTCAATCAATTGCCGCATAGATTTAATTCAAATTTAAAAATGAATCATTAAATTACTTAATTTTTTTAAATATGTCAAAATGCTAAAATTATAAAAACTTGTATTTGGTGTCTGAGTTTTAAAATAAAATAAAATAAATTATAATATTTTTTTAAATAATACCTAATATAAATTTGTTTTAAATAAATAATTATTGTCCAATCAATTTTTGACTGTCAATCAATTACGGCATAGATTTAATTTTAATTTAAAAATGAGTCTTTAAATTACTTAATTTTTTTGATTTGCCAAAATACCAAAATTATAAAAACTTGTATTTGGTTATGAGTTTTAAAATAAATATAAATCAAATGAATTATAATATTTTTTTAATAATACCTAATATAATTTTTTTTTAAATAAATAATTATTGTCCAATCAATTTTTTACTGTCAATAAATCACCGCATAGATTTAATTTTAATTTAAAAATGAGTTTTCAAATTACTTAATTTTTTTTGATTTGCCAAAATACCAAAAGTATAAAAACTTGTATTTAGTTATGAGTTTTAAAATAAATATAAATCAAATGAATTATAATATTTTTTCAATAATACATAATATAAAAAAATTTAAAATAAATAATTATTGTCCAATAATTTTTTTACTGTCAATCAATTACCGCATAGATTTAATTTTAATTTAAAAATGACTCTTTAAATTAGTTATTTTTTTTTGATTTGCCAAAATACCAAAATTATAAAAACTTGTATTTGGTTATGAGTTTTAAATTAAATATAAATCAAATGAATTATAATATTTTTTCAATAATACCTAATATAAAAAAAAATTAAAAATTAATAATTATTGTCCAATCAATTTATTACTGTCAATCAATTACCGCATAGATTGAATTTAAATTTAAAAATGAGTGTTTAAATTACTTAATTTTTTTAAATATGTCAAAATACTAAAATTATAAAAAATTACATTTGGTGCATGGGTTTTAATAGAAAATAAATATAAATTAAATAAATTATCATGTTTTTTCAATAATATACCTAACAACAAAACATTTAAAATAAATAATTGTTGTCCAATCAATATTTTACTGTCAATCAATTACCGCATACGCATATGTATTACATGCACGAAAAATAATAATCCTTTAATCTGAGAAAATACATTAAAAATTGTTTTGTTATAATAGAAAGTTATATATTTAAAAAAAATATTTTCTATTATTCCAGTTTCGATCTTATTTATTAATAATAATAAATAACTTTGATTTAAACGAAGCTATAATAGTGGGTTCCTTCTCGAATCTAAGTAACATTACTTTCTCAAACATGAGCAGTGTGATTTAATATTGCTAATATCACCTCAATTTTGAGTACATGTCTTTTTCGAAAATGACACTCATGTTTGCGATATTTAATGACATTGCTACTTTTTGAGAAAGTACGGTTATTACATTTGAGTGTAGAATTATTTTAGAACTGAATGTTTTTTAACCGACTGAACAGCGCGCCCACCAAAACTCCAAAATAAAACCGACAGAAATTTTAAATTAAAATCGCCAAATCGCGCGCCAAGTCGAGAGGTTATAGATTCTACCATTATGTTTTTTTTAATGTATGTTCGCACGAGATTTCGGTCCTAATTAAGATATTTGCATAACTTTTTTTGTTGGATAGGGAATGTTTCACTTAGGATAATTTTTTTTAAAAAATCCGATTATCACGCATTTAACTACCTGGAATTCTCAATTAACCGGACCATTTAAAAAAAAATATTGTCCGATTTCGAAAATTCCTTTTTTTTTTGTATAGAGAAAAATCCACTTAGGCAAAAATCTGCAAAAAATAATCGGTTATTGGGCTGTTATATATCCGGATATCTTTTAAACTTTTTGAAGTTGGTACCAATTTACAAAAATCATACCCAAAGTTTGGCGCCGATTTCAAAAAGTTGTACTAAGTATAAAATTGATATTCAATAATTCGATTTTTTCAACTCATTTGTAAAATTAAAAATTATTTTTTACTTTTTAGCGCATTTTCCTTAAAGTTGGTTTTCCTTTTTTCTAGAACGATTATTTTATTAGTGAGTTATTTAAGATTTTATGCTGCATGATGTATTATGTATTTCAAGGAACGAAAATGTTAAATAGTTTTTTTTCAGTTTGGTTTTCATTGATATTAAGTTTGTCGAAACGCTATTTTTTGTTATTAATGGAGAATTGTTTAATTTATCAAGCATATTATAAAATATGTGTATAATATAAATTGGTCTTCGAGCTCTATGAGCAGGTTTTTTTTTAATTACTAAAAGTAAAAAAATAGAGTTTTAATTAAAATATTTGTGTTATTATGACTAGCTATTTATATAAAAATTAACTACATATAGTTTACAAAATCTTAATGCCATTTCTTCTGTATAATAGTTGAAAGGATCTGAGGAAAAATTTTGGTGAAGAAATATAAATATTTAAAGTCTTAGAGTTTAAATAAAAAAAACTTAAAAAAATTCAAAAGTTTATAAATTTTCAAAAAAATACAAACATTTATGACATTTTTGTGTGAAATATTGTTTTCTTATATAGATTTAAATAATATGCATTAAAATTTTTATTTAAAAAGTCAAAAATATAAGAAATAGTATAGGTGGTACAGTGTTCCCTTAAGAAAAAAATTATGAATTTTAGAAAGATTATGAACAATTTTAATTTATCTTATCAATTATGTTCATCTTATAGAAATACCTCAAACATCAATATTACACAACTAATTACCTCATTTTAATTATACTAATTAAGTTCATTTAAATGAGATAATGAATTAACATATAATGTCCTAGAAAATTTATTAAACAATCGAACAATTAATTATTCGTAAATTTCATTAGTTTTCTTTACTAGCTAAATACAGTTCTCGCACTATTTAAGAAAATAACAATCTGTACGAAAAATGATACATTTGTTAAATAACATAATTAAGTGTAGTTGTATACCCACATTTCTAAAAATTATGTTTCATTGATGTTTATTACACAATAAATAAAATTATTACAAAATCTATTTTATTGGAATATTTTAATGTATAGCATTTTTGTACACAAATCACATTAAGTTTGTACAACAAGAATATGTTTAAAACGTGAAAATACGTTGAAACCCAAAGAAAGCATATTACTGATCAACTGTGAATACACACTGTTAAAAATTGGTATTCAAAAATAAGTAAAATGTACTCATTTTTGAATACATTCGATGCCTATCATGGCTCCGAATACATAAGTTTCATTTTGAAAAAGACATGTACTCAAAAATAAATAAAAATGAATAACAAGAGCAGTTGCTTGCCTTACATAAGTTGTATTCATAAATCCCTTTAATAAATATCGATAATTACAAACAAGACTTACCGGTAATCGATCGCAGATCTACATAGGCACCACTGTCTAGAGTCTTATTCGTTAAGCTGCCATGGCGACCTGAAGAAGTTATGAGCAGAAGAAATGTTAGAAAGGTGTGTCAAAAGAATGGGAAATAAGATAATTGAATTGTAATAACTCAGTTCCCATTTAAGCAATTGACATTAAATAATGTGGAAAACCGTCTTCTGAACACCTATTTTAAGTGTGTCAGGTCGCTTTGTTAACATGGCTTGAGCAGGAGCAAATATTAGCAATATTAAATCACACTGCTCAATTTTCAGAAATTACGGTTACTTAAATTTGAGTACGTCATCTCTCATTTACGATGCAGTTGTACTAAAAAATAAACGAGTACGTTCATCAGTGTTCACTCTAGATATAAAAAGGGGCAGGGCGCTCTTGGCAGTAAAAGGGCACCCCATTTTTGAAAAGGCACGCCTTGGTTTTAAAAGGGCTCTTTAAAAAAAATGTGGTGTGGGCGTGGCCACACATTGACACATCGGACCCGGGACCAAACAAAAAAAAGTTCCGATTTGTTTGTTGACATTGCGCTAGAGCTAAATATTGGGCTATTGTTAACGGTTCTTGGCCTATCTCGAAGGAAAGACCCGTACAAAATTGGCGTCTCTTTATAAAAAATATTATTTAAAATTTGACATTCTATACTTGTTTTCCGTAAAAACCAAATTTCTAAGTAGGAATCAGACCCCTTGCAAAACTGATCAAAAGGCTACTTAAATCCAAAATTTGGTAATAAGATGCTTAGTCTTGCAAATCAATCCCTACCTAGTCCCAAACCAACTTTTCTTTAAAAAAACACAGAAAAAAACTTGGAATTTCACATGCAGGCACAGGCAACCAATAGGATTTGTAAAATTCTCCGTGCTCGAAATTACCGCGGAATCATCGCGATTTCACAACACACGTAGTTATAAAGGAGTTTGTTTTTCTACTGTCATAATTCACTTAATTCCAATTTACACACAAATCTTTTTTAATCGATGCCTTTTTTAAAGACAACTAGGGAAGCACTGATGCTTGTGCTTGACTGAAAAGGACAGATGGGCGGAATTTTTTCTAAAGAGGGCGGCATTTTGGAAAAAAGGGGCATGAGGGCGCTATCACACACAAATTAGCTATTTACACACAAATCTTTTTTAATCGATGCCTTTTTTAAAGACAACTAGGGAAGCAATGATGCTTGTGCTTGACTGAAAAGGACAGATGGGCGGAATTTTTTCTAAAGAGGGCGGCATTTTGGAAAAAAGGGGCATGAGGGCGCTATCGAGATGAAAAAAGGGCGGGCAGGGTGAACCGCCCTTCAAAAAACGCCTAGAGTGAACACTGCGTTCATGTAGCACCTTTTTATACAATGTATAGATGATATTAATAAACTTCAGTTCTGCCGAACAGATATTCATAATAATAAATTCAAATATTGTGGAAAACCATCTTCTGAACAAATATTTTAAGTTCGTAAAGTTCCAATTGCGGCCCACGGCAACCTTTTGTCTGGGCGATAAACAATTGTGTTCTTCTTTGAGAATATGGTAACCCGGATCCTTTCGGCCGCAATTGGGCTATTCCCTTTAAGTTTGCCAGGTCACCCACCTTGTTAAGATGACTTGAACAGAAGCTGATGTGAGCAATATTAAATCACACTGCTCATTTTCGCAAAAGTGCGATCGCTTAAATTTGAGTACGTCATCGCTCATTTACGATGCAATTGTACTCAAACGTTCATGTAAGAGTTCGTTCAAGTATTCATTTTAAGCACCTTTTTGGTATACAGTGTATTAATGACATAACTAAACTTCAGTTCTATAGAACGTAGATTCATAGCGCAGAAAATGCAATGAAACTAAAGTGCAAATGTCGAGAGCAATAGCTGTTAAAACTCAATTTACATCAATCAGGAACACAAAAATCATCATTAAGCGCATACTTTTCTATTGTGTACCAGATTGTCCCGCTTTTAATACGTTAAACCTATCCTTATTCAATACGTTAAACCTATCCTTATTCGTCCGCTCCATGCCCATAAGCTTATTTTCGCATTGGACAACATCCTATTAACCTAGAAGGAGCGAAGTTAACATCGCTCAGTTATAGTCTTCGGTGATAACATCGGAGATGTTGCGATTGTAAGGCAGAAGAAGAAGAAAAAAAGTGTGCCTTTTTTCTACCTTTTTAACCATTGTTACTTGCACAAAGAGTAAGTAGAGCGAAGAAAAAATGCCTTCTTTCGAACTTTCGCTGTGTTTCTTCACATCTCTCAATTGGATGTGTGTTCGAACTTGTAGATTTTAATGCAATTTGGGCCATGAAATGTTTTGTTTATTGAAATTGGTAACCTACAATGCAAAAAAAGGTACTTAAAAGCAGGGCCCGATTAAGACATTGAAGCAAGGGAAGCCCGCCTTTAAATGGGGGCCCTATTGCTCTCAAATAGACCCTGGAACATCATATCGAGATTTTACATGCACTAAAATCCTTGTCTCTGAATGGCATTAAAACGAAACACGTTATAAATATATTAAAAATACATTAATAAGTAATGGATATTTCTAATATTCTGTATGTTTTTGATTTTTTTTTCCAATGTTCGAACAAATTTAACACAAGTAGCAATTTTTTTTTTACTATAGTTAGAAATGCTACTTTTTTAAGGTCAATTTTAGTAGCAAACTATGTTAAGAGTATATTTATATAATACTAGCTGAAATACCCGTTCTACGCACGGGAAGGAAATAAGTGAAAAAATAGATACAAATACAATAATTATAGGCGAAATAAATAATATTCTTAATTTGTCACTCATCAGGGGAAACGAAATAAAGTATTAAAAGTTCCAAATTGTAAAGAAATTTTATTACCAAGGTCCCGCAAGAACTGGAAAGAATGGTATTACGGAGAAGTTGGCTGTACAATAATATGGATATGGATATATACGTTATTCCCGTTGAATAACATCCATACTTTAACCTTTAGTAACATCCCATAAATTTAAAAATGAACAATTCTTATAATTGTGTAATAATAACTGTTATAAGAAAGGCGAAATTTTTATTTCTTTGGTGGCATTTCTTAATTATTTGACGACATTTTGGTGATATTTAGTCATCAGCCAATCAGAATGCTCCTCATAGTTTACTTACTATTAAAATTTTCCATTGTTTCAATCTTGAAATATTGCATTGTTACATGTTCTTCATGTTAATTCTATGGAAAGGTTTTTAAAAAATCGTTACATTGGCAGTTCGAGTTCAAATTTTTAAAAATCCTTTTGTAGTGCATTTAAACGGCCGAAGATAAATCTGTGCTCCAAATTTCAGCACTCTTTGTCTTTTAGATCTGTAGATACCCAAACTAACGTCGCTACGAACATCGAAAAAGGGGTTTTACACCCCCTTAAATACGTTCGATCGGAACAAAAATAGCTTACTTTTCCTATTTAAGGTATAAGGAACAACTTTGCCAAATTTCTTTTTCATAGGTATACGAGAAGTTGGAGAATTAGTGATGAGTGAATGAGTGGGGTTTTCACATTTATATATATAGATGTGTGATTTGGGGGCCCCTAAAAAATGTACTGGGCTTCCCGGGCCTATTCGGTAATCAGGCCCTGCTTATAAGTGAGTAACTGAACCTACTCGTTTTTCTGTTGAGTAAAATTGAATCGTAAATGAGCGACGATGTACTCAAATTTAAGTAATCGTGCTTTCTCTAAAATGAGCAGTGTGATTTAATATTGCTAATCTCAGTTTCTGTCCAAACCATCTTAACAAAGCGAACTGACACACTTAAAATAGGTGTTCATAAGATGGTTTGCCACTTTATTTGATGTCGATTGCTTAAATGGATTAAATCAATTATCTTACTTCCCATTCTTTTGGCAATTTTTTTTACATTTCTTCTGTTTATAACTTCTTCGCCTATAAAAAAAGCAGTTGCTTGCCTACATAGGCTGCGTTCATAAATCACTTTCAATAAATTTCAACAACTATAACCAGGGCTTACCGGGAATCGAGCCCATACCATCTACCTGATGTCGTCCACACCGAAGTCTAGTTGTACTGCGAGAGCTACGCGAAGAAGTTATAAACAGAAGTAATGTCAAAAAAGGCATGGCAGAAGAATGGGAATAAGATAATTGAGTCGTAATAACTCGGTTTCCACTCAAGCAATCGACATCCAATAATATGGAAAACCATCTTCTGAACAACTATTTTAAGTTTGTCAGGTCCTTTGTTAAGATGGCTTGGACAGAAGCTTATATTAGCAATATCAAATCCAGGCACATAGGTATAGATTTTTCATGGGGGTGGTTCAGTAACTGAGCAACGGTTTTCTTTAGGTTGGTTATCCCCCCACCCCCAATTAACAAATTCTTCCTCTCCCCCCCCCCCCCCTTTTTTTTTAAAACTTACAAATTTTTATTCAAGTAAACAGAAATACGTTGGCATATAAATATCGAAACAGCAAAAGTTATCATTTATTTTTCATGAAATCATTACCAATATCAGTCATTAAATATTTTTAAAATTGGTGAATATCGCTCCTTAATTACGAAATAAATTTAGAGAATAAATTAAAATTTTAAGATTCCTTGTTTAGAATAATATATTACTTTGATTACAACTTGTTTATACGGCACCGTTTCGCGATCTTTTCCCTTTGTCACCGAAATTCAAATGCTATATAATGAAACACGATGACGTCATGTTATGCTTAGTTTGAGATAAAAATGCCCTCAAATCATATACCAGATTTTCCCTCATGCAACTCAACAAGAAGTATTATAGTACCAGAAATTAAAAAATGTCTAGATTTTTAAAGTATTTTTTAGGATTTTTACATTAATTCGATTTTAAATTTTTTGCTTGACTTTCAATGGGAGGGGTTTAAACAGTGGCGAGGCGTGACTTTTTGCGATGGTCATCGCCCCGAGCGGCATGTGCTATTAACCCCGAGGTAATAGATTTGCGACCGTCAACTGTTGTTGTAGTACCCCCCCCCCCCCTAGCCCCCCCCCCGTCCACCTTCTGTGGGAGAAAATTGCAGGAAATACTCTCCACGGGTCCCTTTTCATTTAACTCACGATCTTTCTGATATCCATTATTTAAATATTTTGTAAACAGCAAAATCACAGGAAAATTTCTAAAAATGATAACGTACTGTATTTACGCTGAAAGTAACTCAAAATGAAATAATAAATAAGCATATGTTTCTAAAAAGTCTATTAAAAAAATTTCTAAACCAACAATTTTTTTTTTAAAGTCTCCATGTTCCAAAGCATTTTGTTAATAATTTGTCGAAAATAATTAAAAACAAAAAATCTCTATTGCCAAATGTGGCCTTACAAAGCCAATCTGGCAATCATACTGTGTACGAACCGACGGTCTAAGGTTGCCTTGAAGTAGCTGTGAAATCCACAGATGACCAGCGGGCCAAATCAGCTTACGGTTATATTCACAATCGCAGATAACCCACGGTTTACATGCGAATCGGGAGGTAAACCTAAGATTATTGATGAAACCCTATTCACAAGACCGGTTTTCGCCAAATCGGCGGAATATCTACAGGAAACTAAACCTCAGTTTATACCACCAATATTGGCAGTATAAACCATGGTTTTAGTTCTAAACAAAATGGCCGCTACAGGATCGCTCTGTTAGGCTTAAAATATTTTGTTAAAAATCTATTTAGAGACAAATATTTCTCAAATAAGTACTTAAGTCGGAACTTTTTATGCATTGAACACTAAAAATTGCCCATACGAACTAATTCAGTGTACTTTTTATTAAAATCGATGCGACATAAATGTTGTCGCTACGAGATACCCGGATGGACAGAAATGTTCTTCGACTACCTATTTATCGTAGGTTTTGTGGTGTAGTGGTTCTCTCTCTCTCGTTTGTTTAATAAATGTTGAAGTATTGTAAACCGATGAATCACAAAAATTACTCCGGTATGAGACTGGAAAGAAGGAGGGATAATAGGAAGGAGGCCATACATTGAAATTGGTGCAACAAACAATTACATTTTAGTTTCGAATTCTACTTTTTGTCTTGCTTGCAACAAAAAATTAATACCTAGATTTATCAATTAAAATGAGTTTCAGAAGGACCAAAAGAAAGTTTTGAGGGGCCAAAACCACAAGTTTACCAATTATCTAGGATTTTAGCAAGGTGGGGCAGTTTTCGGTTTTGGTGCGCAACAAACAATATTACATCGTCAGTTTTCGAATTCTATTTTTTTCCCTGCATCAACCCAATTACATTGATTTATCAATTAAAATCAGTTTTAGAAGGACCAAAAGGTAGTTATGAGGTGCTAAAACCATAAGTTTACTTATTTTTAAAGCCAATTATCTAGGATTTTAGCAAGGTGGAGCAGTTTTCGGATTGGTGCAACAAGCAATATTGCATCGTCAGTTTCCGAATTCCAATCATTTCCCTACATCAACCCAATTACATTGAGTTATTAATTAAAATCAGTCAGACGGATGAAAAGGCAGTCAATAGAGGTTAGACAATAAAGAAGTTTATCTATTTTTAAAGCCATCAAGATGGTAAAAAGCCACCAATAATACTATGATTAGCAAGGAATTTTATTTTAGAATGGGACATTAATTCTGAACTTTCATTAGTAATTCAATGTGCTTGTATTTAAATGTATATGGGCTTGTATTCATGTATTTAAAAATATTTTTTCATAAATTCGTCGATTCACATTTTTTTGTTCGCTTTCCAAAACAGAAATCTCTGAATGTAAACAATTGACACGTGTGCATTGTCGACCAATGAAAGAAGTCGTTATATTTTTCGAAGGCATAACCTCGGAGTAACCACGGTGTACAAATTCCCCAGTCGAGCGGAGGCTGTGAATAAGGTTCCGGCGAAATCCCCCGATTTCCTTCAATCCTCGGTTTTCGTAATTCACAGTTAATCGCCGGATTTGTCAGAACTTGTGAATAAGAGGGTTAGAGACTATTGTCTCAATCCGGACCTGGCTTTCGGGAATATTTTGAGCACGAATCTGATTGGTGGACGCTCATAAACGAGATTCGGTCTATGTTACAGATGAGTTGGCGAACTTATAGAAGTTTTAATCGTCAGATTCTTGAATCTTGGCACGATTATAAAGTGCGGGTTTTGTTTCCGAGTGTTTTCGGTTTAAATTGATTAAATGGCTTCATTTTTTGGGACATTTTAAACGTTTAAAGAAAAGAAAAATTAAATAAAGTAATCAAATGCATTTAAAACTTTTTTTTAATTGATATTTTTAAAAAAAAAAAATTTGCGTGGTCATCGGCGAATCTACCGATGACTGGACCCTTCGCCACTGGGTTTAAACCCCCTTACCTACGTTCCTGGGCATTAGACTGCGGTGGCTGAGTATATAGGTTGGATTCCTGGTAAGTCTTTGTTGTAATTGTCGATAATTATTGAAAGTGTAAGCTAGTGATGTGTAAGCTAGCATCTTCTCTTTTCTATTCATTTTTACTCGCTCTACTCGAGATGTCGACGGACTAGACTAAGAATAGTAAAAAAAAGTAGTGATATTGCGATCGGAGGGTTGCCAACTTCGCTACCAAAATACTAGAATGTCGTCCAGAACACCCACAAAAAATGCCGAATACATAAGTTTTAATTTAAAAAAAAAAAAAAACCTTATGTATTTGGAGCCACGAAAAGCATCGAAAGTACTCAAAAATGAGTAAATTTTACTCACTTTTGAGTACCTATTTTTAACAGTGGAGATTAGGTCAGTCTGGAAATATATACAAATACAAATATTGACGACCAACAACAGGCTCAAGGCCCAACAAGGTTGGTCCATCTAGTACCTCTTAACTATCCCCCAATGCATATCTAACTTCTTCTTAAATTCCGTTACTCCTTTACAATTAACAATATTCACTGGCAAGTTGTTCCATTTGTCTATTACCCTATTATAGAAATAGTGTTTTCTCCCTTCCCGATTAAAATGGGATTTGTTTAGCTTAAACCCAAGACCTCTCGTTCTATCACTCATATTAAAATCTAAACCCTCCACATCTCCTTGTTTGATAAATTTGAATAGTTGAATCAAATCTCCCCTAATCCTTCTCTCTTCCAGAGTATACATATTCAAATTTCTTAATCTATCTTTATAATTCATGCCTGAAAACCCTTGAACCATTTTAGTAGCCCTGTGCTGAATTTTCTCCAACAATTCAATGTCTTTTTTAAGATATGGTGACCAGAAGAAAAAAATCGAATTTTAAGTCGCAACAATCGATACCTCAATCAAAGACGCTCAAAATGCCAGAAGAATAAAACAAAAGTCCCGCCCAATTGTTGTCAAGATGTCCAGAGATGAATCTCTTTTATAGGCGTTCCCTCTTAACTCTTCAAGTAAGCACTTTCAACCGCCTTCCTATGAGTAAGAAGGAATGACCCGGGGTGTCCTGGTAAAATCTGTTACACCCAATCCCTTTGAGCAGTAATGAACTTGACCTTTTCGGTTTGACATCCATGCCCGTCGGGAGAGTCCATCATCGCATTGGAGAGGTTGGGGTTTTGTTTGGCATCGCACGGTAGTCCGTTGAACTGTGGCCCCAGGGTTGATTTATCGTTTGGGATTTGTTTCTTCTTTGATGTGTTGATACACTTAGGGCTTGTCTTGTCTGTAAGTGCTACAGCACTGGCTTCAATTTATTAAAATCAGCGCCACGTGCCGGAGCCGGATTTAGAGTTAGTAGGCCCCTAGGCTAAACATGTACTGCGGGCCCCTGCAACGACAAGAGGGGAGGGGGGGGGGGGTAATGGAATGTTTTTTTTTAAATATATATTCCACACTTTTAAAAATAGGTATTAAAAATAAGTAAAATGTACTCATTTTTGATTTCATTTGATGCTTATCATACTCCGAATACATAAGTTGTAATTTTGAAAATGACATGTACTGAAAAATGAATAACATAGAGCAATTGCTTGCCTACATAGACTGCCTTCATAAATCACTTTCAATAAATATCGACAATTACAACCAAGACTTACCGGGATTCGAACCCAGGTCCTGAGGATCGCAGTCCAGTGCCATAGTCCATTGTACTACTAGGGCGACGTGAAGGAGTTATAAACAGAATAAATGTTAAAAAGTTGTACCAAAAGAATGGGAAGTAAAACAATTTCCATGTTTCCATGTAAACAATCGAAATCAAATGAGTGTGGAAAACCGTCTTCTGAACAACTATTTTAAGTGTGTCAGATCGCTTTGTTAAGATGGCTTGATCAGAAGCTGGGATTCGCTATGTTAAACCACACTGTCCATTATTGAGAAAGTACGATTACTTAAATTTCGGTACTTCATCACTCATTTACGATGCAATTGTACTCAAAGAAAAATAAGTAGGTCCAGGCACTCCCTGGTACCTTATGTAGCTAGTTTTAAAGGCGTTTCACGTCAAAAGTAAAAACATAAGAAATTCATTTTTAACTGACTGCCCAGCACGCCAACCATAACTTTAAAAAAAAAACTCCAGAAACTTTAAATTAAAAACGCCAACACGCGCCAAGGAGAAAGGTTATCAATTCGATTGTTATGCGTTCTTTTTTATCTTTAACATTCCCATTTTTCGTAATTTTCACTGATGAGCGCGTGGTCATGCGTGGGGCACTCGTCGCACATCCCTAAAAGCGCCCTGGTTAACATATACTTTTTTTTTATTGAGAACAATAATTTTTTTTGTCTATACAAAATTCGATTGAAAGTCATCGCATATCAAACATTAGAAAAGACTATCTTCATTTTTTTTAAATATGCGTGAAGAATGGAAGAAACCCTAGCCAACGCCCTCATACAAGGCCTGATTTACCATTAGGAATGTTAGACTCAGACCTAGGTTTACTTTATTTAATTCTACAAAAGTTGCCTATTCTTATGACAAATCTGTTATTATTATTATTGACATTTTTTATAACTTTTAAGTAATCTTTCCAGAAACAAGCTTGCGTATTTGTTAGCGCAGTTTTATTTGGCGACCAATTCATATATCTAAGATCTGCTACACAGACGTTTCACGTAATATTATTTTAATTATTATCCGACGCAGTCACACCCATTTTTTAATGTAACCATCTTTAATGTAAAAAGGACCATAAGAATAGACTTTTTTTGCGTCATGTTATGCTTCTTTATGTATTTGAATTGTTATGCATAGCTAATCTATTCAATGTACATATGCTGCTTATTCAGCAATCGCATATTTAACGGATCTTTTTCTCACCGTGGCGCCAATGTGAAGAAATTTTGGCGGGTCTTTGGGTCCGTGTCCCACTTTTTCATACAAAGTTGGCGAGATACCAAGGTCTCGTCTTATCTTACAGAAACTGTCCGTGATGATTTCATTTTATATTGAGGATAATTTAACAATGGTAAGTTGTTGTTTTTTGAACAACATTGATTTTTATGCCGTTGTTTAATAGATCAACATTAAGAAGTTTGGATTAATCGATGAAAAAAGGAAAAACTTTCAATAATCACTAGTAATCAATTCCCATAATACACTATTTCATAATATCCGTTATGAAGATTGTTCACTGTAATAAAGAAAAGGTACTTAAAAATGATTACCTGAATCTACTCGGTTTTCTTTGAGTACCGTAAAAGAGCGATGACGTACTCAATTTTAAGTAATCGTACTTTCTCGCAAATGAGCAGTGTGATTTAATAATGCTCATCTCAGCTTCTGTTCAAACCATCTTAACAAAGCGACCTGACACACTTAAAATAGTTGTACAGAAGATGATTTTCCACATTATTCGAAAGCAATTGAGGAAATGAAAACTAAGTTATTATAACTGAATTATTTTACTTCCCATTCTTTTGGCACACCTTTTAACATTTCTTCAGTTTACAACTACTTCGAGTCGCCCTGGTAGTTTAACGGATGAGGCACTGCACTGCGGTGTCTGATTATCCGAGTTCGATTTCCGGCAAGTCTTGGTTGTAATTGTTGATATTTATTGAAATTTGATTTTGATTCATGAAGGCAGCCTATTTAGGCAATCTTATGCTATTTTTATTTATTGTATTCATTTTTGCGTACATGTTTTTTCAAAATCGAAACTTATGTAATTGGAGCCATTATAAGCGTCGAATGTAATCAAAAATCAGTACAATTTACTTATTTTCGATTATCTATTTTTAACAGTGTTTGGCGCGTTTTCTGAATTTGGTTGGCGCGCTTTTAAGTCGCAAAGGTGGTAACATAACCTGAAAAACCAACCGGAAAATCAGGGAATTATCATGGAAATTTTTAATTCTGGAAATATTAGGGAAATTGTTCAAATGTCACAAAAAATCAGGGAATTTTTCAAATTTAGATCATTAAAACGGCATTATCGTCTGTTATACCCACCATTCGGGGTAATTTAGTTGCCAATATTTTCTTTTAGTTTCGAAAAATAATTTTAAAAAGAAGAAGCATGGTTATGCGCATTTTCATATTTTCGTTTTTTTTTTTGTAAAAACGTGAACCACTGCAGGAGGGAGAAGCAAAGGCAAAGTGCGTTGGACCTTGAATTGTAAGCAACATGTGAGGGGCTAATGAATATGTGATTTATTGAAGATTAGAATAGAAAATATGAAGCATATAAAACATTTAAAATTATCTACATAAGAAATAATTTGAAAAAAATTGCTTTTTTAGCATTATCTGCTTCCAGAGAACACGTTTAATTACTATTATGTCTGTCGCAATTGCATTTATAAATTATTTTAACTGTCAATAAGTATTGCTTACAATTTTTCATTTATAATTCAATATATTTATAGTATTATTGTAGCATGGATACTTTGTTTCTATACAAAGCATGTATTGCAACATTTCTTAATGTAATTGTAAAATCAGTGAAATTTTTCTGACACCATCGTGGAAATCAGGGAAATATCCGGGAACTTTTTTTCCAGAATGTTGTTGCCACCTTGAGGCCGTAAAAAATAAAGAGAAAGACAATATTTTTGTGTGAAAAGTTGTCTTGGTAATGAAAGGGTCAATATGAAAATTTGTCATTTTCTTCAATAGTTTTGTCCAATGTTTGCTTTCATCCCGTTCAAGGATCAACGCGACCTAAAAACACAATTTCTCTGCTGTATCGATCTGTCGCACCCTATATCTCTCTATACGAGATTATCATTGATTCTTCTCGGCACAGCAGGGTGCTGTACTATTCTCTATGCGTGTTTATATTTTGACGAGAAGGAATAAAAACTCAATTGCGTGCATTGTAATCACCTAACTATTTGTTTTTCACTCGCGAATTTTCTTCAGACGCCGGTGAGACTGTTGCCTCGTTTTGCTCCATAGGAATTTTGTGAAGTTTTTTATATCTAAATATAGTATTTAACTGTTAATAAATCTGATGAAGTAAATTTGCATTTTGTAGTTTTTATAGGGTTAAGAATAGTTCGAATTTCATAACTATTGGGAGACTTGTTGTGCATACACGGTTAAATTTAGGTACTGAAAAATAAGTAAAATGTACTCATTTTTGAGTACGTTTGATGCTTATCACAGCTCCGAATATAAAAGTTTCAATTTTGAGAAAGACATGTACTCAAAAATGAGTACAATGAATAAAAAGAGGCAACATAGACTGGCTTCGTAAATCACTTTCAATAAATATTGACAATAGCAAACAAGACTTATCGGGAATCGAACCTAGATCCTCAGGTACCACAGCGAAGTGCCCTATCCGTTGTAAGCAATCGACATTAAATAATGTGGAAAACCATCTTCTGAACAACTATTTTAAGTGTGTCAGGTCGCTTTGTTAAGATGGCTTAAATAGAAGCTAGGATTAGCAATATTAAATCACACTGGTAATTTTTTTTGAAAAAGTACGATTACTTAAATGTCTGTACTTCATCACTCATTTACGATGCAATTGTACTCAAAGAAAAACGGGTAGGTTCAGGTAGATTTACAAATTACGAAGAAAATTAAATGCAACACAAACTACAAAGTGCATATGTTTTTTAAATGATTTTTAATAAAAAAAGTGTTAAGGCACTTTTCGGACACCCTTCGAATGCCACTGTAAAAAACAAGTTACTTAAAAATGAGTACCTGAACATACACGTTTTTCTTTTAGTACAATTGCATCGTAAATGAGTGATGAAGTACAGACATTTAAGTAATCGTACTTTTTCAAAAATGAGAATTGTGATTTAATAGTGCTAATCTCAGCTTCTGTTCCAGCCATCTTAACAAAGCGACCTGAGAAACTTAAAATAGTTGTTCGGAAGATGGTTTTCCACCTCATTTGATGTCCATTGCTTAAATGGAAACTGAGTTATTACAACTCAATTATCATACTTCCCATTCTTTTGACACACCTTTTTAACATTTATTCTATTTATATCTTCTTCACGTAGGCCTGGTAGTACAACGAATTAGGCACTGAACTGCGATGCCTGAGGATATGGGTTCGATTCCCGTTAAGTTTTGGTTGTAATTGTTGATATTTATTGAAAGTGATTTATAAAGGCAGCCTATGTAGGCAAGCTACTGCTCTTTTTATTCTTTTTACTCATTTTTGAGTGCATGTCTTTTTCAAAAATGAAACTTATGTATTCGAAGCATGGAACGTAATCAAAAATGAGTACATTTTACTAATTTTTGAGTACCAAGTTTTAACAGGTGTATGTTCGAGAGTGTCAAAGTCTTTTAACACCAAGGATATGCAGTAATTAATCCTTTTATGGTTGGATACAATGTGTATTAAAACAACAATATAATTTATTTACAATGCCTACATAAATAACTTCCTAAAAATAATAATATTCTTCGCTTTATAACTTTTCACGTCCATAATTCGTTCCACAAACAAAAAATTCCAAAATTAAACTCGAACAAACCTCGGAAATTACCTCAGGTCACCTTACAAACCTGTATTGAATTTTCAAGATGTGCTAAATTTACATATTTATGGATTACAGTAATTAATCCTTTTATGGTTGGATACAATGTGTATTAAAACAACAATATAATTTATTTACAATGCCTACATAAATAACTTCCTAAAAATAATAATATTCTTCGCTTTATAACTTTTCACGTCCATAATTCGTTCCACAAACAAAAAATTCCAAAATTAAACTAGAACAAACCTCGGAAATTACCTCAGGTCACCTTACAAACCTGTATTGAATTTTCAAGATGTGCTAAATTTACATATTTATGGATTACAGTAATTAATCCTTTTATGGTTGGATACAATGTGTATTAAAACAACAATATAATTTATTTACAATGCCTACATAAATAACTTCCTGAAAATAATAATATTCTTCGCTTTATAACTTTTCACGTCGTCCATAATTCGTTCCACAAACAAAAAATTCCAAAATTAAACTCGAACAAACCTCGGAAATTACCTCAGGTCACCTTACAAACCTGTATTGAATTTTCAAGATGTGCTAAATTTACATATTTATGGATTACAGTAATTAATCCTTTTATGGTTGGATACAATGTGTATTAAAACAACAATATAATTTATTTACAATGCCTACATAAATAACTTCCTGAAAATAATAATATTCTTCGCTTTATAACTTTTCACGTCGTCCATAATTCGTTCCACAAACAAAAAATTCCAAAATTAAACTCGAACAAACCTCGGAAATTACCTCAGGTCACCTTACAAACCTCGAGGGAATTTTCAAGATGTGCTAAATTTACATATTTATGGATTACAGTAATTAATCCTTTTATGGTTGGATACAATGTGTATTAAAACAACAAAATAATTTATTTAGAATGCCTACATAAATAACTTCCCGAAAACAATAATATTCTTCGTTTTATAACTTTTCACATCCATAATTCGTTCCACAAACAAAAAATTCCAAAATTAAACTCGAACAAACCTCAGAAATTACCCCAGGTCACCTTACAAACCTGCAGGGAATTTTCAAGATATGCTAAATTTACATATTTATGAGAACCACCATTCCATTATAAAAGACTCTTCTCATATAAAAATTGCTTAAATACCACGACGAGGATCGTTTATTCTTCCACGTTCTTCATTAAGCGACGAACAATGGCACGACTTGGTATTTAATGTCTTCATATAACCCCTATTTCAACCAGGTGCAGAAGGTTCATTAATACGTTCGAGGTCACGTTCAAAAACGGATAGTGGCGTTGAGTTGCGTAACGGCCTCGGACAAATCGATTTATTCTATTTTTTTTTGATAATGACACACTGACACAATGGCGCCATTTTAATTTAATTTCTTTTTCCCTTTTGGTCATTATTTTTCCCCCTCTAGGGATTTTTTTTGTGTGTGGATGGATTCGCCATTAAAGTGTTTTAAAGTGGTTTGATGTGTAGGATACGGTTTTGAAGAATGGGAATTGTGTTTTTTTTGTGTTGAAAATGTTTTTATGCCCCACATAAATTCTTTTATATATTTTGTTATTAAATTATAATTATTATTATCAATTAAGTTAAAAAATAATTATTATCAATTCGAAATTTTAGATTTTTCAGAAATAGTAATTACAATAGATATTGTTTTTCGATTAAGAACTGCCTATTTTGAATATTTTTAAACACTTCACGTGAATTGAAATTCCGTTATCATTTTAATCATTAGTAATCGTAATAATTATTTTCAATTATGTTTTAAAGTGGTTCGATGTGTAGGTATATTTAAATTACTGATGATATTTAAATAAATTAATCATGAATTTAAATAAATTAATCATGAATTTAAATAAATTAATGATGATATTTAAGTAAATTTATGGTGATATAAATTAATGATGATATTTAAGTAAATTTATGGTGATATAAATTAATGATGATATTTAAATAAATCATTCCTGATATTTAAATAAACGAATTATAATATAAATTAATGGTATTAAAATAAATTAATTTAGATTGCATTTAAATGAATTATTTATAATATAAATTAATGACTTTAAAATAAATTAATGATATTAAAATAAATTAATTATAAATGATATTAAAGTAAATTAATGATATTAAAATAAATTAATTATAAATGATATTAAAGTAAATTAATTATAATATAAATTAATGATATTAAAATAAATTAATTATAAATGATATTAAAGTAAATTAATTATAATATAAATTAATTATATTAAATAAATTAGTTTTAATTGTATTGAAATAAATTAATTTTTATTATATTTAAATAAATTATTTTTGATTGTATTTAAATAAATTAATTTTGATTGTATTTATAAATAAATTATTTTTGATTGTATTTAAATAAATTAATTTTGATTGTATTTATAAATAAATTAATTTTGATTGTATTTATAAATAAATTAATTTTGATTGTATTTATAAATAAATTAATTTTGATTGTATTTAAATAAATTAACTTTGATTGCCATTATAAATAAATTACTTTTGATTTTATTTAAATAAAATATTTTTAATTGTATTTAAATAAATTAATTTTGATTGTACTTATAAATAAATAAATTTTGATTGTATTTAAAAAAAAATTAATGATGATATTTAAATAAATTAATTTTGATTGTATTTATAAGTAAATTAATTTTAATTGTATTTATAAATAAATTAATTTTGATTGTATTTATAAATAAATTAATTTTGATTGTATATAAATAAATTAATTGTGATTGTATTTATAAATAAATTAATTTTGATTGTATTTAAATAAATTAATTTTGATTGCCATTATAAATAAATTACTTCTCATTATATTTAAATAAAATATTTTTAATTGTATTTAAATAAATTAATTTTGGTTGTACTTATAAATAAATAAATTTTGATTGTATTTAAAAAATTTAATAATGATATTTAAATACATTAAAGATGATATTTAAATACATTAAGGGTGATATTTAAATACATTAAGGATGTTATTTAAATATATTAAATAATCGACCAGCCGCTTGAAGCCCATAGACCTTGAACCACCCTTGTTAGCCTTATCAATGAAATCGTATTAAATTCCAGTTAATAGTGAAACAAACTTTCTATTTAAATAAACCCAATATACCATCTCTTATTCACCAAAATTCACTCTCTCATCAGTGGATACACAACCACTGATTGAACAACAACCCCTGCCTCATTAGGCGCGACTCTTGGCGGAAATGTTCCTATATTGCGGAGAAAGTTCACTCTACACGATCGTTTTACGGATTTAGAACGCACGCGATTGGCTTATTTCTCGCTCTATTTAACTCCTTTCGCTGTGTAACTGATATACCCACTTCCTTACTCAAATTGCCCGTTTTGGCTGCTCAAAATGAGAAAAGGCGAAACAGGTGTAGTATCTATAAGTAATAAAAGAAAATTGTTTGTGGATCGCAAAACACATACTTCCGCTGCGTATAAAAGGCTGATAATGTATAACTTAAAAGTATTATTTATGCTCAAGATGTGCACCTGGGGCAAATGTTAAAATTTCGCTTAGTTTTTTTACATGGATTTATAATGGTTTTAGAAGCCATTTTTTTAAAATGTCCATTTAAAAAGAGATACACTGTTCAAAATAGGTACTCAAAAATAATTAAAAATGCTAAAGAGGTGTACCAAAAGAATGGGAAGTAAGGTAATTGAGTTGTAATAACTCAGTTTCCATTTAAGTAACCGACATCAAATAATGCTTATCATAGATGCTTATCATAGCTCCAAATACATGAGTTTCAATTTTGAAAAAGACATGTACTCAAAAATGAGTAAAAACAGAGCTGTTGATTGCATACATATGTGGCCTTCATAAATCAATAACATCAACAATTACAACCAAGACTTATAGGGAATCGAACCCATGTCCTCAAGCGCCGCAGTTCAGTGCTTTAGCAGTTGTAATACCAGTGCAACGTGAAGAAGTTATAAACAGAAGTCTTGTTAAAAAGATATGCCAAAAGAATGGGAAGTAAGATAATTGAGTTGCAATAACTCAGTTTCCATTTAAGTAATCGACTTCAAATAACATGGAAAACCATCTTCTGAATAACTATTTAAAGTTTGTCAGTTCGCTTTGTTAAGATGGTTTGAACAGAAGCTGAGATGAGCAATATTAAATCACACTGCTCATTTTTGAGAAAGTACGTTTACTTAAATTTGAGTACGCCATCGCTCATTTACGATGTAATTGTACTCAAAGAAAAACGAATATATTAAGGTGCTCAGTTTTAAGTACCTTTTTTTTACAGAATAAAAAGTACAGATAGTAACATACACTGCATTCGTAAATCACTTTCAATAAATATGGATACTTACAACCAAGACTTACTGGGAATCGAACCCAGATCCTCAGACACCGCAGTCCAGAGCCTTATCCGTTAAACTATCAGGGCGATTGGAAGATGTTACAAACAGAAGACATGTTAAAAAGGCGTGGCAAAAGAATGGGAAGTAAGATCATTGAGTTGTAGTAACTCAGTTTCCATTTAAGAAATCGACTTCAAATGATGAGGAAAACCATCTTCTGAACAACTATTTGAAATTTTTAAGGTCTCTTTGTTAAGATGGCTTGAACAGAAGCTGAGATTAGCAATATTAAATTTCACTGCTCATTTTTTAGATAGTACGATTTTTGAGATAATACGATTTATGATGCAATTGTACTGTAAGAAAACGAATATATTCAAGTGCTCATTTTAAAGTACTTTTTTTACCTTCAGGTACAGTGTTGGAGCAACTGTCTAAACACAAATATGTTTTCGTTTTACTTTTTCTAATAAAACCAACGGACATAGTCCGAATTGTTTTCTTTAAAAAATATGGATATCTGTATTTGTTATCAAACTACATTCGATTTTAAGCTTTATAACGAAACTTTATTAAGGTTGCACCATCAGAATACTGGATATATTTTAATGAAATATTTTTTTTTAATATTCTAATTTGAAGCGTTTCATCGGGAATATGCAGGTTGTATTTATTCAAAGTAGGTTCCAGTTTACCACATTCTGAAAGACCTTTTACAAAAAACCTTTTTTATCGCCTTGAATTAGGATTCTTAATGGCACGCAAGTCCCGTTTTCATCTGCATCTTTAAATTAAAAGTTAAAACAAAGGCGTATAGTTTAGGTAATTTGAAATGTTGTCTTAAAATGAATGATCACTGTTAAATTTGTGATAGGGCTTAGAGGAGTTAAATGGTTTAGTGGAGTTTATTATGAGAAGAATGTGATATTAAGGTGTTTAATTGGCTTTATATTGTTATTTATGATTGGTTTTAATTGCTTAAAGTTACGAACGTTTAATTAATTAGTATAATAACATGCTTGTATCTGCAGAATATTAGCAAAACTGAAGAGATTTGTAATCGACGCCGCTTAAGACAATTAAAGGGTACTTTGAATTCTGTCGCATGATTATTTCTACAAGTAATTTCCTTGATTAAATATTTTTCCTGAATAACCGTTCTGTAATTATTGAGTTATTTCACTTAATTGAACGATAAATAAAATGGTGACATATTGACTAATCTTCCCTCGTTTTCATTTGTTAATAATATTTATTTTCTTCAGGCATAAATTTTCCCAGCTCGGGGTTTTCAGAAGTTGAAATTCCCAACTTTCAGGGTATCCAGATTATTGGGACCCAAAACCACCCCTCCCCCCCTAACCCCCCGATGAGACGGGCCTGCTTAAGATAGGCAACTGGTGACTACCTAACAGGCCCGTCGCACAGGGGGGGGGGGCGGGGGGGGGGGGAGTTTGGAGAGTAGTCCGACTCCAATAACCAGAAAACCCTGAAAGTTGGGAATTTCAACTTCTAAAAACCCCGAGTTGGGAAAATTTATGCCTGAAGAAAATAAATATCATTAACAAATGAAAGTGAGGGAAGATTAGAAATTGTCCAACTCGTAAGATTACATTTAAATGGATGCTGCATTAGAATATGGGTGCAACAAATCAATGATTATGAGAAAAATGTTTAGTAGTATTACCTAATTCAATTTTTTAAAAAAATCTTGTATTAAATTAAAGGCTGCACTGATATGGTTCTAACAATACTAGTTTTATTTTTTCCCGAAACGTAGTTCGGGTTCTGGAATATATTTTACGGACGCGGCTTATCATTATGAGTTGGGCAGAGTATATATAACCTCTAGTCCGTTCTTGCGTTCGTTTCTTGTTGGCTGCTTTGGCGAGGTGGCGATTTTTTTCTTTTTTGGCTTAGCGTTGCGAACCCGACCGGGTCGCTTGATATATATATATATATATATATATATATATATATATATATATGACAAAAAATGTCGATAAGCTGGAACTGGGAATTTTCAGCATTGCTGAGTTGGGAATTTCGAATCGTTAAGTTGGGAAATATCTTATTCCAACCCCCACCAAAATATTTTTGATGTGACGGCACTGCTAAGTCACAAACCACATGTCACAAAGCCCAAGCGATCCAGAGACTTACTTAACTGTCACCGCAGATTAAGAACTCGCCCTGAACACCCCCTCGCTATCTCTCCATTACACTTTTTTTTTCGCATTCCAAAACAACTGCGTAATCGTCTGCCCCCTCCCAGCAGTCGCGCAATAAAAAAAATGCGGTGGCAACAGCCTCCCTAGATCCAGAAAAGCAAACGATTCTCTCTACCCAGGGAACACCGCCTTTCTCTTTTCCTTCAAAGAGAAGGAATTCAAATTTCGCGCCGCTCCGCTGACTTATAGATTTCTTTTTATTGTTATTGTTGTTTGAAAGCGCGTGTTCTACTTTTCACGCTTCACTACTTCACTGTTGGAAAAGTGGGAACTGAAATGATTACAATGTAAAGGGCAAGATCGCTTGTGCTATTAATTTCATGTGTGGTCCATCTGGGATTGGTCTCTGGTCGGGCAATCATTGGTGAATATTTTGATAATATCGAACAGAGAGTTGTAATATTAAATAGAGAGCGCCTTCAATGCTAGAGTCTCGTAAGGCCGCTGTGTCAACATTGAAAAGAAAAACCAACATCACGTGGTTATAGCGCTGCCACATTTGGCGTACAGACATCTGCAGAAGTTCCAAATTCGGTGCACTTTCTTCTTTTTGGTGATAAGGAGTTCTGTCCGTATTCAATTTCTTAATGTGTAGGTATTTACTTATTTTCAAACAGTTTGCGCTAAATATTTCCTCTTCATCAAGGAAACGAAAATATAATTTTCTTTGTGATCAATACTCGAAAAAACGAAACTCTTTATATTCTCCGGTTTTATTGTTCATATTTTCTTATTGAACTATACAAAATAACAATTGAAAGAACTTCGCTTATGGTAAATTTTTTACATAAAAACGTAACGCAATTATTTCAAAAGTACAAAGTAAGAAAAATATCTTTAATATATCTGTTAAACTCCCTTAAATTGTGCCACTCATTAAAAAAACGATATTTAAATACAAAATTAAACACAAAACCATATTACAATACTTCGATCTCGCTTAGTTCTGAAAGTCGCCAAGGCCTGCCAAGTAATATTGGCGCATGAATGAATTGGCATTTCTACAAATCACGTGGTTTCAATGATGCACACACGGAAATCAGCATTTTTATTCCTCTATTTGTATCATTACTCTATGATATTGAAGCGTTAGATACTAAAATACGGAAAGTTCCAATTGCGGCCCATGGCAACCTTTTGTCTGGGCGATAAACAATTATGTTCTTCTTTGAGTATATGGCAACCCGGTTCCCTTCGGCCGCAATTAAGCTATTGCCCATTGATATGCATTAATTACTAGACCATATAAAGTAATTATAAAATCTAATTAATGGATTTTTTCGTAAAACAGACGTATATTTTAGGGCAATAGCCCAATTGCGGCCGAAGGGAACCGGGTTACCATATTCTCAAAGAAGAACATAATTGTTTATCGCCCAGATAAAAGGTTGCCATGGCCCGCAATTGGAACTTTCCGTATCAATGAAATGTTTCAAATTTTAGTGTTAGGGAGGGTTTATTTATTACTTCACGCTATTTTTTATTTTTTTTGTACACGTCGTCTTCCCAATGTCACATTACGATACATTTTTGAATTCCAAAATAAAACTTCTACTTTATGTTTTACCGAACATCTCAAGAGAAAGATATGTGATTTATATAAAAAAATTACTTTATATCAAAGCAGAGGCGTAAAGTTTTCAAAATTATTGGGAGATCCCCCCCCCCCTCCCAATAATTTTGAAAACTTTACGTGGCTCTAATTTATTTTAACGTGGCTTACTTAACTCTTATTAGTATTTTTATTACTTAACTTTTACTTTACTTTATTACGTGGCTTACTTAACTCTTATTAGTATTTTTATTACTTTACTTTATTACGTGGCTTATTTAACTTTTACTTTACTTTATTACGTGGCTTACTTAACTCTTATTAGTATTTTTATTACTTTACTTTATTACGTGGCTTAGTTAACTTTTACTTTACTTTATTACGTGGCTTAATTAACTTTTACTTTACTTTATTACGTGGCTTACTTAACTCTTATTAGTATTTTTATTACTTTACTTTATTACGTGTCTTAGTTAACTTTTACTTTACTTTATTACGTGGCTTAATTAACTTTTACTTTACTTTATTATGTGGCTTACTTAACTTTTACTTTACTTTATTACGTGGCTTACTTAACTTTTACTTTACTTTATTACGTGGCTTACTTAACTTTTACGTGGTTCATGCCTCTAATTTGTACTAAAGGGCATTAAATTTGTGAAAATTGGGCCAGTTTTTTAAAATATTTGGAGGGGGCTCGGGTCCATGGGCCCAATACAAGTTAACACCTATGTATCAAAGTTTGTGAAAGAAATATTTCCTTTTTTTTCTGTATGAAGTTTTGCTATATCACGCGACTATTGAGTTCACCCCCGCCCAAGAGTGCGTGGCGTAATAAGTGAACGGACTTTAAGTATAATTTATATTTGAGCCTTCTAGTTTCAAAACCAGATAGATCCATTTTCATACATTTTACAGGAGTCGCCAAAAAGTTCGACAGACACGCAGGAACGTAGGTATATAGATTTTTCAAGGGAGGGGTGACTGAGCAAAACGGATTTCTTTAGGTTTCTTATTCCCCCCCCCCCCCCCCCCTAAACAAAAGTTGAGGGGAATCTTCCCCCAAAATCAACATCCCACATTTTTTTTCTTTAAACTTATTCTTTTTAAGTAAACAGAAATACGTTGACAGATAAATATCATAACAGCAACATTTATCATTTATTTTTCATGAAATCGCTATATCAGTCATTACGTATTTTTAAAATTAGTAAATAGCACTCCCTAATTATGAAATAATTTTAGAGGAAAAATTTAAGTTTTGATAATCATTGTTCAGAATAATATATGGTTTTGGAGCATCTTGTATATACGGCGCCGTTTGACGATCTTTTCCCTTTGCCGCCGAAATCCAAATGCTAGAAAATGTACCCGATGATGTCATGGGATGCTTAGTTTGAGTTAAAAAATTGCTCCAAAAGATATTTTTGAATTTTTTTGAAAACTGTGTTCCGGGTCAGGACTCCCGAAAAATATCAACTTTATAAGAAGTATAATACGAGAAAGTAATTTTTTTCTAGTTTTGTAAAGTATTTTTACAATAATTCGATTTTTAATTGACTTTCAATGGGAGGGGTTTGAACCCCCTGAAGCACCCCCTTACCTACGTGCCTGCAGACACGTATTATGGTATACTAAACTAGTGGTTCTCGACCTTAGTTCTCTGACGTACCCCTTGATAAAACTTAATTTTTTTTTTAAATAACCAAGACATGCACAATTCAGCTTAACAAGCTGTAGGGTTAGGAAACATTTAATTTATGAGTACCCCGTTCGCTCATAACCCTTCTCACTCATCCACCTACACAAACAAAAGTTTGTTTTAGTTGCGCAGTAATGTTCTTAAGCCAGCTGGCAAATTAATCAAACGACTCAAGTTGATGACACACATGTTTTTATCTTTTATTTTACGTATTACATTTATTATTTTAGGTGTTTTACGCCATTACTAATATTATTTTAGCGTACCCCCCCCCAATCGGACCACCACGTACCCCCAGCGGTGCGCGTACCACAGGTTGAGACCCCTCCCCCCCAAACACCCCCGGTGCGACGGGCCCGCCCGCACCGCATTCAGCTTAGGAAACCCATTCACTCTAAATCCGGCTTTGCGTGAATGCCTTTTTTGGCTGAATTTATACACTTTTGGTGAATACAGCTTTGTAAGGTAATGAAGTGCATTGGGAACTTGTGGAAAATAAAAAAATATATAAACGATTTTGCCAAAAATGTAGTTTGGTTTGGTTAAATAACGTCGCACTAGAGCTGCACAGTGGGCTATTGGCGACGGTTCGGGGTCTATCTCGAAGGAAAGACCCGGGAACACATACACATTCACACCTACATTCATTCAAACCTGCACCTCGTTATTTTAGAACCATGGTCAGATGACGAAGAAACACCTGAACTGGCACCCAACGCCTTCAATAGACGTCGGGACTTTGGACCCCGATCAGATGTATCGTGCACCAGTCCCGTATACACGCCGTTAATATTTGCGGATGTTCTGGACGACTTTTCTAGTATTTTAGTAGCGAAGCTGGTAACCCTCCGATCACAAGATCACTATTTTTTTACTTTTCTTTTGTCAAGTCCATCGCGCGGATTCGAACCACCAATCCTCGGATTAGTAGCTAAACGCCTTAACCGCTCGGCCACGGAAGCCGCCAAAAATATGGATCTGTCTAGTTTTGAAACTAGACGGCTCATTCAGTCAAAAACCTCATTTTTTGTTATTCCAAACGTAATCTTTAATCCACAAGTGAACAGAAGCGTCATTTATGTCACTTGTGAAACATATATGCGTCACATTTCGCGATGTCAACGCTCGACGTCTCGCGTCACACAGCGAATATCAACAAGCATTTGCGGTCGACCGATACGTAATAATTTCCAAACAAAAACTACTCTGTTTCCTTTTTCGCATATTTCCTTCTGAATGATTCAGTCGAGCTTGACGATCCTTTGGCTCATAAGCACAGTGTTATCTACGAAATAGGAATCGAGCGAGGTAGATTTAACATTCTTCCACAACCTACCGACGGCATAAATCAGAAGTTTAAAAATCAAAATGGGTCAGACGCTTCAATCAGTTGTAGTTGAGATTTTGTGTTTTTTTTTTAATTACACTGTAATAAAAAGGTACTTAAAAATGAGTACCTGAACCTACTCGTTTTTCTTCGACTACAATTGCATTGTAAATGAGCGATGGCGTACTCAAATTTAAGTAATCGTACTGTCTCAAAAATGAAAGAATGGGAAGTAAAATAATTGAGTCGTAATAACTCAGTTTACATTTCAGCAATCGACATCAAATAATGTGGAAAACAGTGGCGGTCCGTGGTCGAAAATGGCCGAAATCATTAACCCCCCCCCCCCTTACCACTTTCTACAACCATACATGCACGGACATTCTGCAAAATTTATTACTCAAACTCAAATTAAAGTTTCCTTTCAACTTTTATGAAAGATAATATGTGAAAAAATTGAAAACACTTGCTTATTTTTTGAAAATTAAATAAATCACGTGGAAACTTAACGAAAACTATTTCCGTTTGGAGAGATTCTTCGAAATTCTCGTTTTCCGCCCACCCCGCCCCGCCGATTCACGCACGAATCAATCATTTCATCGAAATCTCAAATACAGCAGAGTTAAAAAAAAATCCTTTTTGGCTGCATTTATGTCGTCACATCCTCCATTTTAGCGTGTAGGGGAAGTCATACTACGTAAGGTTGTCATGGCAACGATGCAGCCAATTTCTAACTTCGCTTATGGGCTGCAGTTTTGATTGAATGGAATTTTTACCCCTCCTGAATTTGTGCATCACGGCAATTTGTTTGCTATTTATCGGAGATTTTTTTTACTTACCGTAGAAATTTCATTTTAATTTCCAATTATAATCTTCATTTAAGAAAATTAGTAAAATATATAATTTTAGTTTTAAAATACACTAATTAAATTAGGTGCAGCCCGGCTGTACTTGCTGTAGTGCAAGAGCCGCCACTGGTAGAAAACCATCTTCTGAACACCTATTTTAAGTTTGGCAGGTCGCTTTGATAAGATGGCTTGAACAGAAGCTGAAATCAGCAATATTAAACCACACTGTTCAATTTTTAGAAAATACGGTTGCCCAAATTTAAGTACGTCATCGCACAGTTACGATGCAATTGCACTCAAAGAAAAACGATTACATTTGTACTCATTTTTAACCAAATTTTTTACAGTGTATTATCGAGTGCGCCGGTTCTCAAACTCAAATAGCCATTTGTAATAAAAGTAGGAAGAAATTGTATCAAACATCAAGCGTAACAACACGAAATAAGTAATGTGAAAACTACTTTTCTCTACGGAAATAACATGTTAGTAATAGCAGGTGTTATGCGGCTAATGATAGTTTTTAGCACTCATAATCCGCTTGGCTGAGTTTCCAGCACGCCTCGAAGAGTTAGTCATATTGTAGATGTTGCATTTAAAGTTGTTAGAAGTCTTGATCATCCGTTCTTGGTTTATCCGTCGTCCATTTTATCCACTGTCAAACCATCAACTTGTGTATTCTCAGGACAATAAGATGAATAGAAATAGTTGGAACATGGTCATTGTTTGGCAGTTTAAGTAGCACATTATAAATAATTCTTTTTTGTATGCTTATAACTACTTTGTTTGTTGCTACTACACCCTGTTAAAAATAGGTACTCAAAATAAGTAAAATGTACTCGTTTTTGAGTACATTCGATGCTTATCATAGCTCCGAAGTTTCATTTCTGAAAAAGACATACTCAAAAATGAGGGCAATTAATAAAAAGAGCAGATGCTAGACAACGTAGGTTGCCTTCATAAATCACTGGAGGGTCACAAATGTTTGGAACATGGTCATTGTTTGGCTGTTGAAGTAGCACATTATAAATAATTCTGTTTAGTATACTATAACTGCTTTGTTGATTGCTACTACACGCTGTTAAAAATAGGTACTCAAAATAAGTAAAATGTACTCTTTTTTGAGTACATTCGATGCTTATCACAGCTCTGAAGTTTCATTTTTTAAAACGACATGTACTCAAAAATGAGTGCAAATTATAAAAAGAGCAGATGCTACACAACATAGGTTGCCTTCATAAATCACTGGGGAGTCACAAATGTTTGGAACATGGTCATTGTTTGGCTGTTTAAGTAGCACATTATAAATAATTCTTTTTTGGTATGCTTATAACTACTTTGTTGGTTGCTACTACACAGTGGCGGCGATTCGGGGGGGCAAGGGGGGGCGGCTGCCCCCGCACTTTTTTCTGATGTTGCCCCCGCACTTTTTTAATATTGCACTTTTTAAAACTATATTACAAGTCAATTGTTCTATTGCATTGCCGAACAAAGGAAAAAATTTGAACCCCAACTTCCTCCCACTACTAAGGTTCAAACCCCTTCCATTGAAAGTCAAGTGAAATTTTTTTTGAACGAATGTGGTATCGTTATTATTTAAAAAAAATTCAACATTTAAAAAATAAAATAAATTCTCTATCTAAATTGAGGAGCTTTGTTTTCAGATTTCCAGACAGACAGCTGCTAATTTAATTCATTGATTGGTGCCTCATTGCTTACTCAATCCAGGTCCATTACTCATTCTGTTTTTATTTTTTTCGGAAAAAGAAATAGCATATATTTTCTTTACATAGAAAAATGCAACTGTATGACCTTCAATTCTAAAAATAGATCAAACCTCCTTCTTTTATTTATGACTAGTTGCAACTTTTTACATTAAAATAGTATCCGGTATTAATAAAATGCGTTAAAATGTAGTATTGTGTAATCTATTGGCGCCGAACAATTGCGTAATTTATAGGCCTGTAGATAGGAGGGAAGGGGTCATAGGTTAGCCATTAATGTCTTTGATTTGATCTTCGTCTGCTCTGCTTTTTAGCAAAATGAAGCGAATTTTACAAAATTCAGTTTTAAATTACTTTAATAAAAAGAACAAATGTTAAGTTGAACATGACAGCAACACAAGCACTACTGTTTCCATTCAAGAAAGCTTGTCTGTTTGCTTGCAATCTACGTCACAGAATTTTCAAAATCGCGCAAGTATACGTTTAAAGATACCATTATCTTGATTTTTAGCATTTATATATCATATTTCGAAATCTTTTACATTATTCATATTATGCGATTGTTCTTCAATTTAATTTAGCATTAATTGTTCAATTTATAATTTAATTTCAAACTATTATTGGAAAAATTATTCGTATTTCAGTAATTATTGATATTTGTAAGTTTCGAATATTATTGCACTCCATAAAATGTGTAACGAAGGTACAGTTTAATTAAATATCTTTGCTGCAAGAAGATTCAAAATATATCTATTCACGAGAATAGATATATTTTGAAAACTTTTGTTTAAATATGGATTTATTCATACACGGATGAAATGTTTTTGGTTTTCCCAAAATATCCATTTAAAAAGAATAGTAATAATTATTCGACAATGAGACCTTGTGATTATTATTATGATTTTGGTTTAGAATTTTACAAATCCGTGTTGGAAATCCGTGTTATGTCCGAAGAAAATTAATATTATTTGCAAATGAAAGCTAGGGAAGATTAGAAATTGCCTAACTTGTAAGATTAAATTTGTCCTCTGAACGGATACTGCATTGGAAAATGCTTGCAACCAATACTTTTGAGAGAACTGTTTAATATTACATAATTTATAAAATTTTTGAAAATGTATATAAACTGGAACTGGGAATGTTTAGCACTGTTGAGGTGAGAATTTAAATCGGAAAGTTTGATTTGGTTAAAATAACGTAGCACTAGAGCTGCAGATTGGGCTATTGCCGACAATTCGGGTTCGGGACCCTTCTACAAGGAAAAACCCGGGAACAATGCTTCGTATTTTTGAACAATGGTCATATATAACGAGGACAACACTTGAGCTGGCTAACGGCGGCTTTATTGTTCGTTACCACACATATATTATAAGGAATCTCAAGCTTTAAATTTGTTCTCTAAATTGATTTCATAATTAGGGAGTGATTTATTAATTTTAAAAGTAGTTATTGACAACTGTTAAATATAGTTAATGACAATGATAACTGTTGATGCTATTTATCTGCCAACGTATTCATGTTTACTTGAACGAAAATTAATAATTTTTTTAATAAAAAAAATTGGTGGGGGTTTGTGAGATATATTTGTTAATTTTTGTGGGGTTAAGGATTCCCCCCTCTTGGTGAGAGGGATAGATGCCTAAAGAAATTCGTGGCTCAGTCACTGAACCCCCATGAAATAATCAATCACTCAACCTCCATAAAATCTATACCCACGTTCCTGCAAACTGTAAGAATTTGCCTCAGGGTCTCAAAAGTCACACCACAAATGTAGAATTGTAAATGGTGCAGGAAATTTTCTAGGGATTGGGAGGGTGAGGAAAGAAAATTTCCTCCATTTCTTTTTCAACACTGACACCAATGGAAAGGATGCCTATCCCTTTGGAGGTCGGTCAATAAGTCAGTTAATTAGATTCATTACAACAGTCCGTATCACTCCAAAATAAAAAAAAAATTGGAAAATAATCGAAAATGGGTTAATAGTCGACCTGGGCGTCTCGTACCTATTTTAAATTGGTATTCTTTCCTTCAAATAACTCAAAATAGAGAGTAAATATAAATGTGCAATATTTATTGTTTTGGTGTTCGTTCAAAATTTTTATTACTACCCCCCCCCCCCCCCCTCCACACACACTTGTTTCATCTTGATCTTGCCCCCCCACTTTTACCACCCAATCGCCGCCACTGCTACTACACGCTGTTAAAAATAGGTACTCAAAATAAGTAAAATGTACTCGTTTTTGAGTACATTCGATGCTTATCACAGCTCTGAAGTTTCATTTTTTAAAAAGACATACTCATAAATGAGGGCAATTAATAAAAAGAGCAGATGCTAGACAACATAGGTTGCCTTCATAAATCACTGGAGGGTCACAAATGTTTGGAACATGGTCATTGTTTGACTGTAGAAGTAGCACATTATAAATAATTCTTTTTGGTATGCTATAACTGCTTTGTCTGTTGCTACTACACGCTGTTAAAAATAGGTACTAAAAATAAGTAAAATTTACTCGTTTTTGAGTACATTTGATGCTTATCATAGCTCCGAAGTTTCATTTCTGAAAAAGACATGTACTCAAAAATGAGTGCAATTAATTAAAAGAGCAGATGCTAGATAACATAGGTTGCCTTCATAAATAACTTTCAGTAAATATCGACAATTATAACCAATCGGGAATCGAACCCAGATCCTCAGGCACCGCAGCCCAGAGCCTTATCCGTTAAACTACCAGGGAAATTTGAAGCAGTCGCCCTGGGAAGAATGGGTAGTAAGGTAATTGTGTTGTTACCCTGGGTTCTATTCTCGGTAAGACTTGGTTGTAATTGTTGAAATGTACTGAAGTGATGTATGAAGACAGCCTACGTAGGGAGGCAACTGCTTTTTTACTCATTTTTGAGTAAAAAAAAGTTTTATAAAAATTAGGAATGAACCGGATAGTGGTTTTGCCGGGTACCGGATATCGGATATCCGGCGCACATTACAAACCGAATATCGGATATCCGAACTGGATTTTGCCGGATATCCAATCGGATATCCGGCAGTTTCTTTTTTTATGAAAATATCTTCTCATACACACTAGAAAAATCGGTCAAAAATTACAAAATATTTTTTTATTCTATAATATACCCCAATTCCTTATCTTTAAGGTGATACCAAGATTGAATAAACATTCAAAAAACTTTTTTATTTACAAAGGGTTATTCTAGGGTGCTGCTAGAAATAGGCGTATGTTTTGTACACTTTGAACTCAATTTCTGTTTAATTGTGTTTTTACCATATCCCCTTTCATTCTAAACATGAAAACTCAAGTTTGCTTAAACTTTTCAGAAATTTATTTTTTAATTCAACTTTATATTAGTTGTGAGATGTTATGACCCTCCACCATAACGATTTGTTAAAAAAAAAATGTAATAGAATTTTAAACTAAACTTTTTAAATTAAAAAATTATGCTTCTAAATGATTTTCAACTTGCATAATCATGTTTAAAAAAAACATGATAATTAGAAAATTAGCAATTGACTTAATTCAGGTTTTTTTTTTATATTGCATCGAGATTTTTAAAGTGCTTTCATAAATGAAAAAACTAGTTTTAAATTTATAATTCAAAAAAAAATTCAAGGTTGTATGTACAATTTAACAGTTCTTTAATAAACTGTTCATATTTATACAGATTTTGAAACGGCCAGATCTGTACTGTACAATGCGTTTGAAAATGAAATTTTGAAATATTTCCAAATTGCTGATCTAAATTGTGCTATATTTAAATACTAAAACTAACTTTTAGACTGGGGAACAAAACAATTTCTAATATACCACGAACAGATGATGTAGCTATGCACTATCTGGCTATGCGCTCTACACACCACCACCTATGTGAATTGTTCAAACCATAGAGTAATGATACAAATAGAGGAATAAAAATGCTGATTTCCGTGTGTCCATCATTGAAACCACGTGATATGTGGAAATGCCAATTCATTCATGCACCAATATTACTTGGCAGGCCTTGGCGACTTTAAGAACTAAACGAGATCGAAGTATTGTAATATGATTTTGTGTTTAATTTTGTATTTAAATATCGTTTTTTTTAAACATGTGGCACAATTTAAGGGAGTTTAACAGATATATTAAGGAGATTTTTCTTACTTTGTAGTTTTGAAATAATTGCATTACGTTTTTATGTAAAAAATTTACCATAAGCGAAGTTCTTTCAATTGTTATTTTGTATACATCAATGAGAAAATATGAACAATAAAACCTGAGAAATATAAAGAGTTTCGCTTCTTCGAGTATTGGACACAAATAAAATATTTTCGTTTCGTTAATGAAGAGGGAATATTTAGCGTATATTGTTTGAAAATAAGTAAATACGTACATATATGTAAAAAAGTTGAATACGGATAGAACTCCTTATCACCAAAAAAGAAGAAACTGCGCCAAATTTGAAACTCCTGCAGATGTCTGAACGCCAAATGTGGCAGCGCTATTACCACGTGATGTGGGTTTTTCTTTTCAATGTTGACACCGCGGCCTTACGAGAGTCTGGTATTGAAGGCGCTCTCTATTTAATATTACAACTCTCTGGTTCAAACTCGAAGATACTCCACTATAGTGGTGTTTTCCGAATTCTGCAACATATCTTCCTTGCTATCTATTCTCTGTGACTCACCGCGTCTGAGTCTGAAATACACTCCTTACCCACCTGAATAGTCCGAGAAAAATTCAAGGGAGAACCTGCACACTAGTACATTAGTAGAATTTTCAGAAAAATACTTAAAGCAAGAATAAAGATAATTGATCGCCACAAAAAAAATCTTCGATGTTTTATTGATCCGGATATCCGGCACTTTACTTCCGGATATCGGATAGTTACCGGATAGTTAAAAATCAGCCGGATACAGGATAGTTACCGGATATCCGTTTCATACCTAATAAAAATGAAACTGATGTATTCGGAGCTATGATAAGCATCGAATGTACTCAAAGGCGAGTACATTTTACATATATGTGAGTACCTATTTTTATCAGTGTACCAAACGTTTTTGCGGTTTTCCTCGATTTGCGAATTTATGACATGTTTGTTTTTGCATGTTTTACTCCTTGAACTAATTAAATCACTTAATCTAACAAAATTAAGATAACATTTCTTATTCTTGAGACAAACAAAAACCTTTTCCTCGAATTTCTTTTTGTGGAATTAATTGCGTTATTTACATTTCAATCGTCAGACTTAAACCTTTAGTTTGGACACATTGTAACCAAAATACAGTTGAAAAACCCGAAAACATTGATGGCAAACACGATAAACAACATTTCCCCCTAAATTCGAGCGTTTTCAAGGAAGCGCGACTCAGACCCACAGAAAAGTACCCATCCTCAGGTTCTCGACCCCTTTTCTACGAAAAAAAAAAGCAGAAAACGGTCGTGTGCATTGAGATAAAACCAATTTCAACTTCATTTCTGCCATCAACAGTCAAAAAGAAGCAAAGAGAGTTTTTTAAGAAGTAAAAAATAAAAATAAGGGGCGTAGAGCGTGAAATCTCCGTATGACATGCCGCGGAGGCCGTGCGTTAAGTCTTCAGTCATGTAAAACAATTATCTGCTTAATGCGCCAATGCTAAGTTATTGTTTTATTTCCCTGTTTAGCGGAGGCGTTGGTACGCGTAAACTGAATTAAATAGGGGTTGACTCGGTTGTATTATTGTTTAAAAGAAACAAAGTTATATTGAAAGGATACATTTCAATTGGGGTTTATATAGAACTAGCTGAAATACCCGTTCTACGCACGGGAAGGAAATAAGTTACAAAATAGATACAAATACAATATTTATAAGCGAAATAAATAATATTCTTAATTTTTCACCCATCAGAGGGAACCACAGTATTAAAAGTTACAATTTGTTACGACATTTTATTACCAAGGTCCCGCAAGATTGATAATATGGCGAAGTTGGCTGTACAATAATGTGGATATACATACGATACTCCCGTTGATTAACATCCATATTTTAATAGATTCCCAAACTAACGTTGTTACCGTTGCTCTATAAAGTATTTGGCTACACTCGGTATCGAACCAAGGAACTTCTGCTTGCTACGCCGATGCCCTGCCAGTCAGGTTAAAGTGATCACACCAGCCTAACCGGGAGTATCGGGTATATGAAGTAAACCCCACACTACTGACATCGGAAAAGGGGTTTTACACCCCCTTAAATACGTTCGATCGGAACAAAAATGCTTACTTTTCCTATATAAGGTATAAGTAACAAATTTGCCAAATTTCATCTTCATAGGTATACGGGAAGTTGGAGAATTAGTGATGAGTGGGGTTTTTCGCATTTATATACATATATAGATTAAACAGAACGCGCTCTCCTCAAAAGAGATCCGTATCTGCAGGAACGTAGGTGTAGATTTTTATTTGGGGGGGGAGGGTCACTAACTAAACAACTGATTTATTTAGGTTATTTCCCCCTAACCCAGAATAGAAATCTCCCTCCAGAATCATCCCCTCCCCCCAAAAAAAAAATTAACCCTCTTAAATTTTTTAAAAAACTACCCCCCTTGCCCCCCCCCCCCCCCCCCCCAAAAAAAAAAAAAATTACAAAAGTAACAAATTTTCATTCTTAGTAAAAATTTGAATAAGTTGGCTGACAAAATATAAAACGCGTCAAGTATCATTGATTTCCATGAAATCATCATTAATATTTTTTGCGCACATAAACTGGAATTAGTAAATCACTATCTGATTCCGAAAACAATTTAGAGGATAAGTATAATGTAGGTTAAATATTGAGAATATCAGTTTAGAGTAATTTCCATAGCATGGTTTAATGGTTTAGATCATCTTGTTTATACGACCCCACTTGGCGATCTTTTCCCTTTGTCGCGTCGCCAAAACAAAATACTTAACACTGAAACTCAATGGCGCCATGTTAGGCTTAGTTTGAGATAAAAATGACCTCGAAATATTTTGAAGCCTTTTGAAAGCAACCATTTTCCGGGGGAGCACAATCTTTCTCACATGCACGTACACTGTAAAAAAAAAGTGCTTAAAAATGAGTACATGAACGTACTTTTTTTTAATACAATTGCATCGTAAATGAGCGATGACGTACTCAAATTGAAGTAACCGTACTTTCGCAAAAATGAGCAATGTGATTTAATACTGCTAATGTCAGCTTTTGTTCCAGCTATCTTAACAAAGCGACCTGGCAAATTTAAAACAATTGTTCAGAAGATGGTTTTCCACATTCTGTGATGCCGGTTGCTTAAATGGAAACTGCGTTTTTACAACTCAATTACCTTACTTCCCAATCTTTTAGCACGCATTCTTAACATGTCTTCTGTTTATAACTTCTTCACATCGTCCTGGTACTACAACGGATAAGGCTCTCTACAGCAGTGCCGGCAGTTTGGTTTCGATTCCCCACGAAATATCTATTTCATGGGGGGTTCAGTGACTGAGCGACGTATCTTATTCACCCCTCTCCTAGGGCGGGAGGGGGGAATCTTCCCCCCAAAATCATCACCCCCTCCACAGAAATACCGAACGATGCGAGAAATTCAAAATTTTCAAAGTATTTTTGTGATTTTTACAGTAGTTCGGTGTTTAAATTAGTTTTACTTGACTGTCAATGGGAGAAGTAAAGTCGTTTATCCGACACAGCCACACCAGATTCTTTTTATATAAATAAAATCTGGTGTGACTGAGATTTTTATTTATATAAAAAAAACTCGTCTATTACCTCGCACACGTGACCAAAGTCTAGAACCCCCCCCCCCCCTCCCCCCCTAAACCGTTACAGTCCAATATTTTCCCCCCCTAAACCGTTACAGTCCAATATTTTGTCGGAGTGAAACAATTCGAAACCTGGAAGCACATAATTAAAGCTCAGCCGGCTCCCCTTTGCCTCCAACGTCTGCTGGCAAGCGTCTGTGATCGCTCCGGTTCCCATGACAACCGATTGCTTCGTCGGAACGGAACATCTTCTCGTTGCCAATAGAAAAATTATGAAATAGAAAAAAAGTAATAATTTTATTTCTCTCGAGGGTTAGGCTTAGACGATAGAGAAGGAAAATTTAATTCCTTGGCATTGTTCCGTGCAGGCTTATTAGAAGATTTTGATTCAGAATTCTGACTAGGTTGTCAACGTTTTGAGACCGGACGGATTTCCTGTGCGTATAAATATCCTTTCGATAAAAATGCGGGGATTTATTTCTTTGGAATTGCAATCTTTAAATATTCACAGAAATAAAATATTTTCCAAAAGTTGCTTAGAAGCGAGCTACAAAGATCTTTGTCCCAGTATTCCAGTAATGTGCATATTGTTAAATTTTTTAATGTTATTTGCCAGAAACGCAAACGCGCTCTAAGGCCTATTTTACACGGACGTGATAAACGCGCGTCGCATTTTGCAGATTGGTTGTTTAAAAACGTCGCACTAGAGCTGCACAGTGGGCAATTGGCGAGGATTCGGGGTCTATCTTGAAGGAAAGACCCGGGAACAGATACACATTCATACATGCACCTCTTTATTTTAGAACCATGGTCAGATGACGAGGAAAATCCTGAACTGGCACCCAACGCCTTCAATAGACGTCGCGACTTTGGACCCCGATCAGATGCATCGTGCACCAGTCCCGTATACACGCCGATACTTTTTTGTGTATGTTCTGGACTACTTTTCTAGTATTTTGTAGATAAGCTGGCAACCATCCGATCACAAGATCACCACTTTTTTACTTTTCCTTGTCAAGTCCGTCGCTCAGGATCGAACCAGGAACTCCCAGCTGATGCCTTTATTTACTCGGCCACGGAGGCCTCTCTTTCCGTCGAGATATGCCCCGAACCGTCGCCAATAGCCCACTGTGCAGCTCTACTGCGACGTTAATTAACCAAACCAATCGATCCCTTCGATTATGTGCTCGCCGTTCCTCCGACCAGAGCACAGAGGCCTCTGTGGCCGAGCGGTTAAAGACGTCAGCTGGGAATACGAAGGTTCCTGGTTCGATGCCAGGCGATGGACTACAAAATACTAGAAAAGTCGTCCAGAACATCCGCAAAAATTAACGGCGTGTACACGGGACTGGTGCACGATACATCTGATTGGGGTCCAAAGTCCCGACGTCTATTGAAGGCGTTGGGTGCCAGTTCAGGTGTTTCCTCGTTATCTGGGCCTCCTTGGCCGAGTGGATTAAGGCGTTAGCTGGGAATCCAAAGGGTCCCCGGTTCGAACCTTTGCGCGAACTAGACTAAAGAATAGTAAAAAGTAGTGATGTTGCGATCGGAGGGTTGCAACCACTACCAAAATACTAGAATGTCGTCCAGAACATCCACAAAAAGTTAACGGCGTATACACGGGACTGATGCACGCTAAATCTGATCGGGGTCCAAAGTCCCGAGGTCTATTGAATGCGTTGGGTGCCAGTTCAGGTGTTTCCTCGTCATCTGACCATGGTTCTAAAATAACGAGGTGCATGTATGAATGTGTTCCCGGGTCTTTCCTTCGAGATAAGCCCGAACCGTCGCCAGTAGCCCACTGTGCAGCTCTAGCGCCACGTTAATTAACCAAACCGACTAGACCACACGCGCCCAACTCATTTATCTAAAACGCAAAAGCAATCACCTCGAACGGATCTTGGCATTCCACCTCTGTTCGCCCCACCTCCCAATGCATTCACTCCAAACTCCCTTTCCCATGCATCTCACCAAAGACAACTTATCGTTGACATGCAGAGTCCCCGCATTGCATTTTGATTGTTTTCCAAAGCCTTCCTCTTTTGCAAAAGACATGAGTTCTCTGCGTCAAGGCTCCCAGCCAAACTCTTGGGCTGCCCGATTTAGCAAGGGCTTGAGACAAGCGCTCCTATTTATAGACGAGCGGCCACGTTGACAACCCCCCCCCCCCCCCTCTAGACATCGTCTACTCAGCCTTCTTACCTTGGTAAAAGGTAATGGACTCGGCCGTTTCCTGCTGTGTTGCCAAAGGAAGAAATTGTTAATTAAGTGAAGTAGAAAAAATTGTGGGGGTCAATGTAACAACGTTTGAAAGTTATACAGAATCTAAATTTAACATGTTTTTAATTTAAAAAAATATATATATAGTGTGGCTGTATCGGGCAGGGGCAGATGGTTTAACCGTGAATTGTCCTGCAAGCAGATTATAGACACAGGAATTGCTCGCCAAACAAAACCTCGCTAACAGATTGGTTTGGTTTGGTTAATAAACGTCGCACTAAAGCTGCACAGTGGACTATTGGCGACGGTTCGGGGCCTATCTCGAAGGAAAGACCCGGGAACGATGCCTCGTATTTTTAAACCATGGTCAGATGACGAGGACAACATCTGAGCTGGCACCCAACCCGTCCTGGCACCCAACCCAGTCCCGTATACACGCCAGTATCATTTGTTGGATGTTCTGGCGAATTTCTAGTATTTTTGTAGCAAAACTGGCAATCCTCCGATCTCAAGATCACTACTCTTTTACTTTTCTTTGCCAAGTCCATCGCACGGATTCAAACCACCAATCCTCTGATTAGTAGCTGAACACCTTATCCACTGAGCAACTGGGGCTCTGGCTGTATCGGAGCAGAGGCAGATGGTTTAACCGTGAATTGAATTTCTATTTTAATAGCAGATCGCATTTAAAGTGGGTTTCAAAAGAAGAAAGAAAAAAAACTGAGCCAAAAGCAATACATGTCGGCTTATTTTAACATGAAAAATATACGAGATATTGCGGTAAAGATGAAAATGGGGTACAGATGTTACCCATTCAATTGGCTGCAAGTCAACAGAAAAATGTCTTGCCCTATCCAGAAGTTACAGATAGAGATCAGTGGCTATATTAAGAGAAAGGTGTACTCATAAATAAAAAGCTTTATCAAGGGGTACGTGTGAAAGGTTGGTTTGGTTTGATTAATTAACGTCGCACTATAGCTGCACAGTGGGCTATTGGCGACGGTTCGGGGTCTATCTCGAAGGAAAGACCCGGGAACGCATTCACACACACATTCATATATGCACCTCGTTATTTTAGAACCATGGTCAGATGACGAGGATAACACCTGAACTGGGACCCAACGCCTTCAATAGACGTCGGGCATTTGGACCCCGATCAGATTTATCGTGCACTAGTCCCGTATACACGCCGTTAATTAGGGTACGTGAGAGAAAAAAATGTTTAGAACTACTGTTCTCTCGTCAAACGACATTTTCGAAACACGCATTTAATAAAAGTTAATTTTCTCCAAAGTTAGTGTTAAATAGTAGTCCAGTGCCATCTCCAAAGTATCTCAGTTACACTGTGGGCCTCCGTGGCCGAGTGGATTAAGGCGTCAGCTGGGAATCCAAAGGGTCCCTGGTTCGAACCTTTGCGCGGACTAGACTTTAGAACCTTTGCGCGGATACTAGACTAAAGAATAGTAAAAAGTAGTGATATTGCGATCGGAGGGTTGCCAACTTCCCTACTAAAATACTAAAATGTCGTCCAGAACATCCACAAAAAAAATTAACGTCGGTATAAGGGACTAGTATATATATACATCTGATCGGGGTCCAAAGTCCCGACGTATATTGAAGGCGTTGGGTGCCAGCTCAGATGTTGTCCTCGTCATCTGACCCTTGTTCAAAAATACGAGGCATCGTTCCCGGGTCTTTCCTTTGAGATAGGCCCCGAACCGTCGCCAATAGCTCATTGTGCAGCTCTAGTGCGACGTTAATTAACCAAACCAAAATCAGTTACACTGCAGTAGGCAATCTTTTTAAGATGCAATGCATTTATCTGAATTACACTGCAGTTGACAATTTCTGCAACACAATAACTCGTTCAACTCACATTTAAACTCGTTCATTCCAATTTTACCAACACAGCAGCAGTTTTTTTTTCTGCGCTCACGTGCCCTTCAAAAGAAAACCGCAATTTTTTTTATCAATAAAAGCTTTCGTTTCCTTCTTCATTTCATTGGCGAACGAATCTCGCGCCAACTGCCAAGTTCCTCCTCCGTTATCCCATCATTAAAGTCTGGATTACGCAAAGCAATTTATCAAGGGGATCTTCTGAGTCTCCACAGACCGCAGAAGGGTTGCTGTGACTCAGGGTCCTGTGACTCAGAGTCCTGTGACAGCGAGGTCTCGGCTGCGAATTAATAATATCCTCATCAAATGATGACTTGTTGTTTAGTCGGGTCTCAGAAATTGAAACAAATGTCCCAATTTTAATTTATAACTGAAGGATTTTTTTCTGGAGTTTAAAATATTTCATAACCAAGTTACTTTTATCAGTATCAGTTTACACTTGTATATGTTGGAATTTATATTAATATTAGGGTGGTATAGGTTTTATTCCAAAATATTTAATGACCAAGTTACTTTTGTCAGTATAACTTGTATTAATTTATATTAAAATTAGGTTGGTATCGGTTTTATTTCAAAATATTTAATGACCAAGTTACTTTTATCAGTATCGCTTGTATATGTTAGAAATGATATTAAAATTAGGATGGTATAGGTTTTATCTCAAAATATTTAATGACCAAGTTACTTTTATCAGTATCACATGTACAGCCGCGGAAAAAAAAAACGAACCACTGATGATTATTTCGTTAATTTTTATAGTAGAGCCAAACTTAATATACCATTTTGTAGGGAATAGAGTATACTACACATTGGTATACAAAAAATTTTCATAGGGGACTATCTTCATATTAAAATCAGCACCAACTTTAAAATTTCCAATAGCAACACCCAATTTTGATTCAATATTTAGAATCTACAACAAAATTTATCGTTGAATATCAATTTGCAAGTCATTTGGTGAAGTAGTTTTTTAATTATGAATATCGAAAGTTTAGAACTCGTAATGTTAAATGAATTTCTTAAACTTTTAATCATATCTTTCGAAATAATATTTTTAGTAAGCTGATATTTTTATCTGTGTTACTTCTAAACAACCCAAATAAAATACACTAACTTTCATTACTTATATGTATATTTTTTAATTTTATTTAAATTAGGATATTAATATTCATAAAATTTATGAATAGCAACCATGCTATATTTTCATAGTGATGGATTCAGAAAAACGTTTTATATGCATATCTAAAATTTCATTATTTTCCTCTTTGTAGTTTTTCGGCTAAATTAAAATGTGCCTCAAATGATCATTTAAGGGGTCATACCCAATTTTAAAATCTGCAGAGCTTAACAGAAATCTACTAATTTTGAGAATTAAAAGCGCTGTGATCGCGTTGTAATAAAATTCTAAATTCTTATATAAAGGCGAGGGGTATACGGGAGTGAGGGAATGAATGACCAAGAGAAAATAAGAACCACGGCTAACGCCAAAACATTTTCTACCAGCGTACTTCATTTCGAAGTCTCACTAATACTTTGTTCAATGTGGAAGTAGCCCCTCAAATAAGATAGATACATATCGTCTAATATCTCTGCATATAAATGTAGGAAATTAACGAAAATTTATATTTAGATTATTTTGAGGGAGGGGAACATTTCTGCGCTATCAAAAGTAGGTGTTGCTATTGAAAATTTTAAAGTTGGTGCGGATTCGAGTATGAAGATAGTCCCCTATGCAAATTTTTTGTATATCAATGTATAGTAGACTTTATTCCCTACAAAATGGTATATTAAGTTTAGTTCTACTGTAAAAACTAACGAAATAATCATCGGTGGTTCGTTTTTTTTTTCCGCGGCTGTACATGTAGGATATGATATTAAACTTAGTATAGGATTTATTTCAAAATATTTAATGACCAAGTTACTTTTATCAATATCTCTAAGGTATAAACATAAGAAATGTTAAAAAGGTGTACCATAAGAATGGGAAGTCAGATAATTGAGTTGTAATAATTCAGTTTCCATTGAAGCAATCGATAAAAAATAATGTGAAAACCATTTTCTGAACAACTATTTTAAGTGCGTCAGGTCGCTTTGTTAAGATGACTTGCACAGCAGCTGAGATTAGCAATATTAAATCACACTGTTCATTTTGAGAAAGTACAATTACTTAAATATGAGTACGTCATCCCTCATTTACGATGCAATTGTACCTAAAGAAAAACGAGTACGTTCAGGTACTCATTTTTAAGTAATTTTTTTTACTGTTTATATATATTTCATGTGCCTGTTTCGTCAAAGATGACGAAATCTTCTTTAAAAAACGAGCATGCATTTTTAAGAGTGTAGATCCGTCATTGAGTCCGAGTTCGAAAACAGGATAAGACACAGAATAAGTCATTTAATTGTAACATAAATCTCTTTGGAATTGCGGGAAAGAAAACATTAAAATACTTTTATTCATTTATATATATTTCATTATCGTATAATAAAGTAATAACGGTTGGTAGGCTTATACACATCTCAGTGGGGCTTAGTAATATGTTTTCAAATCTTTCGATATTAATATTTCAGCGAATGGCAATGGAACGATGAAGTGAACTCCCGCTGTGGTAGCCTCGTCTGGCCCTGGCACTTTCAAATATTGCTTTTGTTCTATTTTTAGCACAAACCGGGATTAAATGGTTTGAGGTGAGCGCCGAGGAAAAGCTGGTTAAGAAAGTGGGATTGGGTCGGAATAAGAATTTAAATTGATTATGTAGCTGTTAATTTTCTAACTTAATGGAATTAAACTGAAGATTTAAACGTGCAATAGGAATGAGGTTCCCGATAAGTATTGATTTTTCTGGGGTGGAATGTAGAAAAGCGCCAAGTTGATTTAATTTATCTTTTTTGATTTTCCACTTCGCAAATGCGGCAGTATTCTGTGAAGTGGATGCTGAGATGTGAAATAGGTACGGATATACAGGGTGTGGCAAGTTAACTTCCTTTTTTGAAGTGAGGGCTCTGAAGCTTATAGGAGCCCCAGGCAGGTGGGCGTGGTCTCGTTCGAGAGAGGGGATCATAAAGTTTTGTGACTTGTGGTTCAATCGCCATCATGCGTTGGAATAACGAACAGCGTGCATTTGCCGTAGAGGCCTATGTTTCCAACGGAAGTTCGGTGGTTTCGACCCAGCGCGCTTTCCGAAATCCCTTCAATATTGCACATATCCCGGACCGGAAATCTATTCTTTGGTGGGTGACAACGTTCAGGAAAACTGGTTCTGTGCAGAAAAAAAGAACTGGAGACGCACGTCCCATCAGATCACCCATGGTTTTTCGAGGAAAATGAACAGATTGTCACAGTCTCTTCAGACCGTTATGTAAACATGCTCGAAGAGGTTTTTTTCTCTCCACGACTTGATGAAATAGACTTAGCTGAAGAATGGTTTCAGCGGGACGGAGCAATAGCCCATACTTCATGGGCATCGTGGCCGGCGCGTTCTCCCGATTTGGCCCCATGTGATTTCTTTTTGTGGGGGTATTTAAAATCCCGTGTCTATACTGACCGCCCATAAACTCTGAAAGATCTGAAAAGAGACATTCAGGGAGAAACGGCCAACATACCCCTCAATATGCTGGAGAGAGTGATGAGAAACAGCAGAATTCGGTTCATCCAGTGTATCGATAATGGCGGGCGTCACTTACCCGATAGGATTTTTAAAACTATGTAAACCAAAACTTTAAATGTGTAACTTTTGTATAAAAAATAAATAAAAAGATGTCTTTACTACTTTCCGTTTTATTGCAATACGAAATAAGGAAGTTAGCTTGCCGCAATCTGTATAAGTATGAATTATGCTTGTTATTGATTGGTATTACAACATTACAGCAGTGGCGGCCCGTGGTCAAATGTTAGTGCAGCCGAAAACATGTAACTCCCCCCCCCTCCCCCCCCCTCACCTTTTTCACAACCATACACGAACGGACATTCTTTAAAATTTATTACTCAAACCAAAGTTTCCTTTCAACTTTTATGAAAGATAACATGTAAAAATAATAGAAAACACTTACTTATTTTTTGAAAATAAAATCAATCCTCCTATCAAACATGCGAATCGGTCAATTTTAATATTAATTTAAGTAAAGAAACAACAACACACGTGCAAACTTATCCAAAACTATTTCCGTTTGGAGAGATTCTTCGAAATTATCGTTTCCCTCCACCCCGCCTCGCCGATTCAGCAATGAACCAATCATTTATTCGAAATCCCTAGTACAGCTAATTTAAAAAAATCCTTTTGCGCTACGTTTGTGTAGTCACATCCTCCATTTTAGCGTGCTGGGGAAGTCATACTACGAAAGGTTGCCATGGCAAAAATGCAGCCGATTTCGAATTTCGCTTTTTGGCAGCAATTTGATTGAATGGAGTTTTTTTCCCCTCATGAATTGTGCATTACGGTACCAGGCGTGCTATTTATCGGATATTTTGTTTATTACCGTAGAATTTTTATTTTCAATTCTAATTTTTAAAATACACTAATAAATCTAGGTGCAGCCCGGCTGTACTTGCTGTAGTGGGCGAGCCGCCACTGCATTACAGATGAAATACGGAATTGTGAATTTAGAAAGTCATTTGTCAGACAAAAAGGACCACCAGGTGGCCATCCCGGAAGCAAAAACGCGGCGACGTGCGTCGCAGATTTTTTCAAATGTCTGCAGACAAATTTTTATACGCATTTAAAGTATATAATACGAATTTTTTTATGCCTGCTCTACATTAGAACATTTTCTTCAGATTCTTTCTAGGTTCGCTGAGATTCTATTTTTAATCGGTGCTGTTATACTTGCTCATTAAAAGGTATACCGATAGTTATATAATAAATTAAGTTGAAGACAAATCTTACTCACTAAAATGTTGTCGCAGACTATTAAGAAATGTTCTGCTACCGCCATTTATCCTATTGTAAGGGCGTGACTGACGCATACCGGCCTATCTACCCAAAACCTTGATGGTCATCGCTACCGTGTAGAGAGGTATTTATGTGAAAACTACATTGTGATTATTTGATAGGAGATAGAGAGATCATTGCATGATAGATTAATTTAGTAGTTGTATTAATGATTGATTTCTTGATTTTGTAAAGCAAGACAAAAACTGTGCTAATTCTTTTACTACCTACATAAGTATTTCACAATTACATAGACGGAAACTACTAATACAGTCTAATCTAAAATATTTCGACTGCGTTTTCTGTTTTATACTTCATGTAAACCAAAAACTCCATTTACTTTTCTTATAAGTTCTTTTAAGGACACAAAAAAGTAAATAATGATTATAAGTAGTATATAAACGATTTCACAGATCAGTAAACGGGAAAATAAGAAAGATTTTCTCCGTCTTAAGATTGTTTATGCTTTAACTTAATGAAATGACAAGATAAATGTTTTTTTTTTTCTTCATTTATTGTTTTTGAGAAGTTCTAAAGAAATCTTTCCAGGCTATTCAAACCATTAGTGAAATTTATAGAACGCGTTTACAGAATGGGTACCGACCTCAATTATACGCAAACATATCGATAAATATCTAATGTTGTGAGTTTGGTCTTTAACTTAATGGTTATTCAAGTATTATAAATCCTTCGGTTTATGGTTGCTATTGGAACTATAAATACTGATTAAGAAAATGGCTTAGAATAAATCTTTTATTTTTGAGTTAAAATTCTTAATATTTAAAAAAAAATTGGTCAAGCATAGTCTCCATTGTACCGTAAAGTTAAGTTCACGAATACTGTGTACGGCCGCAATACTGAACAAAGGTCAAGAGGAGGAACTTATTATCAACCTGGTCGACGCGGACCATCTTTTTATACAGGATGGGATCAGCATTTATTTCCATAGGTTGATGTTCATGTAGTTATAGGGCCGGAAGCACATACTGCAGTTACTGGCGACACTCCCCTCCTTGCGGTACAAAGCTGAGAGTGAATAATGGATTAACAATCAGCATGTTCGAAAGGTCTTATTTTCCCCTACACGATGATATGTCATTTATCGCCATAGGCTGATTCCACGTGGAATTATACGGATTTTACAGATGTCGTTTTTTACTATGCGATTTAGTGCAACTATTTGCCCGTACCGAAAGAAAACACGTATTAACGTCAAAAATTGCAGTAAAAAATAATTAAATAAATATAATAGAAATTGAAATGTTTAACTAAAAATCATTGAGATTTTATTTTATACCTTTTATTGCGTATAAATTATTCAGGAGTGTCCATTATGAGAATTTGTACTCGTTTATTCTGCATAAGTTTCTGAGTGTCCCTTCTTAAAGACGATAACTGTAATTTGAAAGTTATATCTTATATCGTTAATAAATGCAGAGAAAGTGAGGTCCACTTCACTTCTTGTTGACATTGAAATGCCCAAGAGTTTCAGCTGTTGAGTAAAAAATTAAATTTCAATTTCTTCTCCTTTATATCATGATCATATTAGGATACGAAACGAAGTTATGAAAGAGCTAAATTAGTAATCTGCTTAGGATTGAAAAGTATTTACACATACAAAGCTTTTCAAAACGCATAACCATTATCCTTCGTAGTCTGACAATACGCGAACTTTCTTGTGGTACACTGGCTCAAAATCGCTTTCGTCACTTGAAGATACTACCTCGCACTCGTTTAGAGTTGACTTTTTTTCAGTTACCATGTAGTCGGTGATCAGTTTTTGCGACGACTTTGTCAATTATGTTCCAATTTTATTGAAATTTTCATGTACCGCACAAAAAAAAATCGCACAAATAAAAAATTGCACAAAAAGAAGAACGCACAAAAATAGGTTTGAGTGTACATATTTTTAACAGTGTGCGATTGGAAAGTGGTGTTCCTCGCTGTGTCGAACTTTTAATTAGGTGATCCCACTGAACTCTAACTGTAACTGCTGGAAGGCTCAAACTTTGTTTCCTCTACGTGCGCGTTGAAACCAATTGAAAGCTGCCATACGGTGCCCCAACATTTTTAAAAAAATGATTTAGTGGTGTTTTTTATTACCAAAGCATTGTAGAAGTATTAAATATATATAAATATTATATTTTCTTCTTGTAGAATTAATTTTTATATTGCCAAACAGATAGTTTTTGCTCTTGCTTTTTAACTACTTCTACTTTGTCTTGCAAATGACTTCCTATTTTAATAGCAGATTGCATTTAAAATGGGTTTAAAAAGAAAATAAAAAAAACTTACTCAAAAATAATATATGTCGGCGTATTTTAACATGAAAAATATACGAAATATTGCGGTATCAAGAAAAGTGTGCCTCATCATGGCGGCCCCCATATCGGCTTCAAATCAACAAAATGTCTTGCCCTATCCAGAAGTTACAGTTAGAGATCAGTGGGTGATCCTCAGCCTTATAAATGTTGGGGACCACCGCAACGGACGAAGAGGATACGAGGACATCATCGAAAACCACAGAGAAGACAAACTCGTTGATTGCCATAAGGGTGTACAGGCATGTGATCTGTCCATCTCTGCTAATGGCACGAGGCGGGGTCCCCCATGGCCGAAAACAAGTTGGAGAAATTAGAAATGGCTTCCAGCACGAAAGATGGCGTGCTGTCGACTCGTCTTCCCTGGCCCGTCCCTTTCTGCGGCACACTGGCACAGTTTCTGCGCTGGAAAGCCGAAAAGGAAAGGGTTGAAATGTTTTTCGGGAGTTTAGTCTAGCCACGCAATGTCAAGTTTCCTTTAAAAACAGTTCGCTAATATTACCGAAACTGGAAGACACGTGTCGATAGTTTAGTCGGGATACACTGTAAAAAAATGTGCTTAAAAATGAGTACATGGACGTACTTGTTTCTATTTGAGTACAATTACATCGTGATTGAGCGATGACTTAATTGTTTTTATTTGAGTACAATTACGTCGTGAATGAGCGATGACGTACTTGTTTTTATTTGAGTACAATTTACGTCGTGAATTTGCGATGCCGTACTTTTTTTTATTGAGTACAATTACATCGTGATTGAGCGATGACGTAATTGTTTTTATTTGAGTACAATTACGTCGTGAATGAGCGATGACGTACTTGTTTTTATTTGAGTACAATTTACGTCGTGAATTAGCGATGCCGTACTTGTTTTTATTGAGTACAATTACATCGTGATTGAGCGATGACGTAATTGTTTTTATTTGAGTACAATTACGTCGTGAATGAGCGATGACGTACTTGTTTTTATTTGAGTACAATTTACGTCGTGAATTAGCGATGCCGTACTTTTTTTTATTGAGTACAATTACATCGTGATTGAGCGATGACGTAATTGTTTTTATTTGAGTACAATTACGTCGTGAATGAGCGATGACGTACTTGTTTTTATTTGAGTACAATTTACGTCGTGAATTAGCGATGCCGTACTTGTTTTTATTGAGTACAATTACATCGTGATTGAGCGATGACGTAATTGTTTTTATTTGAGTACAATTACGTCGTGAATGAGCGATGACGTACTTGTTTTTATTTGAGTACAATTTACGTCGTGAATTAGCGATGACGTCCATGTTTTTATTTGAGTACAATTACGTCGTGAATGAGCGATGACGTACTTGTTTTTATTTGAGTACAATTTACGTCGTAATATTGCGATGCCGTACTTGTTTTTATTGAGTACAATTACATCGTGATTGAGCGATGACGTACTTGTTTTTATTTGAGTACAATTACGTCGTGAATGAGCGATGACGTACTTGTTTTTATTTGAGTACAATTTACGTCGTGAATTAGCGATGCCGTACTTTTTTTTATTGAGTACAATTACATCGTGATTGAGCGATGACGTAATTGTTTTTATTTGAGTACAATTACGTCGTGAATGAGCGATGACGTACTTGTTTTTATTTGAGTACAATTTACGTCGTGAATTAGCGATGCCGTACTTGTTTTTATTGAGTACAATTACATCGTGATTGAGCGATGACGTAATTGTTTTTATTTGAGTACAATTACGTCGTGAATGAGCGATGACGTACTTGTTTTTATTTGAGTACAATTTACGTCGTGAATTAGCGATGCCGTACTTGTTTTTATTTGAGTACAATTTACGTCGTGAATTAGCGATGACGTCCATGTTTTTATTTGAGTACAATTACGTCGTGAATGAGCGATGACGTACTTGTTTTTATTTGAGTACAATTTACGTCGTGAATTAGCGATGCCGTACTTGTTTTTATTTGAGTACAATTTACGTCGTGAATTAGCGATGACGTCCATGTTTTTATTTGAGACCAATTACGTCGTGAATGAGCGATGACGTACTTGTTTTTATTTGAGTACAATCACATCGTGATTGAGCGATGACGTAATTGTTTTTATTTGAGTACAATTACGTCGTGAATGAGCGATGACGTACTTGTTTTTATTTGAGTACAATTTACGTCGTGAATTAGCGATGACGTCCATGTTTTTATTTGAGTACAATTACGTCGTGAATGAGCGATGACGTACTTGTTTTTATTTGAGTACAATTTACGTCGTAAATTTGCGATGCCGTACTTGTTTTTATTGAGTACAATTACATCGTGATTGAGCGATGACGTACTTGTTTTTATTTGAGTACAATTACGTCGTGAATGAGCGATGACGTACTTGTTTTTATTTGAGTACAATTTACGTCGTGAATTAGCGATGCCGTACTTTTTTTTATTGAGTACAATTACATCGTGATTGAGCGATGACGTAATTGTTTTTATTTGAGTACAATTACGTCGTGAATGAGCGATGACGTACTTGTTTTTATTTGAGTACAATTTACGTCGTGAATTAGCGATGCCGTACTTGTTTTTATTGAGTACAATTACATCGTGATTGAGCGATGACGTAATTGTTTTTATTTGAGTACAATTACGTCGTGAATGAGCGATGACGTACTTGTTTTTATTTGAGTACAATTTACGTCGTGAATTAGCGATGCCGTACTTGTTTTTATTTGAGTACAATTTACGTCGTGAATTAGCGATGACGTCCATGTTTTTATTTGAGTACAATTACGTCGTGAATGAGCGATGACGTACTTGTTTTTATTTGAGTACAATTTACGTCGTGAATTAGCGATGCCGTACTTGTTTTTATTTGAGTACAATTTACGTCGTGAATTAGCGATGACGTCCATGTTTTTATTTGAGACCAATTACGTCGTGAATGAGCGATGACGTACTTGTTTTTATTTGAGTACAATCACATCGTGAACGAGCGATGACGTACTCAAATTTAAGTAATCGTACTTTCGCAAAAATGAGCAACGTGATTTAATATGGCTCATCTCAGCTTCTGTTCAAGCCATCGTAACAAACTGACACACTTAAAATAGTTGCTCAGAAGATGGCTTTCCACACTACTTGATGTCGATTCATTTAATCAATCGACATCAAACAATGTGGAAAATCATCTTCTGAACTACTATTTTAAGTTTATCAGGCCGCATTGTTAAGATGTCTTGAACAAAACATGATATTGGCAATATTAAATCACACTGCTCATTATTTAGATAGCACGGTTACTTAAGTTTGAGTTCGTCATGGCTCATTTACAATGCAATTATACTTAAAGAAAAACGAGTAGGTTCAAGTACTCATTTATAAGTACCTTTTTTTACAGTGTTTCACACCTCCGATCACAAGTTCATTGCATTTTAACATTGTTGTCACGTCTCTTGTATCAGCCGTATTCGAACTTGCAACCCTCTGGTTGCTATCCGACGACAGTAAAAGACCCTGAACTACAAGATTATAAGTTATCCTTCATAACAATAATATCCATGAGCACGTTCGTGTCGTTGTTAACCTTCAATCACTTGCGCACGATCTCTGAGACCTCATACAATATATTGTTTAGGACCATACCCTCGATAAATATAATAAAGATTTATATTCCCATTAAATACACTGATCTATAACTGTAACTTCTAGATAGGGCAAGATATTTTGTTGACTTGAAGCCGATGTAGGGGCAGCCATGATGTGCCCCACTTTATTTGCTACCCCAATATTTCGTATATTTTTCATGTTAAAATAAGCCTTTTGGTTGAGTTTTTTTTATTTTCGTTTTAAGCCCATTTTAAATGCAATCTTCTAATAAAATAGAAAGTCATTTGCAAGTCAAAGTCGAAGTAGATAAAAAGCAAGAGCAAAAACTATTTGTTTGGCAATATAAAAATTAATTCTATAAGAAGAAAATATAATATTTATATACATTTAATATTTCTACAATGCTGTGGTATTAAAAAACACCGCTAAATCACTTAAAACAAATATTGGGGCACAGCATGTCTGCTTTCAGGAGGCTTCAACGCACCCATAGAGGAAACAAGGTTTGAGCCTTCCAGCATTTACAGTTGGTGTTCAGTGGCTGAAAGCGTGTTTCTGAATCAGTGGCTCTCAACCCGTGGTCCTGCGATAGGGTTCAAATTCGTCCGTGGAACTTTTAATTTTTTTGCTTTTTCAACAAAAATAATATTAATAACGATTATACTAATCAGACTGTTTGAGAATAAATTCTTTTTTATTCCAAAACCAAACACTGTAAAAAAAAGGTGCTTAAAAATGAGTACATGAACGTATTATTTTTTTTAATACAATTTCATCGTAAATGAGCGATGACGTACTCAAATTTAAGCAGCCGTACTTTCTCAAATATGAGCAGTGTGATTTAATATTGCTAATCCCAGCTTCTGTTCAAGCCATCTTAACAAAGCGACCTAACAAACTTAACCCATTAGTACATAGTGTAGGATATATGCTACACAACTTTAAATTGACTGTTAGTTGCATCTATTGAGTGTTATGCTAACTATTATAGTATTGTACATATGTAACCATGTGCTTAATTCTTATAACCGCCGCTTGGCCCCGTATCTTTCTAAAATGATTATGATATAGGCAATCAATTGCTTCGAGGTCTGTTCCTAAAACTGGCTCGTAAAGATGAAGTTTTCAAAGATTGTTTTATTACTTATATAAGTATAATATGGCTCTACAAAAAATCATAGCTACTACCAGAGGTGTGTAGGTTGTATTTAACTATATTTTCATACTTTTTGAAAATTATTTTAGTTATTACACATGATTTTGCATATATTTTACATAACGGTTTTAAATTAATATTTAATAAAATAAACACTTGGGATTTTTTTTGTATATTTTTTTAGCGTTCCAGGGTCTAAAAGAAAACGAAAAAAAATTATTTCATTAAAAAAAAAAATTATGCACTAGAGTGTTAAAAGAGTTGTTCAGAAGATGGTTTTCCACATGATTTGATGTCGAGTGCTTAAATGGAAACTGTGTTATTACAACTCAATTATCTTATTTCCCATTCTTTTGGCACACCTTTTAAACACGACATCTGTTTATAACTTATTCACGTCGCTCTGGTAGCATAACGGATAAGACTGTGGACAGCGGTGCCTGCAGATCTGGGGGTTCGATTGCCTGTAAGTGTTGGTTGTAATTGTCAATATTTATTGAAAGTTAGTTACGTAGAAAGCTTACGTAGGCAAACAGCTGTTCTTTTTATTAAATTTTACACATTTTTGAGTACATGTTATTTTCAAAAATAAAACTTATGCTTATTTTTGAATGCATTTGATGCTATGATAAGCATGAAATGTATTCAAAAATGCATATTTCTTTGAGCACAATTGCATCGCAAATGAGCGATGACGTTCTCAAGTTTAAGTAATCGCACTTTCTCAAAAATGAGCGGTGAGATTTAATATTGCTAATATCAGCTTCTGTTTAAGCCATCTTAACAAAGCGACCTGACAAACTTAAAATGGTTGTTCAGCAGATGGTTTTCCACATTATTTGATGTCGATTGCTTACATGTAAACTGAGTTATTACAACTCAATTATCTTGCATCATATTCTTTTGACATTTCTTTTACCTATTTTTAACAGTGTATTTAATGAAAAATCACAACTTTTTCTTAGAAAATTTATAATATTTTTATGTATTAGTTCCCTATTTTTAACCGACTGAACAGCGCGCTAACCAAAACTCCAAAATAAAACCGCCAGATAATTTAAATTGAAACCGCCAAATCGCGCGCCAAGTCGAGAGGTTATAGATTCGACCTTTATGTATTTTTATACTTAGTCCTTTACCTTAATTCTTATGGATTTTAAACAGAAGTTAATTATTACTCGTATTATGTTGAAAAATAAAAAAAAATATTTTTGAAGTCGTCGCGTCATCGTGAATCTACCAATATTTAACGGATTAAACGTGTAAATTGGGAAGTAAAATATAAATGGGAAAAAAATGTAAGTGAAATCTTTCTACTTGTAGCTTTGAAAGTGTGATCTTTAAATATTTAACCATATTTTTATTTGCTGTATTAAATTAATGATATTTAAAAAAAATATTGCCATCATTAGACGACTTATATTCCGACATTCTTTAATGGCTAATGATGCTGCTTTCGAAGCATCTGCTTCCATTTACTTTTGATCTTTGTAGTGAAATATAATATTCTCATTAACAAATAGCAGGTAAATTGATTTGTAATTTTTGTTATATCTATTTAATTGAACGAAATTTTTCCCTCTAAAATTCGTAAAAAGATATCTTTAGTCTTTAAACTCTTTTAAATTGTTTGACTTAAGAACTTTTGTCATTTTGTGGTCAATTTCATTTGAAATTTTCACAAACACTTTTAAATTTGATTATAGTTCATTTAATATATGAGAATCATTATATTTAATATACACATATTAACATTAACAGTGAAACAAACACACAGAATAAATCGTGCATATTCCTGTGAAGCGCTTAAAGCTGCATTGATACAAGGAACTGCGATTAATTTATTTACGTCAATAAAAGGAAAAGTTCATCCGTCTGGGAATCGAACCCTGGACCCCTTGTTTAGCGCACAGGAATATGTGTGATTTATTCTGTGTGTTTGTTTCATGGTTAATGTTATCATATATCTATCTATTTTCTGTGTTCTGAGTGAAAAGTTTCTGAAGATTGGTGCTGTCCGGATAGCTCAGTGGTAGAGCACTAGTGCGCTGAACCAGAGGTTCCGGGTTCGATTCCCTGCTGGATGAACTTTTTGCTCTTAAAATAGTTTTTCAGATGATGGTTTACCACATTATTTTATGTCGATTGTTTTAATGGAAACTGAATTATTACAACTCAACTATCTTCCCATTCTTTTGGCAGACTTTTTTTTTAACATTTCTTCTGTTTATAACTTCTCCAAGTCGTCTGGTAGTTTAACGGATGAGGCTCTGGACTGCGGTGACTGAGGATCTGCGTTCGATTCCCTGTAAGTCTTGGTTGTAATTGTCGATATTTATTGAAAGTGATTTATGAAGGCAAGCTCTCTTTTACCTATTGTACTCATTTTTGAGTACATGTCTTTTTTCAAAATCGAAACTATTGTACTCGAAGCCATGATAAGAATAGAATGTACTCAAAAATTAGAACAATTAACTTATTTTAGAATACATATATTTTACAGTGTATAAAACATTTAAAACAATTCAAGTCACCCCAATTACTTTTTATACCTATCAGAAACAGTATAGAGAAAACTTTTGGCATCCGTTAGCGTTAAAACAACAATTAAGTTACAAGACACATGTCTTGATCGATTTCCAAAATAAAAACAATGTTATAAATTCTTAAAGAAGACATTCCGACTATCCTTTTGTTCCGAGTTCTGAAGACTCGGCAAGTTAACCTCATTAGTGTTTTTAGTTAGCAACTTATAGGGACTCCCTAACTACTTTGACCTTGAGGAAAAGGTCAACGCACACCCTTATAGGTGATGTAGTAGAGAATTCTAAAAATAGCACATTATATATTATGAATAATATATAATGTATATTATGAATAATATATAATGTATATTATGAATAATATATAATGTATATTATGAATAATATATAATGTATAATATGAATAATATATAATGTATATTATGAATAATATATAATGTATAATATGAATAATAAATAATGTACATCAGTGGTTCACAAAGTGTGCGCCCTAGGGAGCCATGGCGTCCTCACAGGGGAGCCACGAAATAAGGGCGCCAAGGTGTAAGTCTAAAAATAAAAATAATCCTATATCTAAAAATAATTGAACTACCATAAGTTGCGTAAGTTCTCAATTCGAAACTGCAAAATGCGCCAAAGAAAAAGTTTCAATACTAGCCAAAGGGAAGCTGTCTAAAATTATGCGGTAAACCGTTGACTTTGCAAAAAACGTTAAGCTACCAGGACGACTTTAAGAAGTTATAAACAAAAGAAATTTTAAAAAAGGTTTGGCAAAAGAACGGGAAGTAAGATAACTCCGTTTAATTTAAACAATCGACATCAAATAATATGGAAAACATTCTTTCTGAACAACTCTTTTAAGTTTGTTGAGTTCATCCGATGCTTATCATAGCTCCGAATACATAAGTTTTATCTTTGAAAAAAACATGTACTCAAAAATGAGTAAAATTAATAAAATGAGCAGTTGCTTGCTTACATAGGCTGTTTTCATAAATCACTTTCAATAAATATCGGCAATTACAAACAAGACTTGCCGGGAATCGAACCCGAAACCTCAGCCCGCAGTACATACCCATATCCGTTGTACTACCAGGGCGACGTGAGGAAGTTATAAACAGAAGAAATGTTAAACAGGTGGGGCAAAAGAATGGGAAGTAAGATAATTGAGTCGTAATAACTCAGTTTCCATTTCAGCAATGAACATCAAATAATGTGGAAAACCATCTTCTGATCAACTCTTTTAAGTTTGTCAGGTTTTATTGAGATCGCTTGAACAGAAGCTGAGATTATATCAATATTAAATAACATTGCTCATTTCTGAGTTGAGATTTTGTAGGTGTTTTTAAATTACACTGGTAAAAAAAGGTACTTAAAAATGAGTACGTGAACAACTCGTTTTTCTTTGACTACAATTGTTTTGTAAATAAGCGATGGCGTACTCAAATTTAAGTAATCGTACTGTCTCAAAAATTAAAGAATGGGAAGTAAAATAATTGAGTTGTAATAACTCAGTTTCCATTTAAGCAATCGACATCAAATAATGTGGAAAACCATCTTCTGAACACCTATTTTAAGTCTGTCAGGTCGCTTTGTTAAGATAGCTTGAACAGAAGCTGAAATCAGCAATATTAAACCAAACTGTTCAATTTTTAAAAAGTACGGTTATTTAAGTTTGAGTACATCATCGCTCATTTACGATGCAATTATACTCAAAGAAACACGAGTTAATGTACTCGTTTTTAAGTACCTATTGTTTTACAGTGCATTACCTCAACATCAAGAAACCACAAGCTAAAAAATACTAGAAAAGTTGTTCAGAACATCCGCAAAAAATTAACGGCGTGTATACGGAACTGGTGCACGATAAATCGGATCGGGGTCCAAAGTTCCGACGTCTATTGAAGGCGTTGGGTGCCAGTTCAGGTGTTTCCTCGTCATCTGACCATGGTTCTAAAATAACGAGGTGCAGGTATGAATGTGTGTGTGAATGTGTATGTGTTCCCGGGTGTTTCCTTCGAGATAGACCCCGAACCGTCGCCAATAGCCCACTGTGCAGCTCTAGTGCGACGTTAATTAACAAAACCAAACCAAAGTTCCGACGTCTATTGAAGGCCTTGGGTGCCAGTTCAGGTGTTTCCTCGTCATCTGACCATGGTTCTAAAATAACGAGGTGCAGGTATGAATGTGTGTGTGAATGTGTATGTGTTCCCGGGTGTTTCCTTCGAGATAGACCCCGAACCGTCGCCAATAGCCCACTGTGCAGCTCTAGTGCGACGTTAATTAACTAAACCAAGAAACCACAAATTTGCGTCTAGGATAGTGTATATACCCAACAAAAGCCCCTCTAATCCGGCTTAGATCGGGCTTAAGGGGAAGGGGGGGGGGAGGGTATAGAATGAATTGTGTTTGGTTCCCCTACCAGAAGAAATCCGGCCATGTGTTATTCCTGAGGGCACTACATCTCCATCGATCCATTCAACGGTCGATTCCTTTCCGGGAATAGGGAATAACGGGGAAAACATTCCGGGGAAAAATAAAAATAAGGGAAATGTCTGTATCCTTCTTTTCGGAGATGATAAAAGATGTTTATATTAAGAGTCGGGTTGTTTTCTTTGAATAAATAAACTGTAAAGGTGAAGTGTCGCCCGGCAACTTTTGTTTGGGGAAGGGAAGTGTTAGTGTTGTGTATGGAAAATTATTCAGGGGATAAATCTACGAAAATACTAGAAAGTCGTCCAGAACATCCAACAAATTATACCATCGTGTATACGGGACTGGAGCACGTTAACTCTGATCGGGGTTCAAAGTCCAGACACCTATTGTTGATAGACCCCGAACCGTCGCCAATAGCCCACTGTGCAGCTCTAGTGCGACGTTAATTAAACAAACCAAACCAAAACAAGACACCTATTGAAGGCTTGGGTGCCAGCTCAGGTGTTGTTCTAGTCATCTGACCATGGTTCAAAAATACGAGGCATAGTTCCCGGGTCTTTCGAGATGGAATTGGCGATGGACTTGATGAAGAAAAGTAAAAAAAGTAGTGATCTTGTGATCGGAGGGTTGACAGCTTCGCTACAAAATACTAAAAAAAGTCGTGCAGAGCATCCGCAAAAATTAACGGCGTGTATACTGGACTGGTGCACGATAAATCTGATCGGGGTCCAAAGTCCCGACGGCTATTGCAGGCGTGGTTGCCAGCTCAGGTGGTGTTCTCGTCATCTGACCATAGTTCAATAATACGAGGTATCGTTCCCGGGTCTTTTCTTCGATATAGGTCCCGAACCGCCGTTAATAATCCAATGTGCAGCTCTATTGCGATGTTAATTAGCCAAACCAAACCAGAGCATAAATTCCTCACTCTCATAAATAACACTTTCGTTTTTGAGAAGGCTAGTTTCGTCATATTTGACAATCGTTTCGCCATTGAATCACGTTACTTTTGACGAAACAAGAATCCTCCAATTTTGAACGAAAATTCCTTTTAATCATATTTTCTTTCGTCCCTTTTTTGGGTCATCAGCTCATGTTTGGTTCTTATATTGTCAGAATTCAATAGAGCGATTGACTCTGGAACGAGAGGTCCGAGATTCGAGTAAGCTAATCGATAAAAAAATATTATATATTTAAAAGTCGACCACATTTTTGGCGAAATAAATTTCGTTAAAAAACGACAAAATGAATTTCCTCAAGTTGACAAAATATTTAATCGGAGCAGGCGCTCGTTTCATCAAAAATGGCGAGAATTTCGTCAAATATAAAAATGCATTTTTAACTGCTTTCATTAAAAAAAAACACTAATTAAAATGGAATTTCTCGATGTCAGTAATAATTATAATAGGGAGTTGATTACTTTAAATCAAACAAAACAAACAAATTTAAACAAATAACAAAAGAATTTATAGAAATTGATAATCGGATGTTCCTGAAATTAAATTGGTTTTTAAAGATATGTTTTGTTAAAGTTGGAGTTATTATTAACGCAAACACCTTTTTTGAAAAGTGTTTTGTCCATAATATTTAAAAAATAAATTGTACATAATTAAATTTGTCTTCGGCTTGCCTATACAACTAACCTTTTCAATTCGTTCAAAACACGTTTTGTCCCATTGTTATTAACTTGCCAAGATTGGAATCTGCGCGTTGGTAAATGCATTTATTTTAAATTCGTTGCATTCCCCCACGAATCACCATAATGTGGCGAAAAAACATTTTGAATGTTTGCTCGATTTTTATTTACCTTTCTGTGTTTATTTAAAATAGAGAGATATATAAAAAAATAGAGAGAGCTGTTGGTTTATTTATTGTTAAACAGCTGAGATACTTGAAATAAATTTAACTATAAAAAAAAATATTTGAAGTCCTGTAGTTTCAAAACCAGATATCTCCACATTTTCTCAAAACCTTTTTTTTTTAAACATGCGAAAAGGAAATGGAGTAGTTTTTGTTGTATTGATTTGGTTTGGTTAAATAACGTCGCACTAGAGCTGCACAATGAGCTATTGGCGACGGTTCGGTGTCTATCTCGAAGGAAAGACCCGGGAACGATGCCTCGTTATTTTAGAACCATGGTCAGATGACGAGGAAACACCTGAACTGGCACCCAACGCCTTCAATAGACGTCGGGGCTTTTGACTCCGATCAGATGTATCGTGCACCAGTCCCGTATACACGCCGTTAATTTTTGCGTATGTTCTGGACGACTTTTCTAGTATTTTAGTAGCGAAGCTGGCAACCCTCCGATCGCAAGATCACTACTTTTTACTATTATTTCCCATTGATATTAACTTGCCAAGATTGGAATTCGAACGTGGGTAAATGCATTTATTTTAAATTCTTTGCATTCCCACACCAATCCCCATAATGTGCAAAAAAACATTTTGAATGCTTGCTCGATTTTATTTACTTCTCTGCTTTCTTTAAAAAAGAGAGTGCTGTTGGTTTATTTATTGTTAAACAGTTAAGATACTTGAAATAAATGTAACTTAAAAAAAAATATTTGAATTCCTCTAGTTTCAAAACCAGGTAAATCCACATTTTCGCAATTTTTTTTTTCAATATTTTAAATATACGAAAAGGAAACGGAGTAGTTTTTGTTGGAAATTATTACGCATCGATCGACAGCAAACGCTTGTTGGTATTCACCGTGTGACGCAAGACGTCGAACATTGACATCGCGAAATGTGACGCATATATGTTTCACAAGTGACATAAATAACGCTTCTATTCACTTCTGGATTAAATATTACATTGCGAATAACAAAAAATCGGATTTTTAACTAAATGAACCGTCCAGTTTCAAAACTAGATAGATCCAGGGTTCGAAATTGGCGGCCCGTGGTAGAAAATGTTAGTGCTGCCGAAATCATGTAACCCCCCCCCCCCCCCCCTTCCCACTTTCCATAACCATACATGCACGGACATTCTTTAAAATTTCTTACTCAAACTCAAATCAAAGTTTCTTTTCAACTTTCATGAAAGATAACATGTGAAGAAAATAGAAAACACTTACTTTTTTTTTATTTAATTAATCCTCCTTTCTTTTAAACTTGCGAATCGGTCAATTTTAATATTTATTTAAGTAAAGAAACAACAACGCACGTGTAAACTTATCGAAAACTATTTCCGTTTGGAGAGATTCTTCGAAATTCTCGTCCTTTCCGCCGATTCACGCGCGAACCAATCATTTAATCAATATCTCAAGTACTCCAGACTTGAAAAAAATCTATTTTGGCTGCATTTACGTCGGCACATCCTCCGGTTTAGCTTGTAGGGGAAGGCATACTACGTAAGGTTGTCATGGAAACGATGCAGCCGATTTCTAACTTCGCTCTTGGGCTGCAGTTTTGATTCCCCCACCTGAATTTGTGCATTACGGCAACATGTTTGCTATTTATCGGAGATTTTGTTTATTTATCGTAGAAATTTCATTTCCAATTCTAATCTTCAATTAAGTAAATTAGTAAAATATCTTAGTTTTAAAATACACTAATAAAATTAGGTGCAGCTCGACTGTACTTGCTGTAGTGCACGAGCCGCCACTGGAAATTAGCAATTGCGAGTCGTATTTTACACCAAAAAATTCATGTTGCCATCAACCATTGTAAATAAGCTACGATTATATATTTGATATAAAGATAATAAGATATATAAAGAAAGATATAAGATTCTATATTTGAAATAAATCAAAATTTAACGAAATGTAAAGAAAATACTGAGATGTATTTTCTAAGAATTAAGTAAAAGTGTCAATAAAAAATATTAATTATGTAACCAATAAGTGAAGTTTCAATAAATATACTTTATTTTAAGTGATTCGCTACGATAAAAATATTTTTGAATCAATATCATGAATGCTGATTTGCATGTTTAAAAATATTTAAGACCCAACAAACAATGGTCAGATTTCATGTACACCAGCCCCTTAAACATGTTGAATCGAGCGAACTATCGAGGACAGAATTCCCAACCTTCCGATTACATGCTCGGAGTTCTTCCGCATATTCCAAACTATTCCCGAGTGTTGAGGGGCTTCCAGTTAGATAAAAGCTAGTAATCAGACGATTGTTAGTTCGAATCCGCGCGATTGATCTGACAAAGAAAAGTAAAAAAAAATAGTGATCTTGCGATCGTAGGGTTGCCAGCTTCGCTACAAAAATACTATTAAGTCGTCCAGAACATCCAACAAATTATATCGGCGTGTATACGGGACTGGTGCACGATAAATCTGATCGGGGTCCAAAGTCCCGACGTCTATTGAAGGCGTTGGGTAATTTCCGCAGGTGTTTCCTCGTCGTCTGACCATGGTTCTAAAATAACGAGGTGCATGTATGAATGTGTGTGTGAATGTGTATGTGTTCCCGGGTCTTTCCTTCGAGATTGACCCCGAACCGTCGCCAATAGCCCACTGTGCAGCTCTAGTACGACGTTAATTAACCACACCAAACCAAAAAAACAAATTACTGATTTTATTCGCCCATACATGCTCGCGGTGACCTAGTCGGAAGAGTACCGATCTCATAATGGAAGGGATGTGGGTTCGACGCTCAGGAGAACAGCGAGCTCGGATATAGTGGACCCCTCCCTTTCCCTCCAAGCCAAAAGCGTCAGCAGGATCCTTTTACTAGGTTACAGTTTTTTAAAGTTCTAAAGGTTTTATGCTGGCAAAAACATGAAGATTTTTAGCTGAATAGTTTATAAATGAAGGTACTCGTTTAAAAAACACATTCAATTCGTATGCAGGTTCAGGGGAAAAAAATGTACGGGTGTGTGCTGGACTTGCACGCCCAGGGCCAATCGTCTAGATCAATGCCGCCAGCACGTCTGCCGGGGCTTCCCCAGGTAGGCCGCCCCGACTTCCGCCCTATCGATCCCGCTGCGCCGCCCCTAGACGGAGTCATCTTTATCCGCACAATTAATTTGATTAAAAGGTTCTCTGGCTCTTTGTGTGCTGGGAATTTGAATTGAGTAAGGGATGAGATTGTTTTTGTCGACTTCCGTGTTTCCTGTAATAGGAGGCGTATTTTGTTTATGTCCAGGGCTGGGTGGTTAATTGACGTCGTACTAAAAGCTGCACAATGGGCTATTAATGATTGTTCGGGTTAGAAGGAAAGATCCGGGAACACTGCTTCGTATTTTTGATAATGGCGAGGGAGGGTAACATCTCAGCTGGCACCCGACGCAACCTCAATAGTTTTTTTTGTTTGGTTTGGTTAATTAACGTCGGACTAGAGCTGCACAGTGGGCTATTGGCGACGGTTCGGGGTCTATCTCGAAGGAAAGACCCCGGAACGCATACACATTCACACACCTCGTTATTTTAGAACCATGGTCAGATGACGAGGAAACACCTGAACTGGCACCCAACGTCTTCAATAGACGTCGGGTTTGGTTTTGTTAATTAACGTCGCACTAGAGCTGCACAGTGGGCTATTGGCGACGGTTCGGGGTCAATCTCGAAGGAAAGACCCGGGAACACATACATATTCACATACACACACACATTCATACATGCACCTCGTTATTTTAGAACCATGGTCAGATGACGAGGAAACACCTGAACTGGCACCCAACGCCTTCAATAGACGTCGGGACTTTGGACCCCGATCAGATATATCGTGCACCAGTCCCGTATACACGCCAGTATAATTTGTTGGATATTCTGGACGACTTTCTAGTATTTTTGTAGAGAAGCTGGCAACCCTCCGATCGCAAGATCACTACTTTTTTACTTTTCTATGTCAAGTCCATTTCCCGGATTTGAACCACCAATCCTCTGATTAGTAGCTGAACGCCTTACCAACTGAGCAACTGGGGCTCCAATAGACGTCGGGACCAACCTCAATAGGAGTTAGAATATTTTTTTTCTTCTTGGTGTTGATTGGCCTCCGTGGCCGAGTGGATTAGGCGTCAGCTAGGAATACAAGGGTACCCAGTTCAAAACCTTGCGATGGACTAGACTAAAGAATAGTAAAAAAGTAGTGAGATTGCGTTCGGAGGGTTGCCAACTTCGCTACCAAAATACTAGAATGTCGTCCAGGACATCCACAAAAAATAACGCCGTGTATACGGGACTGGTGCACGATAAATCGGATCGGGGACCAAAGTCCCGACGACAGTCTATTGAAGGCGTTGGGTGCTAGTTCAGGTGTTTCCTCGTCAAATACGAGGCATCGTTCCCGGGTCTTTCCTTCGAGATAAGAATTTATTCCTATTCAAATAAACATATCTAAACAATCTCAACCTTCTTTCGAATTGAAATTTATAATTTTACCGAATATCATCAAAATCGGTTGATTACTTTTCGAGATATGAGCTAAGAAACACAGACGCCTTTGCTATTCTATACTTGTATAGATTCAAGGTACAGCAGGATTGAAATATTCAACACGTGAGTTTTAAATGACGCTATTTTAACATTCCCTGAAATACCATCTCAGAAATTTCGTCTTTTGTTGAAGACTCTATTTAGTTTGAACATTCTAGTCTGTAAATTAAATTCCCAAAACTTCGTAATTTGCTTCCCCAAAGTTTTCGAGAATGTTGTTTTGAGGAAACTCTTTGAGAGTGCTTGTTATAATAAATCCTTAGTTGTAACCGCCATCTCCTAAATTGTTTCTTTTTTTAAGAAAGGAAGGATTTACTCTAAGAGTGTACTTTATTTTTTAAAAAAAATTAAACTCTATATAAATAAAAAAGTAATTTCTTTTCCAAAAAATAATCTGATATAAAATTGGATTTTAAGGGAAGGCTAACAACTAAACTATGTTTTCAATTTTTCGGAAAAATCTAGATGAAAATGAAACAAAAATGATATCTAGTTAAAATGCTGAAAATTGTTTGGGAAAATATTTTCATGTTAATATTTTTACAGTATGACTAGTATTATTATTTAAAATTTTTTTTACTTTGATTTGATTTTTTTTCAATTACACTTCAATTAATGATAATTTTTTTGTACTAATTATTTTATTTTTAAATTAGAAATGTTTATCTTTTTATTTAACCAGCATCAATTTGATTAAATATTTAAAAAAAATTAATTGTGGTTTTATGCAAAAAAAATGTGCTTATAAATGAGTACATGAACGTACTCGGTTTTCTTTGACTGCAATTTCATCGTCAATGAGCGAAGACGCACTCAAATTTAAGTAATGGTATTTTAGCAAAAATGAGCTGTATGGTTTATTATTGTTAATATCAGCTTCTGTTCAAGCCATCTTAACAAATCGACCTGCCACACTTAAATTAGTTTTTCAGAAGATGGTTTTCCACATTATTTGATGTCGGTTGAAGAAGTTATTAAGACTCAATTACCTTACTTTCCATTCTTTTTGACACGCCTTTTTAACATTACTTCTTTTTATGTCTTTTTTCTCATTTTCTTCACGTGGCTCTGGTAGTATAACGGTTAAGACTCTGGACTTCGGTGCGGACGATATCAGGTAGACGGCATGGGTTCGTTTCCATGTAAGTCATGTTTGTAATTATTGAAATTGATATATGAAGCCTGCCTATGTAGGCAAGCATCTGCTCTTTTTATTCATTTTACTCATTTTTGAGTACATGTCTTTTTCAAAAATGAAACTTATGTATTCGGAGCTATGATAAGCATCGAATGTAATCAAAAATGAGTACGTTTTACTTAATTTTGAGTACATATTTTTAACTGTGCGATCTTACAATACTCTTACTAAGCAGATCGCCAATAGCCCACTGTGCAGCTCTAGTGCTAAGTTCATTTATAAAACCAAACCAAACCTTACTAAGAAAACATTAGAAATATCTAGAGATAAATTAGAGCAGTTGCTTGATCAACTAGACTGCCTTCGTAAATCACTTTTAATAAATATCGACAATTACAACCAAGACTTACAGGGAATCGAACCCATATCCTCACCGCAGTCCAGTGTCTTATACGTAAAGCTACCAGGGTGACGTGAAGAAGTTATAAACAGAAGAAATGTTAAAACGGTGTGCCAAAAGAATGGAAAACAAGAATATTGAGTTGTAATAACTCAGTTTCCATTTCAGCACTTGACATCAAATAATGTGGAAACCCATCTTCTGAACAACTATTTGAAGTTTGTCAGGTCGCTTTGTTAAGATGGATGAAACAGAAGCTGAGATTAGCAATATTAAATCACATATATCATTTTTGATAAAGCACGGTTGCTGAAATTCGAGTACGTCATCGCTCATTTACGATGCAATTGTACTGAAAAAAAGAGTAGGTTCAGGTACTCATTTTTAAGTACCTTCTTTTACTAAGAAGTCATGAGAAATATCGCTTTTTCTTCTTTGTACTTTAGAATTTATTCAATGTTTGTTTTCAATACATGGTGGTGCAAAACGAACATTATGGTTTAAATGCTTTATAACTTTTTTATTTTTGAATAAATTGTTAAAATTATTTTGTCAAAATACAGCATATGAATGGAAAATATTGTTAACTTAAACGTGAAAAAGTACGTCTCGCAGGTGTCGCCCATTTTCCACTTCACAAAGTCGTGCTCTTTTCTACTCACTTTTTGCAAAATTTCAGGGGTTATGGCACGGATTTCATTGCGAATATTGTTTTTCAGTTCGGGTATGGTCTGTGGCTTAAAGACGTGTACTCTCTCTTTCAAGCAGCCCCAAAGAAAAAAGTCTGGAGCGGTCAAAACCGGTTTTCATCAAATCGCTCATTATCAAATTGTTAATGAAATCGGGGTGTTCTCTTCGAGCATGAATGGACTATGGTAGAGCGAATATTGACGTCATGATCGTGATACCAACATCTCAGACCGAATGGCCTCAGACACGTGACTTCTTTTCAAAATTATGAATTAAAAAATACTCGCGATTGGCCGATGAATTGGGAAATGTGTAACAGTGAAAATTTATGAATGGAATGATGTCATTAACCACGTGTCTGAGGCCATACATGTTGCCCTCACTTTGACGTTAGCGCGATTATAACATTATGTTTTCTCTACTATGAAGGATCCATGCTCGAAGGATTTTCTCCTGCTTTTTGCTGTAACGCAATAGCATAATCAAGCCGTTGCTGGTAGTCTGCCGGCTTTATTTCTTGCACCAACTGGATTTCGTATGGAAACATGTGCAATGTGGCCAAAATTCTCTGAATAGACATTCGTGGCAGCCCAAGTTGTGCAGAACGTCTCCTGGTTGATGTTTTTGGACTTTCTTCCACAATTTCTCGTACACGTTCAATATTTTTGACGGTGCGCACCATAGAGTAATGATACAAATAGAGGAATACAAATGCTGATTTCCGTGTGTCCATCATTGAAACCACGTGATAGGTGGAAATGTCCATTCATTCATGCGCCAATATTACTTGGCAGGCCTTGGCGACTTTCAGAACTAAACGAGATCGAAGTATTGTAATATGGTTTTGTGTTTAATTTATTATTTAAATATCGTTTTTTTTTAACGAGTGGCACAATTTAAAGGAGTTTAACAGATATATTAAGGAGATTTTTCTTACTTTGTAGTTTTGAAATAATTGCATTACGTTTTTATGTAAAAAATTTACAATAAGCGAAGTTCTTTCAATTGTTATTTTGTATACTTCAATAAGAAAATATAAACAATAAAACCTGAGAAATATAAAGAGTTTCGCTTCTTCGAGTATTGAACACAAATAAAATATTTTCGTTTCGTTAATGAAGAGGAAATATTTAGCGCATATTGTTTGAAAATAAGTAAATACGTACATATATGTTAAAAAGTTGAATACGAACAGAACTCCTTATGACCAAAAAAGAAGAAAGTGCGCCAAATTTGAAACTCCTGCAGATGTCTGAACGCCAAATGTGGCAGCGCTATAACCACGTGATGTGGGTTTTTTATTTCAATGTTGACACCGCGGCCTTATGAGAGTCTGGTATTGAAGGACCTCTCTATTTAATATTACAACTCTCTGGTGCGCACCGTACGTATGGTCTCCCGGCACCAGGGAGGTTCCTTACTGAACCTTGTTGCTGAAAATTCGCAACCAGGCGATTTATTGTTGGCACTGAGGATCCAGTACTGTTCCATTTCAAATTCCCCAAACCTTCTTTACGCTATTCTGAAGCAAAAGAAAAAATGCAATATTAAATAAAAAAAAATTATAAAGCATATAAACCATAACGTTCATTTTGCACAACCCTGTACATATATTTTTTTGAACCGCTCTTAAGTTATTTTCGTTTAACTTAAAGAACATCGCATCTTTTCTTATGGCACAACCTAGTTTTGTTTCAGAAGGTTAACGGTACTTGAAGGTTGGTTTTTTTATATATGTATATCCCGTAAAAATACATGGAAGAGAACAGAATGCCTCAACGTGAAAGACAGAAAAAAAAAGTGTCTCAAAACTACGAAATCTAAAAATAGCTGCAGAGCGAAATATTACCATCTTTAAATAGATTTCCGACTCACTTATGATTTCTTGTTAAGTGTTCCGAAGGAATACGTGAGTATTTACAAAAGAAATCGTTTTTGTTTCGGAATGGGATTTTTTTTTTGTAAATTTCATTTCGTACAGTTGGTGGACTTGAGAATTAATTACCAATTTTTGAAGGTTGAACCCATTTGAACGGATCACGAGTCTTCGCAGTGCTCCTTATATACCTGATGCCAGTCTTGCTGAGATCTTTATCTTCGCATTAGGGGTCGTTCATGTATTATTTCAGGTACACTTTGGTGATCTTTCAAGCGTGACATTGGGGTAGGGGTCTCAGTGGTTGCGTGACGTAACAAAACTTTGAATAAGAAAAAAAAACATTTCTTTCACAAATTTCTCGGACTATAATTACGGTTTGGTTTGGTTAATGAACGTCGCACTAGAGCTGAACAGTGGGCTATTGGCGACGGTTCGGGGCATATCTGGAAGGAAAGACCCGGGAACACATACACATTCATACATGCACCTCGTTATTTTAGAACCATGGTCAGATGACGAGGAAACACCTGAACTGGCACCCAACGCCTTCAATAGACGTCGGGACTTTGGACCCCGATCAGATGTATCGTGCACCAGTCCCGTATACACGCCAGTATAATTTGTTGGATATTCTGGACGACTTTCTAGTATTTTTGTAGCGAAGCTGGCAACCCTCCGATCGCAAGATCACTACTTTTTTACTTTTCTATGTCAAGTCCATTGCACGGATTCGAACCACCAATCCTCTGATTAGTAGAACGCCTTACTTGAGAATCAATTACCAATTTTTGAAGGTTGAACCCATTCTAAGACACGAGTCTTCAGAGTGCTCCTGGTGCCAGGTCTTGCTGAGATCTTTATCTTCGCATTGGGGGTGGTTCACAAGGCTGTAGTCAGGATTTTTTTTCGGGTGGGGGTATGTTTGAAGGTTCAATTCCCGTTGTTACGACAACATGTAGACAAACTTTTCCTTTATAATTTTTTTATCGTTACTAAACAATTTTCTAAACTATTTGATGCAGTTTCCACCTCTATATTTCATATACTGCACATGCTAAAATATGCCAAATGGTAGTGTTTTGGCTATTTTTTTTTAATTTTACATTAAAACACATCTTAAATGCATATTATTTGTGCCCCACCAATCAGGTTGAACTAAACCCATGGTTACAAGCATTTTAGAAGTTACAATTTACAGTTCAGTGCCGAAAGATATTAAACATCGAGAGTTCAGATCACTTCCGTTCAGAACACTCCCAGCCGATGTTGAAAATAGAATATGATTGGCTGTGACGTCATAGTTAATTTTTTATAGTTCTACACCATTGGTGGTATTAGGCACTGTAAGTAAATAGTTTTCTTGGATTCAAGAAAGAAAAACAGGACATGAAGGAAAATAATGGGAAAGAGGAGTGTTGAAAAAAAGTATCACACAATTTGGGGGGGGGGGGGGTGTCCCGTCGGTCCCTCCCCTGCCTACGGGCCTGGTCGTTCATGTATTACTTCAGGTACCCTTTGATGGTCTTTCAGGCTAGACATAGGGGAAGGGGTCTCAGAGGTTGCGGGACGTAACAAAACTTTGAATAGGAAAATTCCAAATTTCTCGCACTATAATTACGGTTTGGTTTGGTTAATTAACGTCGCACTAGAGCTGAAAAGTGGGCTAGTGGCGACGGTTCGGGGTCTATCTCGAAGGAAAGACCCGGGAACACATACACATTGTTATTTTAGAACCATGGTCAAATGACGAGTTAACACCTGAACTGGCACACAACGCCTTCAATAGACGTCGGGACTTTGGACCCCGATCAGATGTATCGTGCACCAGTCCCGTATACACGCCGTTAATTTTTGCGGATGTTCTGGACGACTTTTCTAGTATTTTGTAGTGAAGCTGGCAACCCTCCGATCACAAGATCACTATTTTTTTACTTTTTTTTGTCAAGTCCATCGCCTAGGATCTAACCAGAAATCTTCGTATTCCCAGCTGACGCCTTTAACCGCTCGGCCGCGGAGGCCTTACTCTCTCCTCTTAGAACTTCCCTGAAATAATAAAATATATAAATGGAAATATATTGAAATGGTTGAGCATAATTTTCCAAACTAGTTATGTCAACTTACTTAACCTGAAAGCAACGCAAATTGAACTACAAAAATACTAGAAAGTCGTCCAGAATATCCAACAAATTATACTGGCGTGTATACGGGACTGGTGCACCTATAAATCTGATCGGGGTCCAAAGTCCCGACGTCTATTGAAGGCGTTGGGTGCCAGTTCAGGTGTTTCCTCGTCATCTGACCATGGTTCTAAAATAACGAGGTGCAGGTATGAATGTGTGTGTGTGTGAATGTGTTCCCGGGTCTTTCCTTCGAGATTGACCCCGAACCGTCGCGAACTGTGCAGCTCTAGTGCGACGTTAATTAACAAAAACCAAACCAAATTGAAACCCATTTCCCTTTATATTTTTATGTTTTTCTCGATCGTTTCCTATTTCCAAACTCTTTCACTATTTCTTCGATTCATTTTCGATATTTGATTAATTATTGCTTGTTACGTATCCTACCGGCCATGAAGTTATTTAATCACGGAACGCAATCATTAATTACTTTTTAATTGATTTCCGATTCCAAAACGAGGTCGAATTCAACTCTCTTTCCCCCCTAAACAAATAACACTAACCCTGTTACTTACATCCTCAAACGCTGTTGGTGTTGCCACCATCCCTTATAAATATTGCAACGTTTGGCAGGATTAACTAACACATCCACGTTTCGTCTTTATTTACTCTTGAGCAAAAGTAAACGAGTTCTTCCTCTCTTTTTTTAAAGGTTGGTCATTTTCGAACAACTCTCCTGATCAATTGAACGTTCTTTTTCACGAGAGTTGCGGGGGAAATCGCTTGGCTCCGGATCGTCTGCGGTTTTTGTATTGATCGTGTGGTGGATATGTTCGTGGAACAGAAATAGTTGGCTCGCTTGCCTGATCGCGATGAATTAATGATTCCTGTATTCTAATTTAAGGGGGTGGACGTACAAATATAGGATGTTAAATTAGCTCGTTTGATGCGTTTATTCTTTGTGTGGGGGGGGGGGGAGGAAATTGAAATTTTTCATGTGAGACAGCTGGAAATAAAAGATTGTATGTGTTTATAGCCCTATACACTGTAAAACCTATGTTCTTTAAAATGAATACTTGAAGCTACTCGTTTTTCTTTGAGTACAATTGCATCGTAAATGAGCGATGACGTACTCAAATTTAAGTAATCCCACTTTCTCAAAAATGAAGTGTGATTTAATATTGCTAATTTCAGCTTCTGTTCAAGCGATGTCAAATATTAAGTTAACGATGTACTAAACTAATGTTGAAGTAGGTACATTTATTTGTAAATAATCTACTTCATACTTTTAACTTGATACATATAAAATAATATCAATTTTTTTAAATATAAAATAATTCCAAACTTATTTTTAGTGTATGTCAAATGGAAAGTTAAAGAAGTACTAAACTAAAGTTTAAGTTGGTACATTTATTTGTAAATAATCTACTTCATACTTTTAACTTTATACGTATATAATAATAATTTTTTTTAAAAAAATATAAAATAATTCCAAACTTGTTACGAGAGTATGTCAAATATTAAGTTAAAAAAGTACTAAACTAAAGTTGAAGTAGGTACATTTATTTGTAAATAATCTACTTCATACTTTTAACTTGATACATATAAAATAATATAAGTTTTTTAATATAAAATAGTTCCAAACGTATTACGAGAGTATGTCAAATATTAAGTTAAAGAAATACTAAACTAAAGTTGAAGTAGGTACATTTATTTGTAAATAATCTATTTCATACTTTTAACTTGATACATATAAAATGATATAATTTTTTTTTAATATAAGATAATTCCAAACTTATTACGAGAGTATGTCAAATATTAAGTTAAAGAAGTACTAAACTAAAGTTGAAGTAGGTACATTTATTTGTAAATAATCTACTTCATACTTTTAACTTGATACATATAAAATAATATAATTTTTTTTAAAATATAAGATAATTCCAAACTTATTACGAGAGTATGTCAAATATTAAGTTAAAGAAGTACTAAACTAAAGTTGAAATAGGTACATTTATTTGTAAATAATCTACTTTATACTTTTAACTTGATACATATAAAATAATATAATTTTTTTATAAACATAAAATAATTCCATACTTTTTTCGAGAGTATGTCAAATATTAAGTTAAAGAAGTACTAAACTAAAGTTGAAGTAGGTATATTTATTTGTAAATAATCTACTTCATACTTTTAACTTGGTACATATAAAATATTAAATTTTTTTTTAAATATAAAATAATTCCAAACTTATTTCGAGAGTATGTCAAATTAAAGAGGTACTAAGCTAAAGTTTAAGAGGTTCTTTCGAAAGTTCACGGTTTTATATTCTTTTGTTTGTAAATTAGATTATATTCGCTCCTAAAAAATAATAATAAATAAACTTCTAGTTCTCAGCATATAAAGAGCTTTGTGCTAGTTCTGAGTAGGTCTATTTTCGACATATTTCCGTAGAAGGCAAAGTTTCTCGTTTTTATCTAGGCTTGTTTTTCGAATAATCTGGCAAACAAAAATCTTGTCTTTCTTATTTTTCACCTTTAAAATACCTTGCACAAAAGTATTCGTTTATTTGAGCGTTGGAGGACGAATTTTAACCCTTTTAACCAAAGTGATACTTGTAGTTTTAGAATAAAACTCATCATGTATTTCTCAAGAATTTACATTCACTTTCCTTGAAATTAAGATGAATCTATTTAAGAAAGAATATGAAAGAAGAAATATTTAAACATGAAAGAATATTGAAAACCAAAATCTATAGTCTGGACTATTTTTTAATAGAAAGTTTGCAGAGGTAAAAAAACAATCTGAAAAAAATTGCAGATAAAAATAATCTTATTAAATTGTTTTTCGCACACGTTTTCATTAATGGTGAAGTATAAAATATATTTTTAAATACCCAGTATTGCTCGGAAATTAATCTATTTATAAATATAAATTCATGGAGTTTCCTTTATGTCGAAAAAATCAGATAGTTTTTTTATTGTTACATAAATACAAAATTATACAAAGAAACATTTATACAATTGCATAAATACACAATTACATAAATACACAGTTATATTATACAAAATTATATTATAATACACAGTTATATAAATACACAATTATAAAAATACACTATAACATAAATATAGAATTATACAGATAGATTATTACATTAATATAAAATTACTTAAATATAAATACACAATTACATAAATACACAGTTATATTATACAAAATTATATTATAATACACAGTTATATAAATACACAATTATATAAATACACTATTACATAAATATAGAATTATACAGGTAGATAATTACATTAATATAAAATTATATTATAATACACAGTTATATAAATACACAATTATATAAATACACTGTTATATAAATATAGAATTATACAGATAGATAATTACATTAATATAAAATTATATTATAATATACAGTTATATAAATACACATTTATATAAATGCACTATTACATAAATATAGAATTATACAGATAGATAATTACATTAATATAAAATTATAGTATAATATACAGTTATATAAATACACAATTATATAATACGGTATTACATAAATATAAAATTATACAGATAGATAATTACATTAATATAAAATTATATTATAATACACAGTTATATAAATACGCAATTATACAAATACACAATTACATAAATATAAAATTATATTGCTATATAAATACACAATTATATAAATACACTTTTACATAAATATAGAATTATACAGATAGATAATTACATTAATATAAAATTATATTATAATGCACAGTTATATAAATACGCAATTATACAAATACACAATTACATAAATATAAAATTATATTGCTATATAAATACACAATTATATAAATACACTATTACATAAACATAGAATTATACAGATAGATAATTACATTAATATAAAATTATATTATAATACACAGTTATATAAATAAGCAATTATACAATTACTTAATTACATAAATATAAAATTATATAGCTATATAAACATAGAATTATACAGATAGATAATTACATTAATATAAAATTATATTATAATACACAGTTATATAAATAAGCAATTATACAATTACTTAATTACATAAATATAAAATTATATAGCTATATAAACATAGAATTATACAGATAGATAATTACATTAATATAAAATTATATTATAATACACAGTTATATAAATACGCAATTATACAATTACTTAATTACATAAATATAAAATTATATAGCTATATAAATACACAATTACTTAAATACACTATTATGTAATTACACAATTACATAAATACACAATTATATAACCAAACACAATTATATAAATTACACAATTGTATTAACTAACTCTGAAGGCGTTGTATTAAAATCTTGCGATTCCATTTTAACTTTCTTTCAAATATCATATCGATTTGAAACATGGAATACTTACGTAATCCTTATGATAATACATTATTTAAACAAAATAATTAGTATTTAATAATATTAGTATTTAAAAATTGGTTCTATTATTTAATAATGAATTGAATAGTTATAAATTTCGAATCCCCATCAAAAGGTCAATACTCCAAAAAAATGCTATGAAAATGCGCCTTTAGGAAATGCAACGGCTTCATAGACGGCATTGCAAATTGACAGTACAATTTATATAAATATAATTTGTTTAAAAACAAATTTTCTTCTTTTTTTTTTTTTTTGTCTCAATAAATTTCAAGCAAATTCGCCTTCTTAACTTATTTGCTTATAAATTACCACTTATTATTTTTAATATACCATTAACACATTTAAAAAAAATTGTGTTTATTAATTTAGCACCAAATCAAATGCCACGACGGAATCTCCCTTCTTGCGTTCAAACATCAGTTTCCGGATCACTTGGAAAGTCTCAGGAAATCCCCCCGCATCTTTATGACTCATCTAACTGACGTCACTTATCTTGCCGAATGGAATGACGCGTCATCTTCGCGCCATGACCCTCGATATGAAACTCTCTCATCTCATAAAACGTCATTTTATTTCCGTAACAAAAAAATTATCTTGATTGGAGAATGACTGATAGCGTTCCGTTTCACTGTTTTGCCTCAATGGCGATTGTTGTAAGGATGCATTGCACAATCTGAACCCAGGCCCGTCGCACCGGGGGGTTCCAATAATCTGAAAACCCTGGAACTCAAGAATTTCAACTTCTTAAGACCCCGGGTTGGGAAAATTTATGCCTGAAAAAAAATAATATTATTAACAAATGAAAGCCAGGGAAGGTTAGAAATTGCCCAACTTGTGAGATTACATTTAAATTAGACCTCGGAACGGACACTGCATTGGAATAGGGGTGCAACAAATCAATGCTTGTGAGAGAATTTTATAATATTACTTAATATATATATATTGAAAAAGATGAAAAATGTCGATAAGTTGGAACTGGGAATTTTCAGCACTGTTGAGTTGGGAATTTCCAGCACTGTTGAGTTGGGAATTTCCAGTAATGTTGAGTTGGGAATTTCGAGGCCGAATTAGAGGCCAAACCCCCCAGTAATCTGGAAACCCTGGAAGTCGGGAATTTCAACTTTTTAAAAACCCCGTGTTGGGAAAATTTATGCCTGAAGAAAATTAATATTAACAAATGAAAGCTAGGGAAGATTAGGAATCGCCCCACTTGTAAAGATTACATTTAAATTAGACATTAATTCAGACCGGACATTGTATTGGAATATAGGCGCAACAAATCAATGCTTGTGAGAGATCTGTTTAATTTTACCTAAAATATGTATAAATAAAAAAGATGAAAAATGTCGATAAGTTGGAACTGGGAATTTTCAGCTCTGTTGAGTAGGTAATTTCGAATAGTCGAGAATTTCGGATCGTTAAGTTGGGAAATTTCTTGTTTCAAACCCCCAAAGTGTTTTTTGTATAACGGCACTGTCTGAACCAGTGGCAGCGATTCGGTTTCCCCCTAAATTTTTTCGAATGTTGCTCCAGCATTTTTTTCGGAAGTTGCCGCCTCATTTTTTTAATATAGCACGCCAAAACAAGGAAAAAGTTCGTATCCCAACCCCCCTTCCCATTGCCCTTTCCCCACTCACTACTACAGACGACAAATGCATTTACTTGTTCAGTAAATGCGTTTACCATCCACTTTTACAGACAATAAACGCATTTACTGAACTAGTAAATGCCATCGCAAGTAGTTAAACAAGGCTAGGCCGTCATTCAAAGTGCCCAGTCTTTGTAACTAGTGTTTAAATAGCTACTGACAGTAAAACTACGAATTTTTTTAATCCTATTTTGAAAACGTTTTGTATATATACATATATTTATTAGTTTTACAGTTATCCGATTTACAACATTGAAGCAATTAAATAGTTCAGTTGTTCTTTCTCTATGTTAATATACATATGGTTTTCTCATAAACTTGTTATATATTTCTATTATGGAAAACCAAACATAACTAGTATTTTTCATATTATGAAAAAATGTTTCAAAGTCACCTGCGTCAAAAACATTTCAACTTCCCCTCCCTTGATCTTTAAATTGTTCTGTGCCTTCTAAGGAACTCCTATTTTGATTTTGATAAGATATAAAAGTTTAATTAACCTTAACAAAATCTCCCGTTTTTAGGTTGGTTTGGTTAAATAACGTCGCACTAGAGCTGCACAGTGGGCTATTAGCGACGGTTCGGGGTCTATCTCGAAGGAAAGACCCGGGAACACATACACGTTCATACATGCACCTCGTTATTTTAGAACCATGGTCATGTGACGAGGAAACACCCAAACTGGCACCCAACGCTTTCAATAGACGTCGGGACTTTGGACCCCGATCAGATGTATCGTGCACCAGTCTCGTATACACGCCATTAATTTTTGGGGATGTTCTGGACGACTTTTCTAGTATTTTGTAGCAAAGCTGGCAACCCTCCGATCACAAGGTCACTATTTTTTTACTTTTCTTTGTCAAGTCCATCGCCTGGCATCGAACCACGAATCTTTGAATTCAGAGATGACGCCTTTAACAGCTCGGCCACTCCCGTTTTTAGAAAATATGGAGCTACACTTTTCCTGCATTAATTCAAATAATTACATGTTCTGCAACGCTTTGTACGAAACCTTAATTAAAATAAAATTAAAAGATAAATATCCACCATATAATTTAAATGCACACTGTAAAGAAAAGGTACTTAAAAATGAGTACTTGAACATACCCACTTTTCTTTGAGTACAATTGCATCGTAAATGAGCGATGAGATACTCAAATTTAAGAAACCGTACTTTCTCAGAAATGAGCAGTGTTATTTAATATTGCTAATATCAGCTTCTGTTCAAACCATCTTAACAAAGCAAGATGGTTTTCCATATTATTTGATGTCGATTGCTTAAATGGAAACTGAGTTATTACAACTCATTTATCTTACTTCCCAATCTTTTGGTATACCTATTTTAACATTTCCTCTGTTTCTAACGTCTTCAAGTCGTCCTGGTAGTTTAACGAATAAAACTCTGGACTGCGGTACCTGAGGATCTGGGTTCGATTCCCGGTAAGTCTTGGTTGTAATTGTCGATATATTTTTTCAAAGTGATTTATGAAGACAGCCTAACTAGGCTAGTATCTAGCTCCTTTTATTTATTGAAATCCTTTTTGAGTAAATGTCTTTTTCAAAATTGAAAATTATGTAATTAAGCGTCGAATGTAATCAAAAATGAGTATATTTTAATTGTATTTGAGTATCTATTTTTAACAATGCATGTACTCTTAATTAAAAAAAAACCACGAAAACATTTTTATTTTGATAAAATATTAATGAAAATAATATAATTAAGGGTTCATGTTGGAAACACGTGCGCATTTTATGGTTTAAGTTCTCGTTGTATAACGATGAATAATCAAAGCTTCATAAAAGCCTAAAGCTTGGAACTTAAAACAAACTCCCAAGGAATCGGTGGGTGTTTTTAATTTTAAGAACAAGATTATTACGAAACACTTCAATTACTTAATTGGAGTACTATCAATCTCTCACTGTTATTGGCAGGTTGGAAAAACGTCGCACTACGCCGTTAAAAATAGGTACACAAAAATAAGTAAAATGTACGTATTTTCGATGCTTCGTATTTCGATGCTTATCATGGCTCCGAATACATAAGTTTCAATTTTGGAAAAGAAATTAACGCAAAAATAAACACAGTGAATAAAAAGAGCAGATGATAGCCTACATAACTCAAACTCACTTTCAATAAATATCGATAATTACAACCAATACTTAACGAGAATCAAACCCAGTCCCTAAGGCGCCGCAGTCGAGTTCCTTATTTGTTGTACTACCGGGGCAACGTGAAGAAGTTATAAACAGAAGAAATGCTAAAAAGGTGTGCCAAAAGAATGGAGAGTGAGATAATTGAGTTGTCATAACTCCCGTTTCCATTTAAGTAATCGACATCAAATAATGTGGAAAACCATCTTCTGAACAATTAAATTTTGCCAGATCGCTTTGTTAAGATGAATTGAATAGAAGACGAGATGATCAATATTAAACACTGCTCGTTTTTGAGAAAGTACAGTTACTTAAATTTAAGTACGTCGTCGCTCATTTACGGCGCAATTGTACTAAACAGAACGAGTAGGTTTAGGTACTCATTTTAAAGTACCATTTTTTTTTTACAGTGTTTGAATGGAAAACATAAATTATTTAAGCAATCGACATCAAGTAATGTAGAAAACCATCTTCTGAACAACTATTTCAAGTTCTTCAAGTGGCATTTAATATTAACTGCAAACACCTTAATATATGAAAATAAACAATATCAAACATATTCCTAATAAGGCATTATTAATAACAAACAATTCACAGTTTTATCACACCAATTACTGCGCATATAATCCCCCTGCGATTCCCGATAAATCACGGGCTCATTATTCAATCAATATTTGCATTCGAAGCTAAAGATCGACTCTTGTCACGTGATCGGTTATTTGCAGTAACAGCACCGGAAGGAAAAGAGTAACGGTTTAAGTGAAAAGAAAAGTATGAGTAAAACGCAGACGGACCGGAAATTTAATTGGTTCCCGTTCCGCTTCGGTTCACCAATCGGCGAAGTGGATTGCGAGGCTACACAGTGTTGCCGAAATGCGTAGAGAAACTCTGATCGTGGAATTTTATTTTAAGGATTTGATGTTCTTTAAAGTCGAATAATAAATGTCTCAGAGTAAATAGAATATGCATGGTCGTTTATGGATTATTTGAAAACTTTAATCTTAGAATAAAAGCATTAGGCGAAAGAGTAATTTTTTTTTTAATTATTCAATTGCTTGGATTGATTGGTTTGGTTTGTTAATTAACGTCGCACTAGAGCTGCACAGTGGGCTATTGTCGACAGTTCGGGGTCAATCTCGAAGGAAAGACACGGGAACACATACACATTCACACACACATTCATACATGCACCTCGTTATTTTAGAACCATGGTCAGATGACGAGAAAACACCTGAACTGGCACCCAACGCCTTCAATAGACGTCGGGACTTTGGACCCCGATCAGATTGATCGTGCACCAGTCCCGTATACACGCCAGTATAATTTGTTGAATATTCTGGACGACTTTCTAGTATTTTTGTAGTGAAGCTGGCAACCCTCCGATCGCAAGATCACTACTTTTTTACTTTTCTATGTCAAGTCCATTTCCCGGATTCGAACCACCAATCCTCTGATTAGTAGCTGAACGCCTGAGCAACTGGGGCTCTGCTTGAATTGAAGAATGTATTTTTATTGATGTGATTGTTTTATATTAGCCTACTAGAGGTGATATAATTGTAAATTGAAACGGTATATATAACTGAACATTTTCTTAAAATAATGTATTCGCCCTAAGATAGGTTAAATGATTAAATACTTAAGATAAAAACTCGTCTTGTAAAACATTGCGATAAGAATATTAAAATACTAATACAACGTTAAAAATACGCAATAAAAATACATAAAATCTAGCTATATTTCGGAAGATACATCTCTCCATGCCAATTTACAAAAATCATACCTAAATTTTGGCGCCGATTTCAAAAAGATATTAAGTATAAAATTGATATTCAATTTTTTCAATGCGTTCGTAAGATTAAAAATTATTTTTTACTTTTTAGCGCATTTTCCTTAAAGTCGGTTTTTCTTTTTTCCGAGAAAGATTATTTTATTCTTCTTTATTTTTGCTAATAATCAATATTAAACATACATTTATTTTACTCAATGTCGCTTTTCGATGAAACTACCAAAATGTTTTGTCTCTGAACAACTTCCAAAACATGGTCGGTCAGTTCTGAAACTAAGGTCTTCAAATGGTGCGTGTTTACACAGCAATGCATGGGTTTCTGTTAGCCTGTCTTTTATTGGACATATTAGTCCACAGTGCCATTGATGGAAAGAATTAAGAGTCATTGTTCTACTATTTTCCTTTCAGCCGACGAATGAAAAGATGATAGCATTTGATGCGTGAGTACTTCATCGGCTCTGTCGGCATCAATCAATGCTATTTCGTGTTTGTTTGGCAGATGTCCACCCTTAACATTTGGAATCCCAATAACCAGGGCTGGATTTAGGCATAGGCTACATAGACTGAAGCTATAGGCCCACACCACACACACACCTTGTAAAAAATAAGGTACTTAAAAATATATACCTGAACCTACTTGTGTTTCTTTGATCACAATTGCATCGTAAGTGAGCGATGACGTATTCAAATTTAAGTAGACGTACTTTCTCAAAAATGAGCAGTAGGGTTTAATATTGCTAATCTCAGCTTCGAGCATGAATGGCTGTAGTAGAGCGAATATGACTTCATAATCGTGAAACCAACATCTCAGATCGAATGGCCTCAGACACGTGACTTCTTTTCAAAATTATGAATTCAAAAATACTCGCGATTGGTTGATGAATTGGGAAATGTGTAACAGTGAAAATTTATGAATGTAATGACGTAATTATCCACGTGTCTGAAGCCATACATGTTGGCCTCACTTTGATATTAGCGAGATTATAACATTATGTTTTTTCTACTATGAAGGATCCATACCCGAAGTAATCTCAGCTACTGCTCAAGCCATCTTAACAAAGCGACATGACAGACTTAAAATAGGTGTTCAGAAGATTGTTTTGCACATTATTTGATGACGATTGCTTAAATAGAACCTGTGTTATTACATCTCAATTATCTTACTTCTCATTCGTTTGGCATATCTTTTTAACAAGTCTTCTGCTTATAATTTTGTTCATATCGCTTTGGTAGTTTAACGGATAATGCTGTAACACTTAAAACAGTTGTTCAGAAGATATTTTCCACATTATTTGATATAGATTGCTTAAATAACGGTATATTTTCTTACTAACTCTAAATCCGGCTCTGCCGATAACCCGGATGTGTCAGAGCAGTTAGCTCATAATCGGAAGGGCGGCGGAAGCTTGGGGCGTCGGACTAAGCACGGTGACAAATTTCCGTGATTCAGTTAAAGTGTAAATGATTTCAGCTGGGAGATTTGCCGTCTATATCCGAAATTTTTTCATCGATTTTTAATTTTTATTAACCCATATATTAGATTTAAGTAAATTAAATTTAATTGCGATTTGGAACATTACAATATTTCTAACCGCATATTATTCTACTAGTTGTTACCCTCGGTTTCACACGCGTAAACTATTTTTTACCCCATTGGTTCGTTCTCCCCGTTTATTCCTTCTGTTTTATTTTGTAGAAGTCGAAATAATTGGTCTATTTTTCAAACATCACCGAATGTTATTTTTCCCGTTGAATCATGTCACAGAAAGTTATTTCGCCAAAGTAATTTTTGATCGCCAACTTTCAATTGTTTGAAACAATAAATATGTATTAATTTATTTTAAGGTGTTTTATGTTTTTCAAGATCTTACGATTTTATAACTAGATATTATTTGTAGATACTATTTTTTTAAAACTCCTTCCCGCCTTTTTCCTTCTGACTAGCCCTCTTCGATTCGGTTTTTTGTACCGATGACAGGACAGGAAATATAAATTACCTCTCCAGTGAATCTGGCTCACAACATTCCATTAGACCATTTCGCGACGTTTCCAGAAGTGGCGACATTTCTTTTCAGTATCATTATTCATTTGTCAAGACCAAATACAGAAAATAATATGTATATTATTTCTAGACTTTTCAGATCTTTAACGAAGCACCAAGTTCGAGCATGGATCCCTCATAGTAGAGAAATCATAATATAATAATTATTATGTTATAATTTCGTTATCGTCAAAGTGAGGCCAACATGTATGGCCTCAGACACGTGGTTAATTACGTCATTCATAATTTTTCACTGTTACATATTTCCCAATTCATCAGCCAATCGCGAATATTTTGTAATTCATAATTTTGAAGAGATGGCACGTGATATGGGTCTTTCGCTCTGAGATGTGGGCTTCACGAGTATGACGTCATATTCTCTCTACTACAGACCATTCATGCTCGAAGGTATGGCCTCAGACACGCGGTTTACTACACCATCCATTCATAAATATTTTCTAGTTCATTCATAAAAACATCCTGTACTTCATGAAGTAACACATTTACTATTAATTCCAAATCACAAGTCAATCGCGAACGTTTTTTCGTTCATAAATTTTGCAAAGAAGTCACGTGTCTGGTACCATCAGGTCTGAGATGTTTGCATCACAATGATGACGTCATATTCGCTCTACTACAGTCCATTCATGCTCGAACATTATGATGGATCCCTCATAGTAGAGAAATCATAAGGTTATAATCTCGCTAACATCAAAATGAGGCCAACATGTATGGCCTCAGACACGTGATTTACTACGTCATCCATTCATATTTTTTTCTAGTTCTTTCATAAAAATAGCCTGCACTTCATAAAGTAACACATTTACTATTATTTCCAAATCACAAGTCCATCGCGAACTTTTTTTCATTCATACATTTTGAAAGGAAGTCACGTGTCTGGTGCCATCCGGTGTGAGATATTTGCATCACGATGATGACATCATATTCGCTATACTACAGTCCATTCATGCTCGAAGGTTATGACCAATAAAATTTGTGGATAAAAATGTATAACATAGGGTTTAAAATGACCATTAAAAATAGCTTCTAAAACCATTATAAACGGAAATCTAAAGGGAATTTTAAAATGTCAAGCCTCAGGTATACAGTTAGAGATTGAATAGTATCTATATATAAATTTTCAGGCATGTCTGAGGAGTGGAAGATAGTGTTTTGTGTGCCACAGACAGCCTCTTTCTGTTATTATAGATAAACTATGTATAGCTTGAATTTTTGTTTTGGCTACACTCTTGACACTGAGATAATCAGTGATTTTGAAATTCGGCACCACTGATCTCTAACTGTAACTTCTGGATAAGGCAAGACATTTTGTTGACTTGAAGCCGATGTAGAGGGCAACCATGATGTGCTCCACTTTCTTTGCTACCGCAATATTTCGTATATTTTTCATGTTAAAATAAGCTGAGTTTTTTCTATTTTCTTTTTAAACCCATTTTAAATGCAATCTACTATTAAAATAGAAAGTCATTTGCAAGTCGAAGTAGATGAAAAGCAAGAGCAAAATCTATTTGTTTGGCAATATAAAAATTAATTCTATAAGAAGAAAATATAATATTTATATACATTTAATATTTCTACAATGCTATGGTAATAAAAAACACCACTAAATCACTTTTAAATAAATGTTGGGGGCACAGCATGGCAGCTTTCAATTGGCTTCAACGCGCCCGTAGAGGAAACAAGGTTTGAACCTTCCAGCATTTACAGTTAGAGTTCAGTGGACTAGACTAAAGAATAGTAAAAAGTAGTGATATTGCGATCGGAGGGTTGTCAACTTCGCTACTAAAATACGAGAATGTCGTCCAGAACATCCGCAAAAATTAACGGCGTCTATACGAGACTGGCGCACGATAAATCTGATCGGGGTCCAAAGTCCCGACGTCTATTGAAGGCGTTGGGTGCCAGCTCAGGTGTTGTCCTCGTCATCTGACCATGGTTCAAAAATACGAGGCATCGTTCCCGGGTCTTTCCTTCGAGATAGGTCCCGAACCGTCGCCAATAGCCCACTGTGCAGCTCTAGTGCGACGTTAATTAACCAAACCAAACCAAAAAGATGGCTCGAACAGAAGGTGGAGGAGCAATATTAAATTACACTACTGATTTTTGAGAAAGTGCGATTACTTAAATTTTAGTACGTCATCGCTCATTTACAATACAATTATACTCAAAGAAAAACCAGCATGTTTAGGTACTCATTTATGAGTACCTTTTTTATCCAGTGCATATAGTGTTTTAAAACACTAGTTTATTTTTATATTGCTACAAAATTATTAGCTCTTTTCTAGTTCTAAAAAACAAATTTATATTAGGTTATCCGCTACGCTGCTCCTCCACAGCGCAGACGATCATCGTATCGAACCTCGGTATAAAAAGCGGGGGAGGAGGAGGAGAAAGGCTCTTGCTCCCATTTTCCTCTTCCCTGCAGACGAAAATATGTGGGTGTGAGGGGGGTACTCCTCGGAATGCAGTTCAAGGTTGTGGTATCGATCGTTTGGCGACACAGAACGGGGGGTGGTAGTAGCGCCGCCGCTGCACACACCCCTTCTCTCACACGGTTACAGTGAGCCTCCTTGTTTTCGTTGTTTATTCGGAAAATAAAGAGCATAACAGATTTTAAAAAAAGGCCCTCCGGCTAGTTCGAATAGTTTAAAGAGGTGGGGGGGGGGGGGGGGGAGGAAACGTTTATTAAAGGAATGCGATAAATTTAAGGTCTTAGACTAATTAGGTTTCGTTGTACAATGTGAACGGGAAATTATTAGGGTGATGGGATAAAGGGTATGGATTGACGTGAGTAGGGTAGTTGATTGGCGTAGTTTAATATGGGTAGTAGTTAGACTAGTTTAATATGAGTAGATGGTTAGTTTGACTAGTTTAATAGATGTAGACATAGTTTTATTAAGAATCGTGGCTCGGCGTTGCTTGAGTTGAAAGACGTCTTATTTTTTAAATAATTGAATTTTCGTCTTCTGATTTTTAAGTTAATCGAGCACTGTCAACAATTGCAAAGCAATTTTTAATCAAGTGGACTAAAAATAGCATGTGAACGGCTTCTGATCATTTAATTGCATACAACTCAAGGCTGCCTGGTATATTTCGCAATAGTTAGAGATGGGGAAAATTGCCTATCTACTTTCCAACTTTTCATCTCTTGCTTAAATCATTTCGCTCGGCAAGTTTGAAAATAGTTACCAAAATTCTATCTACACCAATAAAATTAAACGTAGATGTCTATTTGTTTACCTTTACCTCTGAATCTTATGATCTGATTTGAATGACATTTAGAAAAATCATAGTTGCCACTCTGAAAAAATATTTAACTTCAAGGTTTTTTTTTTCGATATCTTAAATAGAAGATAAATTATTTTTCATTTATATTTACTTTAAATCTTCGAGCATGGATCCCTCATAGTAGAGAAATCATAAGTTTATCTCGCTAACATCAAAGTGAGGCCAACATGTATGGCCTCAGGCACGTTGTTTACTACGTCATCCATTCATAAAAAATTTCTGGTTCATTCATAAAAATATCCTGTACTTCATGAAGTAACGCATTTACTATTATTTCCAAACCACAAGTCAATCGCGAACGTTTTTTCGTTCATACATTTTGAAAGGAAGTCACGTGTCTAGTGCCATCCGGTCTGAGATGTTTGCATCATGATGATGACGTCATATTCGCTCTACTACAGTCCATTCATGCTCGAAGCTTTAAATGTAAACAAATCAATAAATTTGTTGCATAGATTTCAATGAAACTGGAAAATCTCAAAATTGAATCTAATATAGAAGAGGAATAACTTTGTTTAATGTCGATTTTTGCTAAAAATGAGCTAAGATGTTACCTTCCATTTATTATCAATTCTTTCTTTGCAGATACTCAGGCGACAGCAATGCCTCTAGTGAGGTGGTCAACGAGGACGATTCATTCTACGTTAACATGACCACCGAAGACCTGCTGCAACCTGGTCACGTTGTCAAAGAAAGATGGAAAGTGGTGAGTAGGGACGCTACACCACATCACAACTCCTTACAATAGTAATTGTATAAATTAAACTGGGAATATCTTCTCTCTACTTCATCGCAAGCCGCTCCTCGAGGATTGCTATTAAATTTTACTTGGGTTGCTCCGCAAACTTACGCTCGCTTTGCTTGCTAGAAATAAGCCCTTTGTCGCTCGAGAGGTTGTTATTGTTCTTCAAATTATTCAGCTTCACGCCATAACTAGTTTATTTTTATAATTTCATGGCTACAAGATCTATAGGATTACTTTTCCACCTTTGATTTGCTTCTCGGTATCCTCCTGTCAAAAGAAAAGTACAAATAATACAGCATTAAGTACCATCCGTGTGGTAGATGATGTCATGTGATTCAAGGTATAAAATGGTGCCGCTTGGAAGAAAAGAGATCATGCTTTCTTTTGGTTATGAATGAGTCATTCAAATAACGTATAAGTTTACTCGCTACTTAATAATGTATTAAAATATTTCAGCCTCAACTTGTGTCGCTGAACACTGAGAAATCATAGGCTATAAACCTAAGCTATTTGAAATAACCTGCCGCGACCGATTTGTCCAGTGTGGAAACCGGTGTAAGGTTAGTCGCCCACGGTGGTGTTGAGTCCATTTAAAATTCAGAAACTATAATGAAAAGATAATAAATAAGTTGATAAATACCGCAATATTTAGGAAACAAATGAAATTTAATGATTCAATTATAAAAGCTAAGAATTTACATTTAAAGGATACATTTAAGGCATTACCATTACGAAAAGCGCGTGTGGTTACGTTGGCTGGTCAGTGTTTACATGAATCGTCCGCCCCCTGCTTGGGCCTCATGTGCTAGATATATGCGATTGGATCCGTGACAAAAACCCTGTTGAAGTGAGAAATACTTTCTGCGATTCCTTGGTACAGAAAGAAAGTCAAATTAACTCTCCATTCAGCTGTAAACCCTTTAAAATCTTAACCCTTTGCACTCCGATGTCTCCTCTCAGGCGCCAACATAACGACCCGTTCTTTTGTTTCCCTGTTCTTTAAAATAAACGAGAACAGCATGATCTTGTATTTAGAACATCAATATTTTTTTAAACTTGTTCCCTTGCAAATACAAAACAGATAAGGATTATTTTTCCTTTATGAGTATAAAAAAAATCTGTGGAAAAGAACGTAAAGAGAAATAACTGTTCCATAGAAAGAACACAAATCGCAAAGTGTTCTTGGACTGCAAAGGGTTAAAATCTTAAAACACTGGTAAATCAGACAAACAACATGCAGTGACAAAGTAAGTTGGTGGTAACTGCTCTATAGTGTGTATTGCTTGAACTGGTTTGAATTTTGGATGCTTGGAAGCAGCATCAACTGAAATAGCTATGAATGATCCGAGGTACACTGTGATTATGGAACAATAGTCTCATGATCAACAGTGTACCCAACCTCTTTAAAAAACAGGAACGGGATGTCACTGTTCCTTAAAAATAAAGTAAATATTAAACATGCTCCTCGACCTCAAAGAGTTAAAATGGAATTGTAGTGTGTTCTAGTCAAAGAGTATAGAGACCGCCTTCAATACCAGACTCTCGTAAGGCCGCGGTGTCAACATTGAAAAGAAAAACCCACATCACGTGGTTATAGCGCTGCCACGTTTGGCGTTCAGATATCTGCAGGAGTTTCAAATTTGGCGCACTTTCTTCTCTTTTGGTGATAAGGAGTTCTGTCCGTATTCAACTTCTTAATGTGTAGGTATTTACTTATTTTCAAACAGTTTCCGCTAAATATTTCCTCTTCATTAACGAAACGAAAATATCCTTTTCTTTGTGTTCAATACTCGAAGAAACGAAACTCTTTATATTTCTCAGGCTTTATTGTTCAGATTTTCTTATTGAAGTATACAAAATAACAATTGAAAGAACTTCGCTTATGGTAAATTTTTTTAATTATTTCAAAAGTACAAAGTAAGAAAAATTTCTTTAATCTATCTGTTAAATTCCTTTAAATTGTGCCACTCGTTCAAAAACCGATATTTAAATACAAAATTAAACACAAAACCATATTACAATACTTCGATTTCGTTTAGTTCTGAAAGTCTCCAATGCATGCCAAGAACCACCATGTAACGTTGGCGCATGAATGAATTTAGTATTAAAAACCTTACAAAACAAAATTTAACATTTATAAAACATCGAATTTGCTACATTCAGGAAATATGAAACTGTAGTTTAATTTCCTATTAAAAATTTACACAATTGAAATGCATTATATTAATAAAAATTAAGAAAATAATTCGTACACCTCATCTTAAACAATTTTTTTTTATTATTTTACGTAATTTTATAATTTGTTTTGAAATGAAATGTTCATGAAAACTTGCCAATGAAATGTACACGGACCTATTTCGAATTTTTTTTTGTCCTAATGGCGCATTGACAACTATTTTTCTGTGATGTTTTGTTTGCGATGGCCGTGAACCATCGCCCGTCCTATTGGAAATCTATTAGGGTGAAATAACTTTTTCTCGTAGACGAGAAAAAATTTCCACATATCACGTGGTTTCAATGATGCGCACACGGAAATCAGCATTTTTATTCCTCTATTTGTACCATTACTCTATGGTTCTAGCATCACGATTCTTTAAAGTTGATAAATGATAGAATAGAAACCATAGGCGTAGGAAGTAGGGGGGCTGGGGGGGCTCGAGCCCCCCCAGGAATTATTTTGAAGGGGCTCAGCCCCCCCCCCTAATATTATACTATTTTTTTTTTAAATACTTAAAAAACAAATTGTAGAAATAGATAATTCCTACAAAGAGGCATTCGAAAGGAAGCGTCCCTCATTTATTCTAAACGTGCTTTAAAATGGGGGGAATTTGCTTTGAAAGCTACAACGCTAAAGCTTTAAAGAGTAATTTTAAGAATAATGTAAAAAATACGCTTTTAAATAAAAAAAATATTATTTGTGGACATTTCATAAATTATAATCGTATATCCCGTAATTTATTCCCTTTCAAATAATAAACCATCAGATTCATGCACTATTTTCTAAACAGCTTATATAGTTGAAATTTCTTCTTTTAGAAAATTAAGATTTTGTTAAAGAAAGTTAAAAAGAGACGAATTCCTCAAAGCTGAAAAAAAATCATATTTTAGCGTATAATACGGACATTTGAAATTACTATTAACCTTTTCCTGGTTACTTTATGTTCTAAAGCTGTCCAAACAAAAACGGATACAAGTTAAACACTTGTTTGTAAAAATTTAAAACATTGATTGTTTTTTAATTGTTTAATAGCTCGCAATTCCGTACTATTTTATATTGTATAACAATATATTTAAAAAAAATTCAGCCCCCCCTGAAAAAAAGAAGTTCCTACGCCACTGATAGAAACTCATATCCCAGACATTCATTAAATATACAATCATTCATGCAAATATACAACCATTTCAATTGGCTTTCATAATTACAAACTTAGATATGTCAATTTAACAGAAATGTAAGAATTCTAGAGGTTGGGGTTACGTGAGAAATCTATATAATCCCTAGATAAAAAGAAGGAGTAAATATGAAATGCGGAGCTTTTAACTGAGAGTTTAGAGGTGACTTCTGAGGATTTCCTCCGGTTATTTAAGAAAGTATTTCGAAACCGGAGCAAAACTGGATTTTCGAGGCATTATGAAAAGAAATCCGATTGCCCCATTAAGAAAATCCTTTTCTCTGGTCAACAAAAACTCGATGGTTTTTAAAGCTATTTGAAAGCTTGTCGTTTTAAATCTGAAGAGTATTAAGTTTTATTATTTTTTACCAATGTCTTCTATTTTAAAAAACTGGTTTATAATATATGTTTCATTCGTAGTTTTATTATTATTGATATTTCTTATCATGTTTACTGTTTAGTTTGTTTCTTAGAGTAAGTAAATTTTTATTTGTTCTTCTTTTTGAACTCTGCAACCATAAAAATTTTTAGATATATAATCTTATCATATTAAAGATTACCATGAAACACTGGCACAAGGAAAACTAACTTGAAAGTGAACTGTTACCAAACCAATACAGTCTTAAAAATTTCAGTTCAACGATGTACCATATCCTGGTACAAAACAAAGGTCTGACCATATTATGGTGGAATCTAGGTTGAACCAAAAATCCTTTATAGGAACAAAGCGGAGGTTTCACCGATAATTAGCTCAACCTCTTTAACTGCAACCGAAATTTTCGCCGTCGCTACATTAACAAGCCGAGGAATCCCCTTCGAGAAAGACAACGACGAGCAAGGGCCTCCGTGGCCCAGTGGATAATGGCATTCAGATATGAATCAGAGGGTTCCTAGTTCGAGACCGATCGGTGGACTTAACAAAGAAAAGTAAAAAAGTTGTGATCTAAGGCTGCCTGCTTCGCTACAAAAATACTACTACTACTAATATAATAAGAAAACTCGAATTTTGAGTATTTTGCAACGTTATGAGTTTCGGTGAAACGTTTCACCCCTAAATGGTATCCGTGGTAGCACCGTAAAATGGTGAAACTAAGCACCAAATGTTGGTTGCAGTTAAATGGGTACCAAATTTTGGTGTAAGGTCGTAATAATTTTTAACAGCGTAGTTGCAACCAATAAGTACTATATTTTGCCCTGTGCTGCTTCTGATCAGTTTCTTCCTACGATTCTTAGACGCAATTTCTCCATTCTCACAGTTTACATCAACGTTTTCCCCCATGGAAACGTCTTATCTGGTCAAGAAAGATACCTTTTAGCGCCTACTAAGAAATGGATAGAATGTTTCCAAACAAGTCTGTCCTTACAGGGGTGCCACAGGTGCCGTCGCACACGGCCACGCGCTTTATGTGAGATTAGCCCTGCGTTGACAAGGATGAAGTAAAAGTTGTATCTCGAAAGAAAGACCGGGAACATAGAGTAATGATACAAATAAAGGAATAAAAATACTGATTTCCGTGTGTGCATCATTGAAACCACGTGATAGGTGGAAATGCCAATTCATTCATGCGCCAATATTACTTGGCAGGCCTTGGCGACTTTCAGAACTAAGCGGCGAGATCGAAGTATTGTAATATGGTTTTGTGTTTAATTTTGCATTTAAATATCGTTTATTTAACGAGTGGCACAATTTAAGGGAGTTTAACAGATATATTAAAGATATTTTTCTTACTTTGTACTTTTGAAATAATTGCGTTACGTTTTTATGTAAAAAATTTACCATAAGCGAAGTTCTTTCAATTGTTATTTTGTAATAAAAAAATATGAACAATAAAACCGGAGAATATAAAGAGTTTCGTTTTTTCGAGTATTGAACACAAAGAAAATTATATTTTCGTTTCGTTAATGAAGAGGAAATATTTAGCGCAAACTGTTTGAAAATAAGTAAATACGTACATATATGTTAAGAAGTTGAGAACGGACAGAACGCCATATCACCAAAAAGAAGAAAGTGCACCAAATTTGGAACTCCTGCAGATGTCTGAACGTCAAATGTGGCATCGCTAAAACCACGTGATGTTGGTTTTCTTTTTCAATGTTGACACCGCGGTCTTACGAGAGTCTGGCATTGAAGGCGCTCTCTATTTAATATAACAACTCTCTGGCCGGGAACACTGTCTCGTCTTTTTGAACCATTGTCAGATGACGAAGACAACACCTAAGCTGGCACCTAATTGATGTCAGGACATTGAACCACGATGGATTTAACATATGCACCAGTCCCGTGGTAATTAAGGATAATTTCAGACGACTCATGTAACTTACAAATAGCTGGAAAACAATCCCAGAAATGTAATCTTGATTTTATGCATGGCCATAGTGCCTGTGCCCTTACCAATATCCGAGACAAAAAGGTGTATGAAACCCCCGACCAATATCTCATGATAACTCCCTGCCCTAAATAACTCTGACCTGTATTCAGGTCTTTTAAGGCCTACACTGTAAAAAAAAGTACTTAAAATGAGTACATGGACGTACTCGTTTTCATTTGAGTACAATTGCATCCTAAATAAGCTATGACGTACTCAAATTTAAGTCATCGTACTTTCTCAAAAATAAGCAATGTGATTTAATCTTGCTAATATCAGATTCTGTTCAAGCCATCCTAACAAAGCGACCTGGCAAACTTAAAATATGTGTTCAGAAGATGGTTTTCCACATGATTTGATGTGGATTGCTTAAATGGAAACTGAGTTATTACAATTCAATTATCTTACTTCCCGTTCTTTGGCCACGTCTTTTTAACATTACTTCTGTTTATATATAACTTCTTCACATAGCTCTCGTAATACAACGGATATGGCCTTAGTCTTCAATGCGGACGACGTCAGGTAGACGGTTTGGGTTCGATTCCCGGTAAGTCCTGGTAGTAATTGTTGAACGTGATTTCATGTAGGCAAGAAACTGTTATTTTTATTAATTTTACTCATTTTTGAGTACATGTTTGCGGCGGCGTGAGTTTTGTTGGGTTAGGCCACGCGATGGTTGACTCCATATCAGAAGGTTAAATTTAGTTATGATGGATAAATTGATGATAGCCATAGTATTTAGGAAACAACTAAGATTTAATGATGTAATTATGGAAGTTATGAATATACATTTAAAGGTTAAATAAATGGTATTGCAATTACATTAGGAGCATGAGATATATATGTTGTCACTATGGCTCTTTGGCTGGGAATGTCTGTGTTCAGTCAGTGTTGTCGAAAGCGGCCGCTCCCCTGGGTGGGGCCTCTTTCGTTGTCGATCTCTGATTGGTTTGAGATGTAAACACTGGGTGAAGTGTTGCATGCCTTTCTCGATTTCTTGGAACCGAAAGAAAAGTTGATGATCTCCAGTACGCTGCATGTTCTTTTCAAAAATGAAACTTATGTATTCGGAGCTATGATGAGAATCAAATGTAAGCAAAAATGAGTACATTTTACCTATTTTTAAGTACCTGTTTTTAACAGTTTACGAATCTTAAAACTCTCCAATGTTTTTTTTTTCTGTGTGTGCAGGTGAAAAAAATTGGCGGTGGTGGATTTGGGGAAATCTACGAAGGCCTGGACCTGGTGACGAAGGAGCTGGTCGCCCTCAAACTGGAATCCGCCAAACAGGCCAAACAAGTGCTCAAGATGGAGGTGGCAGTGCTCAAGAAACTGCAAGGTGAAAAACCGACCTTCCCTCTTTTTTTTTCCGAACAGCTGCTCTTATTATTATTTGTTTACAATTTCTTCAATTGTCGACTCTAACACGCATTTCCCTATACTCGGGGACAACCTAAGTTGAGACAATAGAAATTGAATATTTTATACATTTCACAGCTTCCGCTTCAGGTTCAACTTAAGTTGTCCTGGAGTATAGCTTTTAATTAGAACTTTTGGTAAAGTTTATCACGCTTTACAGGCCTCGCAACGGTCCCTTTTTTTCCCCTAAAAGTCCTTTTTGTCACTTACAGTACTTAAAAGTCCTTTTTTGCAGTATATGGTTCCTGTTCTCCTAATTTTAGCAAAAAAAATTCCCTTTATGCCTACAGGACTCGCAACATGTCCCTTTTTTCCTTAAAGTCCTTTTTGTTACTTGAAGTATTTAAAAGTATTTTTTTTTCAGAATATGGTCCCTTATCTCGTTATTTTAGCAAAAATATTTTTCCCCTTTATGCCTACAGGCCTCGCAACATGTCCCTTTTTTCCTTATATGTTCTTTTTGTCACTTGAAGTACTTAAAAGTCCTTTTTTTCAGAATATGATCCCTTTTCTCCTTATTTTATCAAAAATATTTTTTTCCTTTTATACCTATGAAAATACATTTCTGACCCTTTTCCCTCCCTATTTAGCCAAAGATTTTTTTTTTCATTTTGTAATGGCCCTTACAAAAATCGACATTCAAATACAAATATTGACGAAAAAACAGGCTCAGGGACCAACAAGGTTGGTCCAGCTAGTATCTCCTAACAATCCCCCAATGAATATCTAATTTCTTCTTAATATCCGTTGCTCTTGTACAATTAACGATATTCACTGACAAGTTTTTCCATTTGCCTATTACCCTATTATAGAAATAGGGTTTTCTCCTTTCCCGGTTAAAATGGGATTTGTTTAATTTAAACCCATGTCATCTCGTTCTATCACTCATATTAAAATCTAAACCTTCCACATCCCCTTGTCTGATAAATTTGAACAGTCGAATCAAATTCTAACCCTTCTCTCTTCCAGAGTATACCTATTCAAATTTCTTAATCTATCTTCATAATTCATGCCTGAAAACCCTTGGATAAGTTCGTATTTGTGTGGAATCTGCTAATAGTATGCTGCAACTCTCAAAATATAATTAAACCAGGAGGCTTGCTGTTTTTGTCTGTACAAATGTAATTAATCACATTGGTGTGGAATGTGGGCCTATGTGTAAATAATTTATGTCCTTCCTGGACCACCGGATCTCGTCTATGCATTGAATCAAAAACAAATGTAAATGAAGAGCTTATTCATTATTTTAATTGCATTCGACTCAGTGCTGCCACGTTTCGGATATTTCAAAATCATTACCCGACCGCATTACACCCTTACGAGCCAGAAAGGCAAAAAAATAGTCCTTTCACTTGGTATCACCACTGAGCTAAATAGACTAAGAGTGCGACCACATAACAGTACTAACCGTAGAATGTTTTTACCTTACTCGCTTCGGAACTGTATTCATCCGCGAGCTACCGTAAAGTCAATTTCCTCCCCATTGAGTATACACCTTCGAGCATGAATGGACTGTAGTAGAGCGAACATGACGTCATCATCGTAAAACCAACATCTCGGACCGAATGGCCTCAGACACGTGACTTCTTTTCAAAATTATGAATTCAAAAATACTCGCGATTGGCTGATGAATTGGGAAATGTGTAACAGTGAAAATTTATGAATGGAATGATGTAATTAACCACGTGTCTGAGGCCATACATGTTGGCCTCACTTTGATGTTAGCGAGATTATAACATTATGTTTTCTCTACTATGAAGGATCAATGCTCGAAAGTATACACTCTTCAGTCGTTATTTAAGCTCAGTGATGACGTCAGTATATCAATTGTGTGTTGTTCAGGTAAGGACCACGTGTGCCGCTTCATCGGTTGCGGTCGCAACGACCGCTTCAACTACGTGGTGATGCAGCTGCAGGGCAAGAACCTGGCCGAGCTGAGGAGGAGCCAGCCCCGGGGGGCGTACAGCCTCAGCACCACCCTGCGACTGGGGCTGCAGATACTGAGGGCCATAGAGAGCATACACGAAGTGGGATTCCTACACAGGGACGTCAAACCGGTGAGTGGGGAAGAAGCGTTTCACTTGATTTCGGTTGTGAGGCAACATATTATCATTTAACACTAAACCTACCACGACCGTTGACCGTTTTTGAAATTTCGTTTAGAATTTCTTGTACACTCAAACCTGTTTTTGTGCGGACCGCATAAAAAAAAAATTCGCACAAAACTTTACGAATAGCTATAAAAAATAGTTTTCGCAACACAATTAAAAAATATTTTTTTTATGCGGTGGATAGGGACCGCATAAAAAAGTATCACATAGAAAATAACTCAAAACCTTACGAAATAACTAGGAATTGCTTTTTTAAACGAAATCAAGACACGAGGCTTGACAGCTGCTTGGAATCTCGCCAAACCTTTTGGAATCTGATTTTGAAAATACACATACGAACATTTTTAAATATTTTATTTACATATGTACTTATTTTACACATACAAAACTTTTCAAAACGTATAACCATTATCCTTCGTAGTCTGACAATACGCGAACTTGGTTCAAAATCGCTTTCGTCATTTGAAAATACTACCTCGCACTCGTTTTTTCAGTTACCATGTAGTCAGTGATCAGTTTTTGCGACGACTGTTGTTTCACTAGACGCTTGTATATGTCTTGGTAGCCAGATAATCAATTATATTCCAATTTGATTAAAATTTTCATATACCGCACAAAAAAAAGTCGCACAAAAACAGGTTCGAGTGTATACAACGTTACTGTATCGTCATGTAACTTATTGACTTTTCCTATAATATACATACAGCCCATTTTTCAATATTCACAACTTTCTTTATATTTTACTTTCCGAAAACAATTCATAGCATATGTCTAGTCTACCACGAGCGGTCATTTGACCATTTGATCGGAAAGCCCACTCCTGCAATTGTTTTACGAGTCCACGATGTAATTGTGGATCTACCGTGTTGTGGTAATCCAGCCATCTGGGCACCAAGTGTCCTGCGGGCCAACCAGGCAAAGCTGTACAGAGCGCTTTGGTCCAACCAGAAGGCACGGGTGCAGACCGACTCCGACAGGCGGCGCTGACGGCAACGGAAAATGTGCAATACAAAATACTATAATTTGTTAAAAAAAATGTGCTGAAAATGCATAAATAAAAACAAAACTTTTCTGAGTAGAAAAAACACACAATTTTTTTACTATCCAATTGGCTAAAATATCTTTCTATATTGAGATACAAATTATTTTTTTGAAGCGGTCATTTGACCGCTCATGGTAGGGTTAGGTATACATGAAATGTCGGTAGATATAGTGTTAAACCTTAAACACGGAAACCTGTAAAATATACTGGTAGGAGTTTTCTTTGCACCCATTTCATTCTTTACAGGTAGTCGGATCCCCTATAATCATTCATTACCTTTCTAGTAGTAGTTTGTAGTAATCTAGTATCGGTGTTTACACGTTGCCACTAAGTATGCCAGTTGAGGTTGCCAATGACTAGCAAGTAGTGACTGGCAACGTATAAACATCTTCTTGCCTGTAACTCGCAAGGCCAGTATGGTGTGTTCGATAATGACAATAACCTTGGCTGTTAAGTTCTATATACATAATTAACTTGTAAAAGCACCTTAAAACACGTTATCGTAGCACTTTGTAGTAATCTAGTAGCGGTGTTTATACGTTGCCAGTAAGAATGCCAATTGAGGTTGCCAATGACTAGGAAGTAGTGACTGGCAACGTATAAACATCTTCTTGCCTGTAACTGGCAAGGCCAGCATAGTGTGTTCGATAATGACAATAACCTTGCTGTTAAGTTCTATACACATAATTAACTTGTAAAAGCTAAAACACGTTACCGTAGCAATTTGGAATAAAACACGGCTTATTTTAACATAGAGTTAGTGTGACATTTTCCCCGCCAGTACTAAATCAAGACTTACCTCAAAAATGTGCGGTGTGATTTAATATTGCTGATATAAGCTTCTGTTCCAGCCGTCTTAACAATGCCACCTGACAAAATTAAAATAATTGTTCAGAAGGTGGTTTTCCACATTCTTTGATGTCGATTGCTTAAATGGAAACTGAGTTATTGCTTTATGTAGTCAGAGCCATGATAAGGATCGAATGTACTCAAAAATGTTTATATTCTGCTTATTTGTGAGTACCTATTTTTAATAGTGAACTTATTCATAATTTTGTGTGGAGGTTTGAAAGAGTCTCTGCTACTAAGTCCTCACCGTGCCATATGACTGCTAAGCGCCGCCTTTTATACATGTGTACACTTTAAAAAATAGGCATTCGAAAATAAGTAAAATTTACTCATTTTTGATTACATTCGAAGTTTATTATAGCTCCGAATACATAAGTTTCAATTTTTAAAAAGACATGTACTAAAAAATGAGTAAAAATAAATAAAAAGAGCAGTAGCTTGCCTACATAGGCTGCCTTCATAAATCACTTTCAACAATTATAACTTAGACTTACCGGGAATCGAACACAGGCCTGCAGCTGCGCTGTCCACAATCTTATCCGTTAAGCTATCAAAGCGATGCGAAGAAGCTATAAACAGAAGTAATCTTAAAAAGGGGTGCCCAAAAAAATGGGAAGTAAGACAATTGAGTTGTAATAACTCAGTTTCCAGTGAAGCAATCAACATCAAATCAAGTAGAAAACCATCTTCTGAACAACTATTTTAAGTGTGTCAGGTCGCTTTGTTAAGATAGCTTGAACAGAAGCTGAGATGAGTAATATTGAATCACACTGCTCATTTTTGGGAAAGTACGATGATTTAAATTTGAGTACGTCATTGCTCATTTACGATGCAATTGTACTTAATAAAAAGTGCGTGCATGTACTCATTTTAAGTACTTTTTTTTGTACAGTGTAGTATTCAATGATTTTTCTTTTCAGTCTAACTTCTCAATGGGGCGTCTCTCCCACAACGCCCGCACCGTCTTCATGCTGGACTTCGGGCTGGCCCGGCAGTACGTGACGGCCTCGGGGGAAGTGCGGCCCCCGAGAGCAGCGGCGGGCTTCCGGGGAACGGTCCGGTACGCCTCCATCAACGCACACAAGAACAAGGTGGGTGCTCTTCTTCTTCTTTAAAACTTTTACAGATTGTGTAGAATGGAGTTCTTGAATGATCAGCACAAGAGAGAGGAATGGTGTTTTAAGTGTAACAAATTTAGTTGAAATTGAAGGTTACACACAGCACACACAATATTGGATACAAACTACATGCAACTTAACGTGGTGGAAGCTGGCTCTCGACTGACGAATTGATGTCTCCAACGAGTAGAGGGCGCTATAGTCGCCGGTAGGGGTGTTACAAGGGGTGTTAATGATACAGGGTGTTTAAGAATTACCTTTACAACTTTTGTGCGCAATTAAACCTAAAAAAGTGCTTAAAATAGAGTTGACATGAGTACATGAACGTACTTGTTTTTTTTAAGTACATTTTCATCGTCAATGAGCGATGATATACTCAAATTTAAATCATCGTACTTTCGCAAAAATGAGCTGTGTGATTTAATATTGCTCATCTCAGCTTCTGTTCAAGCCATCTTAACACAGCGATCTGAGAAACTTAAAATAGTTGTTCAGAAGATGGTTTTCGCCATTATTTGATGTCGAATGCTTAAATGGAAACTGAGTTATTACAACCCAATTATCATATTCATACCCCATTATCATACATTCTTTTGTCACACCTTTTTAACATTTCTGCTGTTTATAACTTCTTCACGTCGCCCTAGTAGTACAACGGATAAAGGAACTGGACTGCGGTGCCTTAGGATATGGGTTCGATTCCCGATTAGTCTTGGTTGTAATTGTAGATATTTATTGAAAGTTATTTATGAAGGCAGCTTACTCAGGCTAGCATATCCTCTTTTTATTCATTGTACTCCATTTTTGAGTACATGTCTTTTTCAAAATTGAAATTTATGTATTCAAAGCCATGATAAGCATCGAATGTACTCAAAATCTAGTACAGTTTACTTATTTTTGAATATCTATTATTAACAGTGTTGATAAGTTTCTGATTAATATTTTGTGAGTTTTTCCAATACGCAGAAACATTGCTTTTACTCTTTGTATAACTTGTTATTTAACTAAACGAAAACGAACTTTTGCACGAATTATTTTTGTTGTTGTTTCAGGAAATGGGTCGACACGACGATCTCTGGTCATTGTTTTACATGCTAGTCGAGTTTGTAAATGGTCAACTACCGTGGAGGAAAATCAAGGATAAAGAACAGGTAAATATATAAACTCTCTTTAGCCCTCTTGCGCTCCAAAGTTACCTTTCGAGTGAACAAATATAACGACCTGTTCTTTGGTTTCCCTGTTCTTCAAAAAGAACGAGAACAACATGTTCTTAAGTTTAAAATACGCCATTTTGTTTGTTCTCTCAAATGCTTCCAAGGGCTCTCGCTATTTTTCTTATCTACTCTCTCTTCCCTGTTTAGAAACGCCGAATATTTTGTTGAAAATAACAGAAATGGGATTTAACGGTTCTCTAAAAAGAATGTAAACTGCAAATTCTTTATGTAATGATTAGCGGGTGTCAATGGGAGAGTTTCACGTGACGTACTAACATGGTAACTGACTAGTAGTTTCGATTTCTTCCCTACAGCAGACAACCTTTGCTTTTGTTTGTTTAGTCGCTACGCTTGCAATTATGGAAAAGTTTGTTTATAATATTTGTTTTTTCCAAATAAGTAATACATTTATTCCATATATGAATAAATTTAATTACAGAAATACTTATATTATATTTGTATATAATTAGAATTACAACAAAATACAGAAAAATACTTTTATTTCAACACAAAAATACTTGATAAACGATGAGTACAATCTATCTCAGTGTTTGTAGTAAATATTTCTATATTGAGGTATTATTTAAGGTAACCCGGAGTCCCGCAAAGCTCCTATAGGCTCTAATGTTAAATTATAGCTCTTTCAGTGTACCTTTTCTAAGAAACTATGGAAGCTATTGACATGAAATTTTTTGTAGTGGTCAATCAAACATTTGTTATTACTTTAACATGGGCTTTTAATAATTCTTGTCCTAGTAAAAAAGTTATGTAGCTTTAAATGTCGAAAAATGTTTTTTTTGCGATTTTTTTTATATTGCTTTAGGAAAAAAAATATTTCTAAGCAACTAGACCATATATTTGAAAAAGCCCATGTTAAAGTAATAACAAATGTTTGATTGACCACTACAAAAAATTTCATGTCAATAGCTTCCATAGTTTCTTAGAAAAGGTACACTGAAAGAGCTATAATTTAACATTAGAGCCTATGGAAGCTTTGCGGGACTCCGGGTTACCTTAAAGACTAAAACTTAAAATTATAGTACAGGAGCTAAAGCTCCATGCTAACCCTACGGAACTTCTTCGGCGTCGCGGAACTTTCTCCATGTTCCGTTGGAACAGCGGTCTTCTTCTTATCGGCGTGAAACTCCCCCATTAGTTTATTTAGCTTAAGCAGTAATTATTCTTATTTTAATCGTTAAAATTGATATAATGGAGTAAAATTCGTATATCGGAAATTAAATATAAATTACACGTTGTTAACCCTCCAGAACTCGCGCCGTGAGCGAAATACTCGCACCCAGAAGAAAAAGAGTATATCTGGTATTCTACGTCATAGGCGAAGGTGCTGCCCTCTCTAGCTTCTCATTGTAACCTTCTCTTGCCGCAATCAATTACATATTATAGTTATTGGTTAGTTTAAAATATTTCATTTACTAACATTTTTTTGAGGGAAATAGGTGGTGTGAGAAAAATTCTCACGCGCGAGTTCTCAGGTCGCTCATTTTGACACGAGTTCTGGAGGGTTAAACTTATGCTTTGATTTCGTTCTTTTTTTAAAACAATACTTCGTTAAATGGAGTACATTTCAGAAAAAAAAAATGAAATTTCTGGGTGATTTAAATCAAGACCATAAGTCGATTTGTTTGAGTTACATCATACTATAATTTGTGATAGTATGATGCATGAAAACTATATATAAACTAGAAAAGTCGAATTATTTCCTAATATTCCTGGGTATTGTATAAAATAGAAATCTTTTAATGCATTTAAATGAAAAAATTATACAAAAAACTTATTTTATTTAGTTTTTTTTGCAATGATTTGCAAAGTGGGGTAAAAAGTGAAATCAAATTATTATTAAAACTAAAGTTTTTAAAAGATTTTCGAAAAAAAAAGAGTATTATTCTACAAAAATAATATTTTGAAGCTTTTAAATTACTAGGATTAGCTACAATATATCGATATATCCAAGCGATCTTAATAAAATCAGGCAAACTTAAAATAGTTGTTCAGAAAATTGTTTCAAATTTAAGTAATCTTACTTTCTCGAAAATGAGCAGTGGGACTTAACATTGCTAATCTCAGTTTCTGTTCAAGCCATCTTAACAAACCGACCTAAACAAACTTAAAATAGTTGTTCAGAAGATGGTTTTTCATATTATTTGATGTCGATTGCTTAAATGGAAACTATGTTATTACAACTCAATTTTCTTACTTCCCATTCTTTTGGCACACATTTTAAACATGACAACTGTTTATAACTTATTCACGTCGCCCTGCTAGTTTAACGGATAAGACTGTGAACAGAGGTGCCTGCAGATCTGGGGGTTCGATTCCCGGTAAGTCTTGGTTGTAATTGTCGATATTTATTGAAAGTGATGTATGAAGACAGCAAATGAAGGCAATCAACTCCTTTTTTTATTCATTTTTACTCATTGTGCTCATTTTTGAGTACTTGTCTTTTTTCACAAATGAGTGTATTCGGAGGTATGATAGGCATCGAATGTACTCAAAAATGAGTACATTTTACTTATTTTTGAGTACTTGTCTTTTTTCACAAATGAATGTATTCGCAGCTAATTTGATAAGCATCGAATGTACTCAAAATCGAGTACATTTAACTTATTTTGGAGTACCTATTTTTAACTGTTGTTTCCCCCCTTAAGGTGGGCCTGATGAAAGAGAAGTACGACCACCGCCTGCTGCTGAAGCACCTCCCCTCTGACTTCCGCCAGTTCCTGGACCACATCCTCGGCCTGGACTACCACGTCCGCCCGGACTACTCCATGCTGCAGGGACTCTTCGAGAGGTGCATGCGGAGGAGGGGGATCCGCGACTGCGACCCCTACGACTGGGAGAAGCACTACACGGACAACTCGGCCACCACCACCGTCACCACCTCCCCTCCCGCCCTCATATCCAAGCCACCGCTCGCAGGGTGAGGGATTTGTTTATCTGAGGATTGCTAGTTCGAACCCGTGCAATGGACTTGACAAAGAAAAGTAAAAAAAAAAGTAGTAATCTTGCGATCGGAGCGTTGCCAGCTTTGCTATAAAAATACTAGAAAGTCGTCCAGAATATCCAACAAATTATACTGGCGTGTATACGGGACTGTTGCACGATACATCTGATCGGGGTCCAAAGTCCTGACACCTATTGAGGTTGCTCTTTGGACAGGATGTCAGATGTTGTCCTGGTCATCTGACCATGGTTCAAATATACGAGGCATTGTTCCCGTGTCTTTCCTAACAGTCGCCAATAGCCCAATGTGCAACTCTAGTGCGACGTCAATTAACCAAACCTTTGTGATTATTCACTTCATTGTATAATTACCTCGAGATAGTTCATTCCAGTCGCCGAAGGAGCTCAGTATGGCATTCTCACGCTCTCAGAAATAACACTATAATTTTTTTTTAGACTACTTTCGTTATATTTGACAATCGTTTCATCATGGAATGACATGACTTTTGACGAAACAAGAATTATCAAATTTTGAAACTAAAGTCATTTACTCATATTCCTTTTCCTCTTTTCGGGGGCATCAGAGGTTATGTTTGGTTCTTATACTTATATTATTAGATTTAAAACAAGCCTTCTTATCCTAGTGGATAGAGCGTTGAACTCTGAACGGAAAAGTTCGCGGTTCGAATCGCGCATTCGAAATTTATTTGAAATCGTCCTTATTTTTGACGAAATAAATTTCGTTAAAAATAACGACAAAATGAATTTCCTACGTTTGACGAAATATTCAATCGGAGCATATAGCAGGCGCCTGTTTCGTCAAAACGACGAATGTTTCATCAAAGATAAGCATGCATTTTTAACAGTCATGGTCACAGTGGCAAATACAGGAATTTGTACGTTGTTATACTCTTCTTATTTTTATTCTACTAGCTGTTTAACCAGCAGGAGAAAAAATTGAGTAGCCCCTGTCGAGACTCGAACCCACGACCTATTGCGCCGAAGTCCCGCGTGTTACAGACTACACGGCAAAGGCTCGTTGTACCTAGGTCATAGAATTTTTAAAAAAAAAATTTTCTTTACTCAATTTTTTTAAGCACATTTTTTAAAACAAACAGTTGATATTTATGAAATGAATGTACGATTAATGAGTACTTCGGGAAATTCTCTTTCTTTTGAGACCTCACTTGTTAAGATTTGTCGCGTGTAAAAAGCGTAATAGCGATCTACTCATACTAAAAAAAAATATATATTCTAGATGTTTGGCCACGTGTTTCCGGGTCTATTTGTAACAGTCGGCTCTTCAAAGTCGATCACAGCAATCGCGTTTGTTGACGCCTACTTTCACTGACAATAGACATAGCTATTGCAATCGGTCTCGATGAATCCCACTTCAATAGTTCGCCATAATCGAACAGGTCTGCAATCGCTGCTATTCACAACAGACACAGTCAGTGGCGCAATTGTACGTCAAGAGTAATGGGGCAAGGCTAAAAATAAAGGAGCAACTACCCATTTTCTTAAGAAATCTGTTTAAATTTTCAAAAAGTGAGGTAACACTTGCCTCAGCTTGCCACCCGTAATCGCCGCCACTGGACGTAACCACTGCAATATCTTATTCAGGGACCGACTTACAAGCTTAGGGGCCCAGGGCTAAAGAACATTAGGGGGCCCCTCGACGTAGCGAAAAATAAAACTGCTAAATTTATGCACAAGCACACAATACAAAATGACGTAATCAGTCAGCTTTAATGCAAATATAATTTTTTTTAACTATTAATTTTCTTCTTTTGAGAATTTGAATTAACGTTAATGGTCAATTCTGCAACAGAGTTTCTTCATACGTTTCTAGTTCTGTTCTTCCTTCCTTTTTAGCTTTTTTTTAGTTGAGCCAGATTCTTATGTTTTACCCATTTTATAGCTAGCAAATCCCTAATGATTACAATATTAGGGAATTTGGTATAGGAAAAAAGTATCCGTAAACGACAAATCTACGTGCGATTAGTAAACACAGCTTGTTAATGTTTTGGACCTTGGTCATTAATTTAATTTTACTAGTGATCCATTTTTGGGGGCCCCTTTAAAATGGGGGCCCTGGGCAAGTGCCCCGAATGCCCTCCCGTAAATCAGTCTCTGACCTTATTAAAAAAAAGCATTAAATTTTTCATTATTAAAAAAAGAAGAAAATTTAGTAATGAACTAAAAGGCATTAAATTCAAAATTTTTAATTTTTTTATAAAAACCTTTTTATGACATTAAAAATCCATAAATAAAATATAATAGTGAGTTATAGTGAAATTTAAATTGACCTTAAATCCTGTTCTAGGCGAGTTTTGATAAAAGAAGGCCTTATATGACAAGCACTGAACTTTTAACTGTAACTATTGGAAGGCTCAAACCTTGTTTCCTCTACGGGCGCGTTGAACCAATTGAAAGCAGCCATGCTGTGTCCCAATATGTTTTTTAACACGTTCGCTGCCACTGACGCGCTGGCGCGTGATACATTCTTTAAAATAACACGTAAAAGGCAATATTCAACTTGCATCCTTTTAGACATCGGCAGTGAAAGTGTAAAGTGATTTAGTGGTGTTTTTTATTACCATCGTGATACATTCTTTAAAATAACACGTAAAAGGCAATATTCAACTTGCATCCTTTTAGACATCGGCAGTGAAAGTGTTAAGTGATTTAGTGGTGTTTTTTATTACCATCGTGATACATTCTTTAAAATAACACGTAAAAGGCAATATTCAACTTGCATCCTTTTAGACATCGGCAGTGAAAGTGTTAAGTGATTTAGTGGTGTTTTTTATTACCATCGTGATACATTCTTTAAAATAACACGTAAAAGGCAATATTCAACTTGCATCCTTTCAGACATCGGCAGTGAAAGTGTTAAGTGATTTAGTGGTGTTTTTTATTACCATCGTGATACATTCTTTAAAATAACACGTAAAAGGCAATATTCAACTTGCATCCTTTTAGACATCGGCAGTGAAAGTGTTAAGTGATTTAGTGGTGTTTTTTATTACCATAGCATTATAGAAATATTAAATGTATATAAATATTATATTTTCTTCTTATAGAATTAATTTTTATATTGCCAAACAAATGGTTTTTACTATTGCTTTTTATCTACTTTGACTTGCAAATGACTTTCTATTTTAATAGCAGATTGCATTTAAAATGGGCTTAAAAAGAAAATAGAAAAAAACTCAGCCAAAAGCAATACACGTCGGCTTATTTTAACAAGAAAAATATACGAAATATTGCGGTAGCAAAGAAAGTGGGGCACATCATGGCTGCCTCTACATCGGCTTCAATTCAACAAAATGTCAGGCCCTGGGCCCGTTGACTTCAGAATGCTGTCACTTTATGTACTAATTAAACACAATTTCTAATTTCAATGCTACCATTCAAATAAATCACTATTCAATAATCAAGACAAATATACCGACGTCTATTGAAATAACCTGTTTCTTCCTCCTTTGCAGCACCGTTCCACCAGGCACTCACGGCACCGACAACATGCTGGACGACAACATCATGGCGTCGTTCGAAGACCACGGCGAGAACGAGGTGAAGAAGGAGACCTCGAAAGAGAACCTCACCAAGGGGCTGTCGATGGAGGGGGGGAGGGCGACGGACAACGCCCCCAGGCCCCTCAACGAGAACAACAACAACTACACCAACAACAACGACAAGGCGGAGGACGAGGCGGACAAGATGGAGGTGGGTTTATAAAAGCATTTTTGCAGATGGCTCTGTGATTGGTGCATTTAAAACACGTGATTTGTATGCACTAATCACAGAAGCTTTTACTTGTGGAATGGGCTTAAGAGAGTTAAAACTATCAATGATGGGCTAAGTGCCAAGTGATATAAATCATATTCCTGTATGTTTTAAAAAATAAAATTATATATTCCCCTATAATTAAAAAACTTATTTGTTAATGATGTAATATAGATCTAAGGATCGACCGAGTGGGCTGTCCTTAGACGTGCGTGATATTCTTAAAATTTTGAAAAGTTATAAATTTAATGAGCGCACAAATTTTTTTTGCTGTTGTTCGAGCAGCGATCTTATTTGTACTTTTACAAGTTCCTGTCAGTGTATCTGCAGATTTTCACTAGTGGATGTGCGAAATCAAACAATTTTCCGCAGTTGCACGTATCGGCCTGGTGTATCTACACATGCACTGATTTTCGTACTTTTACGAAACATATAAATAAATAATCATTTTCCAATCATATAAACCAAGCACTGCGACCTACAGTCTATTGTATTGTCCGCTAGAAAAGAAAAAGAAATCGTTGACCACTTATAAAAAGATACCCTTAGCTGAAGCAAAGACCCTGCCTTCGTACATTCCATTCTTCTAAGTTATGTCTTCAAAACCCCGGTTCCACATCCATATATGGTCACTAGAATCCGTGAGAACCGAAACTTTCTCTCAAGATGGCAACCTCTCTTGTGCAGTCCGAATTCATAGCATTTCTAACCTAACCAGCATTGATATAGAACGTGTCTCTCTCTGCTTCTTCTCACGGAGTAAAGAAAAAGGTGGAGATGATTTGACGAGATTTCATGAGACGTAAGTTAGCAACCCCAAACTAGGCACAAATAAACCTAGTTTGCAGTGATTTTTCTACGAGGGACGCATTATTTTCAAATTAAGAAAACGCATGCTAAAACTTAAAATATGACTATTTGTGCAGTTGTGGGATGCAGTACAAGTTCCAAATCGATAAAAAATGCTATTATTTCCACTTCATAGGTAAATTAAATTATAAAATAAATTATCGCCAAGTACTGGTACAAAATAGTGCTTTGGAATAGCGCCAAATACTTCGCCAGTTCCTACTTTTTAAGCGATTGCTTACTTCACATTGCAAACCGGTTTTTGACTTGATCGCACCTCCACCTTCTTCTTTACTCCGTGGCTTCTTCTGCTTTTTAGTCGCCATTCCCAACAGAAGCAGGAAAAACTAATAATACGGATCCCGAACTTTATCGCATAATTCTTTAGCATAATTTCCTTATAAAAACGTATTATTAAATATATATGGACATAAATTTTCTTTACAGAACAATGGTTGGGGTTCTGCCCCCTGAAACCCCCTTTGCGTATGCCACTGAATTCTGTAAATACCCAATATTGGCTCTGATCCAGTAAAGGTTGTACTAGAGCCCAGTTCCCAAATATATAATCCACTAATACATTTGTTTTCTTTTTCAGAAAATGGAAGTGGAGGAAGAGGACGACCCCAAAGACCACCACGCGCCCAACGAGCCCACAACCGACGATCCTCCGCAAGGCACCCCCGACACGGATCGCGCCAGGGACTTCGCCAAGGGCCCCTTCAAGGACGAGCAAGGGGTGTGCAGCCGGGGCACCTCCCCCCGCCCCAGGGAAGGGGGCGAGGGGGGCAGCAGCCGGGAGGTGTCGTACGGGCAGGGGGGGAAGCAGCCCTTGTCCGTGCTGTCCACCACAGAGTCCAAATTGCTGAGGGAGCCGAGGGAGCACAGGCACCGGAGGTACCACTCCGGGTACAAGTCCAGGTATTCCAGGGACATCTCCATAACGCAGATGGCCTTGGCGGAGGACGATAATATATCTGCTCTGCAACAGGTGATTGATATGATTTTTATTTTTTAAGGTACAGGGTGGCCATAAAATAAGCTTCTCTGTTTAGATACATCTTCTATATATGAGGCGTTCAGAGCAAAAGTGGATCATGTCCGTAAGCATAGAGTAATGATACAAATAGAGGAATAAAAATGCTGATTTTCGTGTGTCCATCATTGAAACCACGTGATATGTGGAAATGCCAATTCATTCATGCGCCAATATTACTTGGCGACTTTAAGAACTAAACGAGATCGAAGTATTGTTATATGGTTTTGTGTTTAATTTTGTATTTAAATATAGTTTTTTTTGAACGACTGGCACAATATAAGGGAGTTTAACAGATATATTATGGAGATTTTTCTTACTTTGTACTTTTGAAATAATTGCGTTACGTTTTTATGTAAAAAATTTACCATAAGCGAAGTTCTTTCAATTGTTATTTTGTATACTTCAATAAGAAAATATAAACAATAAAACCTGAGAAATATAAAGAGTTTCGCATATTCGAGTATTGAACACAAATAAAATATTTTCGTTTCGTTAATGAAGAGGAAATATTTAGCGCATATTGTTTGAAAATAAGTAAATACGTACATATATGTTAAAAAGTTGAATACGGACAGAACTCCTTATCACCAAAAAAGAAGAAAGTGCGCCAAATTAGGAACTCCTGCAGATGTCTGAACGCCAAATGTGGCAGCGCTATAACCACGTGATGCGAGTTTTTCTTTTCAATGTTGACATCGCGGCCTTACGAGAGTCTGGTATTGAAGGCGCTCTCTATTTAATATTACAACTGTCTGTCCGTAAGTTATAGTTTTGAGATACTGAAGGTAAGTTTATTAACACTAGTTGAATCTTAAAGTGATTTAGAGGAGAATAATGCCATCTGTTAGAAAATAGCAATAGCAGGGATTTGTTCATTATGGCTCTGAAAACATGCACCATTAACAAGTATTAATCCGCGACATTTTTTTAAAAATACTTTTGGACTTGATTCACTTTAGCTGTGAACGCCTCATATATAAAACTACATACCACTCACTGACTGCAGATCCAAAAGACCCAAAGAGCTGAAATTTGGTACTAAGGGTGCACCAAGAAAGGATTTTTAAAAATTCGAACTCAAACTGCCAAAATAATGAGTTTTTAAAAAAAAATTCCATAGAATTGACTAACATGGAGGACATGCAGGGTGGCAACATAACCTGGAAATTAGGGAATTATCAGGGAATTTTTTAATTCTGGAAATATCAGGGAATATTTCGAAATTTCACAAAAAATCGGGGAAATTTTAAAATTTGGATCACTAAAATGGCAATTATTATCGCCTATTCTGTAGTTGTGGATACATATTTCTTTTTAGTTCCGATAAAGAATAATCTCTCTATTTTAAAAAAAAGTAAGCCCTAGGGGGAAAAAGTCAGTCCTAGGGGGAATTTTCAGTTCTTTCAATGTTATTCAGATCGTATCTCAAAATGTAAAAGTCCTAAAATTACGAAATTAAGTGAATTTGTTAAGAAATGTTTGATAAATCAGCAGAATATATTTTTGTTTCAATACTGTTATTAGTTTATAAGTTATTTAATATTAAAGTCGTCGTTGATAAAATTTCGCTTACAAGTAATTTTGTCCGTCGAGTTTCTGAAACACTATTTAAAGGAGAGATCCAATTTTTTTAGGGAGTGTACAAATAGGTTTGAACTGGAAATCCAAGTAAGCATTTTTTAAAATTCGAATTAGTTTTGGATTTATAAATCTTTTAAACACGCTCCACTTTTTGAAGTTTTTTCACCCTTATTCTTGAAACGTGATTTCTAAATTGCTATAAGTCATTTAAAATTACGTATTTTATTATTCAAAAAAATATATTAATGTTCGTTAAAACTTCCTCTTTCCGATGTTATAAAAATTATATTTCTATCTTTACAATTAAATTAGATATGGTCACTTAAGATAGGTATAAAAAATAGCGAAGAAGGATAAAAATGTCGGATATTTCGAGCAAATTTTAATTTGCGACTTTTTGTCTCATTGTTCCGCTTGCATCTCAAAAGGTAAATGTCCTAAAATTATGAAATTATGCCAGTTTATTAAAAAATGTTTGGGAAATAAGGTGAATATATTTGTTTTTTAATACGATTAGTATATTAGACGTTATTTTATGTTAAAGTCATAATTTTAGAAAATTTCGAACACAATTCATACATTTTTAGATACTTGTCTTCCAATTTTCAAAAAAAAAAAAAAAAAAAAAATTAGGGGTACAGATTAAACTATTGGCTACAAATGATCCAGAGCGTTTGTGAAAATTCGATTTATTTTTGTAGTTATAAATTTTTAAATAATTGACGAAATGTCTGAAATAATCGTCAATTTTACGCGTAAAATTTTAAGTGATAAATTAAAACTGCTCTAAGTAGTTCCAAAGTATACTTTTTTCCCGTTAAAAAAAATATAGTTATGTTTGTAAAATCTTTCTTTCTTGAATGGTATCAATACTGAAATTCTATCTTAAAAAATAAATTAGATGTAACTATTTATGTGAAGTACTATAAATATTATTAAAATATACTTCGGAACATAATCCCAACATTGGCAAAATGCCAACATGTTTTTGGCTGCCAATGGCGAATTATTATTAGCGCCAATTCCTAATTATCTTACTTTATATAAATATAAGTTGGCGATTAGGCCTATTTATGCTTGGCGCGTTTATGCTGTTGTTTGTTTACACATGTTTCGCTTTTCAATGAGCACAATTGCGTTGAAGCAGTTCTATAGCTGAGTGTTTCCAGTTATCAGGTCCACCACAACGGCGGGTGTGTGTGGGAGGGGGGGGGGGGGGGGGGGAGGGGAATGCCCCCACCCCTCCCCTCTGTAAACTTGAAACCTTAAAAGTTGGGAATTTCGAGTTTTAAAAATCCCTGAGTTGGGAAAATTTATGCCTCATGCAAATTAATATTATTAGCAAAGGAAAGCGACGGAAGACTAGAAATTGCCCAACTTGTATTAAGACGAAACTTAAATTAGACCTCAAAACGGACCACTGCATTGGAACGTGCGTGCGACAAATCAATACTTTCGAAAGAACTGTTTAATATTACCTATAAAAAAGCTGAAAATGTCTTATAAGTTGGAACTGGGAATTTTTTTAGCACTGTTGCGTTGTGAATTTCGAATAGGTAGGTGTGGTCTGGTTAAATAACGTCACACTAGAGCTGCACATTGAACTACTGGCGTTGGTTCGTGCAAAGCGCCCTTGATTTGTTATTGGTACGTATTTACTTACTACATCAAGGACGCTTTGGTTCGAGGCCTTTCTCAAAGAAAAAAACGGGAACGATGCCTCATATTTTTAACAGTGGTCAGATAACGAGGACAACACTAGAGCTGGTACCCGATGTCCTTAAGTTTTGAATTTTGAATCGTTCAAGTTCGGAATTTCGGATCGTTAAGTTGGGAAATTTCTTGTCTCAACATACGAAAAATAAATTTGTGTGACGGTACTGCCAGTAATAATTTATATAACTAAAAAAAGTATTGTTGTTAGGACACATTGTCATTGTTCTACAGTGTATGAAGCCGGTATTGGTTTCCGAAGCAAACTAAAGAGGATTGCTTGGAAATCCTCCGGGGGTTGGCGGAGCGTCAGCGGAGCAGGGGGCGGAGCCCCCTAGTAATAATAAATAAAAAAAAATTAAAGACATGTGCAGTGCAGTTGTTAGAAACATTAACCACAGTTGGAGAAGCGAAAGCAAAGCACGTTGGACTTTCGATGGTGAACCAGAGAGTTGTAATATTAAATAGAGAGCGCCTTCAATACCAGACTCTCGTAAGGCCGCGATGTCAACATTGAAAAGAAAAACTCGCATCACGTGGTTATAGCGCTGCCACATTTGGCGTTCAGACATCTGCAGGAGTTCCTAATTTGGCGCACTTTCTTCTTTTTTGGTGATAAGGAGTTCTGTCCGTATTCAACTTTTTAACATATATGTACGTATTTACTTATTTTCAAACAATATGCGCTAAATATTTCCTCTTCATTAACGAAACGAAAATATTTTATTTGTGTTCAATACTCGAAGAAGCGAAACTCTTTATATTTCTCAGGTTTTATTGTTCATATTTTCTTATTGAAGTATACAAAATAACAATTGAAAGAACTTCTCTTATGGTAAATTTTTTACATAAAAACGTAATGCAATTATTTTAAAACTACAAAGTAGGAAAAATATCCTTAATATATCTGTTAAACTCCCTTAAATTGTGCCACTCGTTCAAAAAAAACTATATTTAAATACAAAATTAAACACAAAACCATATTACAATTCTTCGATCTCGTTTAGTTCTTAAAGTCGCCAAGGCCTGCCAAGTAATATTGGCGCATAAATGAATTGGCATTTCCACATATCACGTGGTTTCAATGATGGACACACGGAAATCAGCATTTTTGTTCCTCTATTTGTATCATTACTCTATGTGGTGAACAACATTTGTGGCTAATAAATATGCAATTTATTGAAGAGTGGAGTACGAAATGGAAACATATTTAAAAACTAAATTAAAAACTTTAAAATTATCTACAAAAGAAATTATTTGGAAAAACTTAAAATCGCCAATTTTAGATGAAGAAACGAATGTTCATTGAGATAGATATAAAGAAGAGCTAATACTGTAAATATTTCACTGCTTTTGAATGTTTTTTTTTTGCTTTCAGATAACATGTTTAGTTATTATTATGCCGGTCGCACTTGTATAATTTTATGAAGCATTCATAAATTATTATGTTAACTGACTATCAGTATTGCTTATAATTTTTCGTTTATAATGCAATACATTGTATTATTGTAGAGTGGATACTTTGTTTCTATACAAAGCATGTATTGCAACATTTCTCAATGTAATTGTAAAATCAGGGATACCATCAGGGAAATATCAGGGAACTTTTTTTCCAGGATTTTGTTGCCACCCTGATATGTAACAATGCAATATTTCACGATTAGAACAATTTAATATTATGTAACCTATGAAGGGGGATAAACATAGAGTAATGATACAAATGGAGGAATAAAAATGCTGATTTCCGTGTGTCCATCATTGAAACCACGTGATATGTGGAAATGCCAATTCACTCATGCGCCAATATTACTTGGCAGGCCTTGGCGACTTTAAGAACTAAACGAGATCGAAATATTGTAATGTGGTTTTGTGTTTCATTTTGTATTTAAATATAGTTTTTTTTGAACGAGTGGCACAATTTAAGAGAGTTTAACAGATATATTAAAGAGATTTTTCTTACTTTGTAGTTTTGAAATAATTGCATTACGTTTTTACGTAAAGAAATTACCATTAGCGAAGTTCTTTCAATTGTTATTTTGTATACTTCAATTAGAAAATATGAACAATAAAACCTGAGAAATATAAAGAGTTTCGCTTCTTCGAGTATTGAACACAAATAAAATATTTTCGTTTCGTTAATGAAGAGGAAATATTTAGCGCATATTGTTTGAAAATAAATAAATACGTACATATATGTTAAAAAGTTGAATTCGGACAGAAATCCTAATCACCAAAAGAGAAGAAAGTGCGCCAAATTTGAAATTCCTGCAGATGTCTGAACGCCAAATGTGGCAGCGCTATAAACACGTGATGTGAGTTTTTCTTTTCAATGTTGACACCGCGGCCTTACGAGAGTCTGGTATTGAAGGCGCTCTCTATTTAATATTACAACTCTCTGGGGATAAACGATGCATTTTGATTGGCTGATGAGTAAATATCGCCGATAAATTTTTGTAATGTTCAGCCGAACTTTTGTCTAACTTGTTTCGGCTAATAATGTTTATCTTTTTTTTCTGTTGCTAGCCGAATCTGTTCTTTTTTATAAAGATAAGAATTGTCTATTGAATTTGAATCGAATTCTTACTAAACTTATTCTTGTAGTGCATGTTTTTTTTTCATTATGGATAAAACAAATGATATATGTAATTTGTATGCAAGTTCAAATATACTGTCTTGACATTACTTGACAATAAAATTCTACCTCTTCCACAAGGCAAGTGAATGACTACAGTATAAAAACTTTAGGTTTGCTTTTTTCTTTCAATTCTCAACAGTATTCTTCATATTAAAAAAAAAAAATCTTTACTCAAGGGTAAACGAATTTTTCCGTCAGGAAACTAGAACATTATTTCGAAAAATGTCTCTTCTAACATTTCGGATCGTTTTGTTTTCTACTCCAATTGAAATCGGAATTGGCATTCCGGGGTTTTTACTTTGCTGGAAAGTATTTTCTCTTATTTTTCGTTCAATCGAGCAGATTGGACCAAGTTTTCTTAAAACCAACAATTGGTAGGTAGCATTCGAAATGTTTTTTGTTTTTTTTAGAAATCTCGTATTAAAAGAATAAATTTTCGAGTAGTAACAGGTGCATGACTGGAACTTTTATGTGCGTGGATATCGTTTGGTTAAGAACATGAAGTTCTTTCGAAAAAAAACAACATGCAATTGATTTTCTGCTGACATTGGAAATAGTTAACTATTAGAGTTTTAAAAAATACTTTAAGATTCTGTATAAAAGAAGGCAATAGTCTAGTTGCGGCCAAACTGTGAAGGGTTACCATATTTTTAGAGGAAAAGAAAAATATGTCTATTTTACCAGTGGCGGCTCGCCCACTACAGCAAGTACAGCCGGGCTGCACCTAAATTCATCAAAAACTAAAATCTGATATTTTACTAATTTTCTTAAATGAAGATTATAATTGAAAATGAAATTTCTACGGTAGTAAACAAAATCTCCGATAAATAGCAAACCTTTTTGCCGTAATGCACAATTCAGAAGGGAAAAAAACTTCAGTCAATGAAAATTGCAGCTAAAAAGCGAAGTCAGAAATCGGCTGCATCGTTGCCATGACAACCTTACGTGGTATGACTTCCCCTTCACGTTAAAGTGAGGCTGTGACGTCACAAACGCAGCTCAAAAGGATTTTTTCAACTCGAGCTGTAGTTTTGAATTCTGTGAATTGATTGGCTCCCGTGTTTGAATCGGCGGGACGTGTGGACGTGTGGGGAGGGGACCGAGTATTTTACTAGCATCTCTAGACCGCTTTGCCTGATGGAGGAAAAGCCCCTTGGCTCGATAATTGTTTCAGCTTTGGCGGTATTGATAAGTGCTGTTTCGCAACTCTGTGGATTATTTTAATGATTTTGGATTCACACTTTTATCTTTAATTTTGGATTTTATTTTTCAACAAACAGATGTTTTATATAACATTCTTCAAAAAAAATCTTTAGATATAAATTATTGTCTTCAGCAAGTCAAGGTAATTCAGAACATTATAAGACAAAACCATAATGAGAACACGTTCAAACGTATTTTTGAAATTGCGAATTCGAAAACAGAATTTGTTTTCAAAAGACAAGATGACTTCCGAACTCACGAAGATGTGTTTAAGGAATTTAAAATGTTATATTTTGGATACCATAATAATGGAATTTGACGTAAGATTTAAAGATAGGGAAAGTCGATATTTTTTTTTGTTTTGCCGATTCCTCAAAGTTTGAGGATTTTTCGATAAATATCCCAGAAAGGGCTTTTGAAAGTTTAAAAAAGTTTTTTTTTTTTGGGGGGGTCACATGATTTTGGCTGCACTAATATTTTTGACCACGGGCCGCCACTGTATTTTACATCCCCTCGTTCGATATTGAAAGAAACCTGTGAGCAGGGTCAAAAGGCAGCCATATTTGGACACAATGAATGGCTTTAGTTAGTTGTATTGCGCAGTGTGTTTTAATAACGTCCGTGCAGTATTGACGTAAGAATAGGTTTCGTCTTATTTACTGATAGTAAATAAGAAAATCTTGGCCGCTTCATCCTGCGCATAAACAGCTGGTACCCCCTTGGAATAGTCATTTTGGGCATCTTATCCCCGTTGAATAGTCTGCTTTTGGACCGGTTAATGACACTTTGCTTTTCAAAAACAGCTGGTACCCCCATGGGGCAGCCGCTTGGCGCTTTTTGTCACCTCCTTGCAGTCGATTTTAGCACCGGACAATGGCACATTGCTATTCAAAAACAGTTGGTACCCTCCATAGGGAACAAATTAAATTGTGCAAATAATTTGAATAAAAAATATGTTCAAATCCAATAAAATCCCTCGAAAAACCCATTTAGAACTTTGTTAGATATTCCTTCGTAAAAGGAAATACATTTAAAAGATCGATTCATTGTGTCCAAAAATGGTCGCATTTCGACCTTGCAATAATTTTCACTTCCAAAATAAATTACTTTCATTATGAGGGGGAAAGAAAAGCAGATGTTTTTTTTTTTTTATCGCTCAGGAAAGAGGGTTGCCATGGGCCGCAACTGGAACATTCGGTAAAAGAATATATAAAATATCAGAGAGAAATATTGATAACTGCTTACGTAGTAAATATATTTATTTAAATAAAAGATAACTGAAATTATTTTAAAAGATTTAAACTTAAAATTAACGTGATTGCAACGTTGGAATTGCCAACAGCTGGGAAAATGCTCACGATTTGGCTGCAAGATTAGAAATGTTCCATAAACAAATTTCACTCAGCCAAACGGAATGTCCTGAAATGTCTCATCATTCTTAAACCCTCTATTTAGCCTGCTCCCGAAGAAAGGCTGTGCTTTCCTTAGCTTCATTAAAAATTTATACATTTCACTCTGAAAAGGTATATTTTTTGTATACATATCAGATAAGGAGGCAGGAGGAGTAAATAATTTTATGAAGAAATTGGATATTCATTGGGTAATAGTTAGGGGATACTAGAAGGGACAAATCTTGTTGGTGAACTACAATGTTCCCCACAAAAAGTAGTCGTATGATTAAAACCGTGGGAGTATGGAGGCCAATCCATACGTTCAGCGCCACCTGTCGGCGACATTTGTAACTAAATTTGAAAATTCTGTATAAGATGTTTACGACTTTCAAAATAAACATACCACTTGATTCACTCTTGTATTTCTCTCTGTTTCGGAGTTATTTAATTTTAAAATCGGGGAGTCCATTGTGGAACACGTCTTCATAACAAACACAATTCTATGTTAGGGTGAGCAAGTCATAAACAGAGAGCACCAAGTAGATTACCATTGCGTTATTGTTATTGTCTATTCAGGAGATAAACTAAATCATGTTCCGATACTCGGAGCCTGATTACCGAATAGGCCCATGAAGCCCAGGCTTACACATTATATTTTAAGGGGCCCCCAAATCACACATTTTATATAAATATTTGACACCCCCCTAACATAGTTTGCTACTAGATTTACCTTAAAAACTTGCATTCCAAACTTTAGTAAAAAAATTGCTACTTGTGTTAAATTTGTTCGAATATTGGAAGAAGAAAAAACATACAGAATAATAATTACTTATTAATATATTTTGTTATATTATAATGTTTCGATTTAATGTCATTCAGGGGCAAGAATTCTAGTGCATACAACTGTTCAATTTGACGTTCTCGAGTCTATTTGATAGCAATGGGGCCCCCATTTAAAGGCGAGCTTCCCTTGTGTCCATGTTTTAATCGGGCCCTGCCGATACTCGATATCTTTGGCAGAATTGAACTTGCAATTGCATTTTTTTATGTATTTCCCATAAAAAATCAAGTTTTCTTTCGATATTAAACTCAGTATCTTCCCTCCAGGTGACCAAAGGCGGCTGCGCAGCTGTGACCCTCGCCTCCAAGTGGCAGGTGTCCTTCGACGACAGCGAAGAGACCGACAACGAGGTGGAGGCGAAGGACAACCTCACCTCCCCGGAGCACCGCCCCCTCCTCGCCCAAGACTCCCCCTCCAAGATGCCCGCCTTCTGGGCCGCCCCTCCGGACACCCCCTCCGCGACCAGCAAGGCCAAAAAGAACTCCAACCACATCCTCGCTGAACACAAACTAGACGACGCGGCCCTCCGCAACAGGCTCTTCTGGAGGATGAAGAAGCAGAAGTGCATGCGGAGGGTCCCGCAGACGATAGCTGCCACGGCAGCCCCCCTCAAGCAGACGACGCCCGCTAGCACCCCTATCGCCCCCGTCATAGAGGAAGGGGGCGAGAGGCGCGGCCAGTTCCTCCTTCCTGACGACCGGTCCTGGAGCTGCCCCGATCTGTCCACCGGGTACGTCCCCCTCCCCGGGTCGCCCCTCAAGCACAGCCTTTCCGAGAACAACTTCTTCGAGCTGGTCCGAGTCCAGGAGAAAAAGATCGTGCCTTCCAGACGGCATTCGGCCGAGATCCACTCCGCGAACATCGAGAACCTCAAGGAGGCGGAGTGCAAGAGGTGGTCGGTGGGGTCCACCTTCGAGAGGATCACCAAAAGATTGCCGGAGCGGGAGGAGACAGAGTCCAAGTTCTCGGAGGAGGCCTTCAAGTCCGAATCCAAGTTCTCGGAGGAGGCCCACATCAAGTCCGCGCCCATCCCTTCAAGCGCGAAACCGAAGAGCATCCTCAGGAAATCCGGTTCCGACCAGCCCCTGGCCCAGACCCCTCCCCACCGCCTCGACGCGCCCCCGGACAAGGTGTTCAGCAACAAGTTGGTCGTCACAGCCATCGAGTGGGAGTCGGACGAGAAGGTGGGCAACATCGTCAAGCACGAGGTGGACAGTCCGACCCTGGAGAAGCAGTCCCCCGCCACCCCGCTAGCCGAGATCGCGCGACTTCACCTCGACGAACCCTCCGTCTACTTCGACGCACCACAGGTCAGTGCTGTCCTATTTTATAATAGAGTCATTCCATGTCAAATCAACACAAGAAAATGCATTTTTTTCCCTCACCATCTCCGATTCTTATGAAATTTGGTGAACTTGTTATACCTACTAAGAATGAAAAAAATGCAAAATTTTAACCTCCTAGGCCTTTTAGTTATTTGAATTTCAAAATGGCTAATTTTTGAAAAAATGTTTTAGTGTGTGATCCCATTGTCATCCCACTCTGAAATTTGGTATACATGTAGTTCAGATGTTATAGTATTCAGGGGGAAAATATAATGAGAATTGATAAATTTATTTTTTGGGAATTCAAGGTCAAAGGTCAAATAATATGACCTTGAAATGTTTTTCACCAAACTTTCATGTGTTTCACATCATTTGAAAAGTCATTTAAAGAGCTTTAAAACGATACCAATATTATTTCTATATGTTAATTAGAACAGGAGTTATGGTAATTTAAATGCAGCCATCGGAGGCAGATTTTACGTTTTTAGCCGTTTTGAAATACAAATAACTAAAAAACTAATAGGCCTAGGAGGTTAAAATTTTGCATTTATTACATTCTTGGTAGGTATAACAAGTTCACCAAATTTCATAAAAATCGGAGATGGTGAGGAAAATGACTGTGTTGATTTGACATGGAATGACTCAATAGTAGTACTGTAGTATGCAGGGTAATTACAAAAGAATACTACAACTTTGAAAGACAGTGGCGGCCCGTGGTCTAAAATGTCAGTGCAGCCGAAATCATGTGAATCCCCCCCCCCCACCTATTTTCCAAAAACCCTATATGAACGGAAATTCTTTATTATTCACTACTCAAATCAAGTTTCCTTTCAATTTTTAAGAAATGATAACATACGAAAAAAATAGAAACACTTACTTTTTTTTTGAAAGTTAAAGCAATCCTGCTTTCTTTTAAACATGCGAATCGATCAATTTCAATATTAACTTAAATAACGAAACAACAGCAAGACCATGTCCTGAAACAACAGCTCACAGTAAATGTATCACGAAAACCATTTCCGTTTGGATATAATCTCGTAAGTTCTCGTTTCTCCCATGAGCCAATCAGCATGTCGAACCTCAAGTGCAGCTAAAACAAGAAAACTCATTTCGGCTGTACCTTCTCATCAAATGCAATGCATTAGCATGGGGGGGTATCTCCATACTACGTAGCGGTTGCCATGGCAACGATGCAGCCGATTTCGAATTTCGCTTTTTGGCTGCAGTTTTATTGAATGGAGTTTTTTCCCCATTACAGTAACATGCTTGCTATTAATCGGAGATTTTGTTTACTACTGTAGAAATTTCATATTCAATTATAATCTTCATTTAAGAAAATTAGTAAAATATCTGATTTTAGTTTTAAAATACACTAATGAATTTAGGTGCAGCCCGGCTGTACTTGCTGTAGTGGGCGAACCGCCATTGTTGAAAGATTATAAATCCGCAAACAAACAACTGAGGCCGTCATTCTACATATTATTGTAAATAAGTCCAGCAATAAAAAAAAGTCAGCATAACACTTTCATCAAAAATGGGAAATTAAAAGCTCAATGCAGGAAAACTTGAACACTTTTTTTTAAAAGAAAATATCTATTAGATTAAAGGTTTTCGTTTCAAATTCTTTCTTAAAAGTTGTAAAAAAACTTTCACTTTTGAAGCATTGCTATGGTTGAAGGGAAAATACAGATTAGGGCGATTTTTTTTGCGGGGGACGTTTTGAAATTTTATCAGAATGTTTAAGAAATATCGCTAGGAGCGTCGATCATCAATTTCGATCAGAGCTTTTGTCTTTACAAAACAAGGCCTGATTTGCCGTTAGGCCCGGGTCTAGGAGCTCCTGTTTTTAGGGCCCCCAACTTTTATTTAAAGAAATATTATAACGCTACAACCCTGGACGCGAACTGAATAGAAACTCTTTTAGTGCGGCGAAGGGCTCTTCTAACGACATCTTTCGCCAAACAAATGGAATTTCATATGATCCTCCTGACAAGGATTTATAGAATGTCTCTCTAAGTTGTTTGGTGTAGAGATCTAGCCTTTCAAATTTAGGGTATTATTGACATAAATACGTCTCTCTTTTCGGTACGGATACAGAGTTGCTCGGAATCGTGTACTGAAAAACGACATTTGTAAAATCCTTATAACTTCACGTCGAATTAGTCTATAGGGATAAACTACATACCATTGAGTGTAGAGGGAAATGACACGTTTCAAACAGACTGACCCATTAACACGGTCTGCTTTCTGACCTTTTACCACGTGAGGGAGGAATGTCTCCCTTAGTTTCAGTTTGCGCTTTCTCCTTATAAATCCATGGAGGAATCAGGTTTTGGAGATAAATTATCTACCATCCTCTAGAGGAGGCTGCAGTTTGCGCTTTCTCCTTATAAATCCATGGAGGAATCAGCTTTTGGAGATAAATTATCTATCATCCTCTAGAGAAGGCTGCAGTTTGCGCTTTCTCCTTATAAATCCATGGAGGAATCAGGTTTTGGAGATAAATTATCTACCATCCTCTAGAGGAGGCTGCAGTTTGCGCTTTCTCCTTATAAATCCATGGAGGAATCAGGTTTTGGAGATAAATTATCTACCATCCTCTAGAGGAGGCTGCAGTTTGCGCTTTCTCCTTATAAATCCATGGAGGAATCAGCTTTTGGAGATAAATTATCTATCATCCTCTAGAGAAGGCTGCAGTTTGCGCTTTCTCCTTATAAATCCATGGAGGAATCAGGTTTTGGAGATAAATTATCTACCATCCTCTAGAGGAGGCTGCAGTTTGCGCTTTCTCCTTATAAATCCATGGAGGAATCAGCTTTTGGAGATAAATTATCTATCATCCTCTAGAGGAGGCTGCAGTTTGCGCTTTCTCCTTATAAATCCATGGAGGAATCAGCTTTTGGAGATAAATTATCTACCATTCTCTAGAGGAGACTGCAGTTTGCGCTTTCTCCTTATAAATCCATGGAGGAATCAGGTTTTGGAGATAAATTATCTACCATCCTCTAGAGGAGGCTGCAGTTTGCGCTTTCTCCTTATAAATCCATGGAGGAATCAGCTTTTGGAGATAAATTATCTATCATCCTCTAGAGAAGGCTGCAGTTTGCGCTTTCTCCTTATAAATCCATGGAGGAATCAGGTTTTGGAGATAAATTATCTACCATCCTCTAGAGGAGGCTGCAGTTTGCGCTTTCTCCTTATAAATCCATGGAGGAATCAGGTTTTGGAGATAAATTATCTACCATCCTCTAGAGGAGGCTGCAGTTTGCGCTTTCTCCTTATAAATCCATGGAGGAATCAGGTTTTGGAGATAAATTATCTACCATCCTCTAGAGGAGGCTGCAGTTTGCGCTTTCTCCTTATAAATCCATGGAGGAATCAGCTTTTGGAGATAAATTATCTATCATCCTCTAGAGAAGGCTGCAGTTTGCGCTTTCTCCTTATAAATCCATGGAGGAATCAGGTTTTGGAGATAAATTATCTACCATCCTCTAGAGGAGGCTGCAGTTTGCGCTTTCTCCTTATAAATCCATGGAGGAATCAGGTTTTGGAGATAAATTATCTACCATCCTCTAGAGGAGGCTGCAGTTTGCGCTTTCTCCTTATAAATCCATGGAGGAATCAGCTTTTGGAGATAAATTATCTATCATCCTCTAGAGAAGGCTGCAGTTTGCGCTTTCTCCTTATAAATCCATGGAGGAATCAGGTTTTGGAGATAAATTATCTACCATCCTCTAGAGGAGGCTGCAGTTTGCGCTTTCTCCTTATAAATCCATGGAGGAATCAGGTTTTGGAGATAAATTATCTATCATCCTCTAGAGGAGGCTGCAGTTTGCGCTTTCTCCTTATAAATCCATGGAGGAATCAGCTTTTGGAGATAAATTATCTACCATTCTCTAGAGGAGACTGCAGTTTGCGCTTTCTCCTTATAAATCCATGGAGGAATCAGGTTTTGGAGATAAATTATCTACCATCCTCTAGAGGAGGCTGCAGTTTGCGCTTTCTCCTTATAAATCCATGGAGGAATCAGCTTTTGGAGATAAATTATCTATCATCCTCTAGAGAAGGCTGCAGTTTGCGCTTTCTCCTTATAAATCCATGGAGGAATCAGGTTTTGGAGATAAATTATCTACCATCCTCTAGAGGAGGCTGCAGTTTGCGCTTTCTCCTTATAAATCCATGGAGGAATCAGGTTTTGGAGATAAATTATCTACCATCCTCTAGAGGAGGCTGCAGTTTGCGCTTTCTCCTTATAAATCCATGGAGGAATCAGGTTTTGGAGATAAATTATCTACCATCCTCTAGAGGAGGCTGCAGTTTGCGCTTTCTCCTTATAAATCCATGGAGGAATCAGCTTTTGGAGATAAATTATCTATCATCCTCTAGAGAAGGCTGCAGTTTGCGCTTTCTCCTTATAAATCCATGGAGGAATCAGGTTTTGGAGATAAATTATCTACCATCCTCTAGAGGAGGCTGCAGTTTGCGCTTTCTCCTTATAAATCCATGGAGGAATCAGGTTTTGGAGATAAATTATCTATCATCCTCTAGAGAAGGCTGCAGTTTGCGCTTTCTCCTTATAAATCCATGGAGGAATCAGGTTTTGGAGATAAATTATCTATCATCCTCTAGAGAAGGCTGCAGTTTGCGCTTTCTCCTTATAAATCCATGGAGGAATCAGGTTTTGGAGATAAATTATCTACCATCCTCTAGAGGAGGCTGCAGTTTGCGCTTTCTCCTTATAAATCCATGGAGGAATCAGGTTTTGGAGATAAATTATCTATCATCCTCTAGAGAAGGCTGCAGTTTGCGCTTTCTCCTTATAAATCCATGGAGGAATCAGGTTTTGGAGATAAATTATCTACCATCCTCTAGAGGAGGCTGCAGTTTGCGCTTTCTCCTTATAAATCCATGGAGGAATCAGGTTTTGGAGATAAATTATCTACCATCCTCTAGAGGAGGCTGCAGTTTGCGCTTTCTCCTTATAAATCCATGGAGGAATCAGCTTTTGGAGATAAATTATCTATCATCCTCTAGAGAAGGCTGCAGTTTGCGCTTTCTCCTTATAAATCCATGGAGGAATCAGGTTTTGGAGATAAATTATCTACCATCCTCTAGAGGAGGCTGCAGTTTGCGCTTTCTCCTTATAAATCCATGGAGGAATCAGGTTTTGGAGATAAATTATCTACCATCCTCTAGAGGAGGCTGCAGTTTGCGCTTTCTCCTTATAAATCCATGGAGGAATCAGCTTTTGGAGATAAATTATCTATCATCCTCTAGAGAAGGCTGCAGTTTGCGCTTTCTCCTTATAAATCCATGGAGGAATCAGGTTTTGGAGATAAATTATCTACCATCCTCTAGAGGAGGCTGCAGTTTGCGCTTTCTCCTTATAAATCCATGGAGGAATCAGGTTTTGGAGATAAATTATCTACCATCCTCTAGAGGAGGCTGCAGTTTGCGCTTTCTCCTTATAAATCCATGGAGGAATCAGCTTTTGGAGATAAATTATCTATCATCCTCTAGAGAAGGCTGCAGTTTGCGCTTTCTCCTTATAAATCCATGGAGGAATCAGGTTTTGGAGATAAATTATCTACCATCCTCTAGAGGAGGCTGCAGTTTGCGCTTTCTCCTTATAAATCCATGGAGGAATCAGGTTTTGGAGATAAATTATCTATCATCCTCTAGAGAAGGCTGCAGTTTGCGCTTTCTCCTTATAAATCCATGGAGGAATCAGGTTTTGGAGATAAATTATCTACCATCCTCTAGAGGAGGCTGCAGTTTGCGCTTTCTCCTTATAAATCCATGGAGGAATCAGGTTTTGGAGATAAATTATCTATCATCCTCTAGAGAAGGCTGCAGTTTGCGCTTTCTCCTTATAAATCCATGGAGGAATCAGGTTTTGGAGATAAATTATCTACCATCCTCTAGAGGAGGCTGCAGTTTGCGCTTTCTCCTTATAAATCCATGGAGGAATCAGGTTTTGGAGATAAATTATCTACCATCCTCTAGAGGAGGCTGCAGTTTGCGCTTTCTCCTTATAAATCCATGGAGGAATCAGGTTTTGGAGATAAATTATCTACCATCCTCTAGAGGAGGCTGCAGTTTGCGCTTTCTCCTTATAAATCCATGGAGGAATCAGCTTTTGGAGATAAATTATCTATCATCCTCTAGAGAAGGCTGCAGTTTGCGCTTTCTCCTTATAAATCCATGGAGGAATCAGGTTTTGGAGATAAATTATCTACCATCCTCTAGAGGAGGCTGCAGTTTGCGCTTTCTCCTTATAAATCCATGGAGGAATCAGGTTTTGGAGATAAATTATCTATCATCCTCTAGAGAAGGCTGCAGTTTGCGCTTTCTCCTTATAAATCCATGGAGGAATCAGGTTTTGGAGATAAATTATCTACCATCCTCTAGAGGAGGCTGCAGTTTGCGCTTTCTCCTTATAAATCCATGGAGGAATCAGGTTTTGGAGATAAATTATCTATCATCCTCTAGAGAAGGCTGCAGTTTGCGCTTTCTCCTTATAAATCCATGGAGGAATCAGGTTTTGGAGATAAATTATCTACCATCCTCTAGAGGAGGCTGCAGTTTGCGCTTTCTCCTTATAAATCCATGGAGGAATCAGGTTTTGGAGATAAATTATCTATCATCCTCTAGAGAAGGCTGCAGTTTGCGCTTTCTCCTTATAAATCCATGGAGGAATCAGGTTTTGGAGATAAATTATCTACCATCCTCTAGAGGAGGCTGCAGTTTGCGCTTTCTCCTTATAAATCCATGGAGGAATCAGGTTTTGGAGATAAATTATCTACCATCCTCTAGAGGAGGCTGCAGTTTGCGCTTTCTCCTTATAAATCCATGGAGGAATCAGGTTTTGGAGATAAATTATCTACCATCCTCTAGAGGAGGCTGCAGTTTGCGCTTTCTCCTTATAAATCCATGGAGGAATCAGATTTTTGAGATAAATTATCTACCATCCTCTAGAGGAGGCTGCAGTTTGCGCTTTCTCCTTATAAATCCATGGAGGAATCAGATTTTTGAGATAAATTATCTACCATCCTCTAGAGGAGGCTGCAGTTTGCGCTTTCTCCTTATAAATCCATGGAGGAATCAGATTTTTGAGATAAATTATCTACCATCCTCTAGAGGAGGCTGCAGTTTGCGCTTTCTCCTTATAAATCCATGGAGGAATCAGATTTTTGAGATAAATTATCTACCATCCTCTAGAGGAGGCTGCAGTTTGCGCTTTCTCCTTATAAATCCATGGAGGAATCAGCTTTTGGAGATAAATTATCTACCATCCTCTAGAGCAGTGGTTCCCAAACTATTTTGGTCGTGGAACCCCAAAATTTGTTGCCAATGATCGCGGAACCCTGAATATTTTTTAATCAACGACTTTTCAAAATTTAATATCTGATATTAAATGAAACAAGTACTATTTTGGTATTTCAAATTTTATTGAATTAAGCAAAACTCAAAAAAATTTCAACATATAAATAATTAATAAAAATACAAAACATAAACTAAAATAAATGGAAAATATTTAATGTGAAGAATGCACCTGCTTCTTTGATTCCATGATTCTCTTAAAATTGGGCGTTAGGTTTGATAACTGAACTCGCATATCTGGTGCAGCATCAAGTCTGTTACGATATTTGGTTTTTGTCGCAACATATTTTGAAAACCCAGCTTCACACAAATAAGTGGTTGCAAACGGCAATAGAATTCGAATAGCCTGTTTTGCTAAATTTGGATATTCATCGAATACATCTGTCCAGAATATTGTTAATGAAACTGTTCTAAATTTGGCTTCTAACTGTGTATCCGAACTCAATTCAATCAAATATTCATAATCCATGGAATGAAATCCTTTTGGTTTTTCTTTTATTTTAAAAGGATTTTGTACCCAGTAATTATCTTGATTATCTAGGTTTTGAAAATAATCACTGAGTGATAGCTGTAAACTGGACATATGTGTTTTTATACCATCACGGATTTCCATATCTAAATCCAATTCAGATTCTTCGAGAAAATCACTAAGCGTCTGGAAACACTCGAAGTTATTTTGCTCCACAGCTGAAATCCAATATTGTATTTTCCTTGAAAAGGCAACCAATTTATCTTTTGTTTGGAATATGTTGACTTGTTTTCCTTGCAGAGCCAAACATAATTGGTTCAATTTTCCAAATATATCAGCAAGTGTATATAGCCAAGCCATATTATTTAATCTGTCTGATAATTCAAATTTATGACCAATAAAATAAGTCATCAGTTCCTTTCGCAATTCAAATATTTGCACAAGCATTTTACCACGCGATAATCATCTAACTTCCGTATGAAGAAGTAAAGTGGTGTGAAGACTACCCATATCTTCGCACATGGCTTTGAAAATACGTGATTGCAGTGGTTTACTTTTTGATAAAATTAATAATCTTCACTGCTTCGTCTAGAACAGATTTAAATGTCACCGAAATCCTTTTTGTTACTAATGCACATCTGTGAATAATACAATGAGTACTGTTACAGTTTTTTACAACATTTTTAATCCGTGCTACAGCACCACTCACTTTTCCTGTCATTGCTTTTGCTCCATCGCTGCATACTTCAATACATTTTCCCCAGTTAATTTCATGCGTTGTCATAAAATTATCAATGCAGTTAAATATATTCTCCCCCGTGGTGTTAATGTTCACACTTTCACATAAAAGCAAATCTTCGTCAATTTTTTTATTAAAATCATACCGAACGAAAACAAGCAAAATTGTTAATCCAGCAACGTCTGTGGACTCATCTAGTTGTAATACATAAGCGTCACACGCCTGCAACCGTGAAATAAGTTCTATTTCAATGTCATCGGCAATATCGTTAATACGCCTTTTTACAGTATTGTTAGAAAGAGACACACTTTCAACTTGTTAACTATACCTTTCGCTCAATACACACGAAACGATATCTTGAACACGAGGTTTAATAAGTGATTCACCAATTAACATGTGCCTCGCCTGCTAGGGCGATACGGTAAGATACTTTATACGACGCTTCCGTTATCTTTTGATTATCTGTTTTGAATTTTTTTACCATAAAACTCTTGCTTTTATTATGGCTTTCAAGTTTTCGTTTAAAAAAAGAAATATATTTGCCTTTATCTGTTGGGTGACTTTTTTCCAAATGCCTCAGTAGTTTTGCTGGTGCTAAAGAGCTGTTTGCCAATATTTTGTTGCAAAGCAAACAAACCGCATCTGGAGCCTCCTCGTCACCAGTACTAGTAAATCCAAACGACAGGTAACTAGTATCATATTTACGTCTTTTCGTTGATACCACCTGTCCAAAATTGGAAGATGAGGCTGTAGCTGTACGGAACTGGAAGTTGATGGCATTGCGGGTTCCAGAATACCTTTATCTGTTGGTTCCGCTATTTCTGCATTACTACTAACAACGTCAGTTTTCTTTAACGACCCATTTTCTAACCAACGATCCATTTTAAGGGCAATTTTTATGTTTTAGATATTACGGTATTTCTTTTGATATTGAAACTTTGTTTACGACCTGAATTACAGTTACTGTTAATAATACAAGGGCACAATAGCATTGACGCAAATGGATGGTTAACCGACTTTGTTTACAAACAAACTAGCCCTTCTACCAGTCTTCCAGTGTATCCTTCCGCCCATGTATTTCTACCGGAAATAGTGTGAAAAGGCTCCGTTTTTTTAGGTTTTTTCAATAATCCACAGTTTTTAATTTTTTTATACTTTACTTTTCTTATTTTTTTTCTTTTCCATCTAATCGATGTCGTTTAAGAATATGCAATGCAGACAAGTCAGTGATTATGATGAAAACAAATAAAAACGTGCTTTGCATGGATCAACTGGTGCCGTTATAAGAAGCCAAGGGACATAGATAATCGCCAAAGCAGTAACCCGGAAAAGATGTTTGGAATATGCCACTATGGCCATCTATTGGTAGGATCGAAAGTTTGATCCCGGTTGAGCATCCATACACCAGTATATTGCACACAAAAAAATTACATACATTTTGGGGGTCGGTTGTAAACTTTCCGAGGGAAAAGTGAATATATTAAACACCATTCTTATTTTTTTTAATCAAATAAAATTTGTCCCGCGGAACCCCTAAATTTTTTCGTGGAACCCCGGGGTTCCGCGGAACCCACTTTGGGAACCACTGCTCTAGAGGAAGGTTGGCCATTTATCGTCTCCCCTCTCTGTCTTTTGTACCGCGCGAGGCCAAAAAGTTTTGATAGATGTGAAATATCGGAACGAGAGGAAGCCGTGGTTCGCTGTGACTAAAAGCTTTATTGGAGCTAAGAGTGAAGTTACAGAGTATGCGCTGGCCTTTTATAGGGCCTTACAAGGAAATACGTATCTAGTCCAGTGACACAATTAGGACGATATACGCTTGAAGGTATAGTAGGGACTGGCGGATGTAAGAAGAAGATCTCTCAGAACCAGGTCGGTCTCACGACCTTTTGTGATCTCTATATATACGAAATATGTGATTACATTAAACTTATAGATCCGGGTTGTCGCTAAGTTCAACAAAAAGTATTCAAGAGACCTTGCGTTACCGCGCGACCTGTACTTACCCGATTTTTTGCAATCAACTTGTATTTTGATCCTTCTCCCCCCAGGTTCCCAACGAGGAGGACTCGGACGAGCCGCGGCGAAACGGGGACGACGACGAGTTCGACACCCCTCCCCGGGACGACCCCCACATATCATCGGACGACAGGAAGCGGTCGCCGACCCCTCCCAACCACCGGTCGGCCGCCAAGTACACGAGGCGCAAGCTGAAGGACGTCGACTTCGAGGCAGTGATCGAGGAAGACAAAGAAGGAGGTTCGGCCTCGGATTGTCAGTCGCCGCGGAGGGTCCGCCAGGACTCCGTGACGCAGACGCGTCCGATCGCCGAACCACCCCACTTCCCGAGATCTGCGGGCGGCAACAGCGGCGCAGACGACTTCGTCCGGTCCACCATCCCCGTCCACATGCTGGACACCTGCCGAGAGCCCACCCCGGAGACCGATTCCGATTCGTGGAGGGTGGTCAAGACGGCTTCTGAGGAGTGCGTCCGGCCCCCTTACATGCTGAAGCCCTACAACAGCAGGAGGAGACCCAGGTCCATGATCGAAGGGAGTGGCTCAAAACTAGGCGGGAGTCCCAGCAACGGTAAATACACCCCCGATTTCTCGTCCTCTTCTTCCAAGTCCTACCGCCCGGAGAGCAAGACGCCGAGGCAGATGGGGGCCTTCTATCCGGCCAGGGTGTACCGGGTGGACCCCCAGGCGGACCCGGCTTCCCGAAGCGCGTCCAGCTCCAGAGAGGAGTCGGACTACATGGAGACGGCGACCAACAACGGCGTCCGGATGGCTCCCCCGCCGCCCCCGCAGAAGCGCAGCGATCTCTTCACGCGCAGCATCAGCTGGGACGCCAAGTTCCGCAGCAAGGACCGATCCCCGAACAATTCCAGCGGCGGCAGGAAGGCGTCCAATCCCGGCAGCAATTCCACCGAGGACAGGTAAGGGACCACTGAATTCTGTAACGCTCATAGTCCACGGGGGTCTTCTTTCTTTCCCCTGTGCTCATAACCAGAGAGTATAGAGAGCGCCTTCAATGCCAGACTCTCGTAAGGCCGCGGTGTCAACATTGAAACAAAAATCCAACATCACGTGGTTTTAGCGCTGCCACATTTGGCGTTATGATATCTGCAGGATTTCCAAATTTGGCGCACTTTCTTCTTTTTGGTGATAAGGCGTTCTGTCCGTATTCAACTTCTTAACATATACAGGGTGCGTTCCATAAGTAATGCGACCAAATTCATAAAAAATCATATATTGGATGTATTCGTACAATTAGTTAAAAGTCTTCAAAATAGCATCCTTCTGCGTCGATACATTTATGGAGGAGGTTTTTCCAGGCCTGGAAGGCATCCTGGAAAGCCTTCTCCGGGAGGTAATTTACAGCCGATGTAACATGAGCCTGGATGTTTTCAATTGTGTCCCAATGTTTCCCTTTCAGGGCTCCTTTTAAGCGGGGAAACAAAAACAAAGTCTGGGGGAGCCAGGTCGGGCTTGTAGGAGGCTGACGAACCAGTGGGGTATGCGTCCTGGCCAGGAAATCGTTGACAACGAAGGAGCTGTGGCTTGGCGCGTTATCGTGAGGAAGTTTCCATGCGTCCGTGATGTCACTTCGGCAGCGCGCGACCCTCCTTTCTAGCCAGGACCCATACCCCACTGGTTTCCCAGCGTCCCTACAGTCCTGACCTGGCTCCCCCAGACTTTTTTTTTGTTTCTTCGCTTAAAAGGAGCCCTGAAAGGTAAACATTGGGACACGATTGAAAACATCCAGGCTCATGTTTCATCGGCTCTAAAGGACCTCACAGAGAAGGCCTTCCAGGCCTGGAAACTCCGCCTCCATAAATGTATCGACGCAGGAGGGTGCCATTTTGAGGATTTTTAACTAATAGTACGAATATGTCGAATAAATGATTTTTATGAATTTAGTCGCATTACTTATGGAACGCACCATGTATGTAGGTATTTACTTATTTTCAAACAATATGCGCTAAATTTGTCCTCTTCATTCAAATATAATTTTCTTTGTGTTCAATACTCGAAGAAACGAAACTCTTTATATTTCTCAGGTTTTATTGTTCATATTTTCTTATTGAACTATGAAAAATAACAATTGAAAGAACTTCGCTTATGGTAAATTTTTTACATAAAAACGTAATGCAATTATTTCAAAAGTACAAAGTAAGAAAAATCTCTTTAATTCATCTGTTAAACTCCCTTAAATTGTGCCACTCGTTCAAAAAAAAAAAAAAACGATATTTAAATACGAAATTAAACACAAAACCATATTACAATACTTTGATCTCGTTTAGTTCTTAAAGTCGCCAAGGCCTGAAAAGTAACATTGGCGCATGAATGAATTGGCATTTCCACCTATCACGTGGTTTCAATGATGCGCACTCGGAAATCAACATTTTTATTCCTCTATTTGTATCATTACTCTATGGTCTCAGATGTTTGCATCACGATGATGACGTCATATTCGCTCTACTACAGTCCATTCATGCTCGAAGACTACGACCGCTAATTTCGAACCCTGTCTGTAGCATTAACTTGTCTCATGTGATTCTCAACCCTGTCTGTGGATCAGGTACGGACGGGTGGACGTGAACGACTGGAGGGGGGCCCGTCACTCAAGGAGACGGCACAGGGGGGCCGGAGGTGTGTCTCAGGAATCCAGGATCCCGCGGCCGAAACTGAGACCGAGGTTGGCGGAGGAACCGATGGACTTCCAGACGACGGACACCGTTAGGTCACCGGTCACTTCGTCGCTGCCGGCGCTGCAGCAGCAGCCGTCAGAAGTGCACAGGAACTGCAAAAGCGAGGTGCTGATTCCCAGGTTCAAGCAAGAGGGCGGGCCTGTCTACATGCAGCCAAGGTAGGTAAGAGAAGATCTTCATATCCGAATTATCCCTCCCCAAAGCCGATCTCAAGAATCTACAGGGTGCACGGTGAAAGATAGGTACTTAAAAATTAAGTAAAATGTACCCATTTTTGATTGCATTCGATGTTTATCATAGCTCTGAATACACAAGTTTCATTTGTGAAAGAGACGTACTTAAAAATGAGTAAAAATGAATAAAAAGAGCAGTTGCTTGCCTACATAGGCTGCCTTCGTAAGTCAGTTTCAATAAATTTCAACAATTACAACCAGGACTTGCCGGGAATCGAACCCAATCCGTCTGCCTGATTTCGTCCGCACCGAAGTCTAGGGCCTTATCCGTTGTAGAACCTAGGCGACGTGAATAAGTTATAAACCGAAGTAATGTTAAAAAGATGTGGCAAAGATAATTGAGTTATAATAACTCGGCTTCCATTTAAGCAATCGACATCAAATGATGTGGAAAACCATCTTCTGAACAACTATTTTAAGGTTGCCTTGTCGCTTTGTCTTGAACAGAATCTGAGATTAGCAGTATTAAACCATACTGTTCATTTTTGAGAAAGTACAATTACTTAAATTTGAGTACGCCCATCGCTCATTTACGATGCAATTACACTAAAAGAACATCGAGTATGTTCATGTACTCATTTTTAAGCACATTTGTTTTTACAATATGGCCATAAAATAAGTTCTCTTGTTTAGACGCATCTGTAGTTAAAACTTTCATATTAAGGGTATTAAAGGCATGAGAAGATTTCGGTAAAATATATTGGAGTTCGTCGATGCGGGAATTTTGGCGCTGTCCGAGCCGAAATCGGGGATAATATATGTAAAAAAAAAAGTTGCGCTAGACACACTAATTTAGTGTTTAAACACAAAGGAAATAAGCCTTTATTCATCAGAATTAGGACGCACATTGGATGCAATTTGTTATACTCAAGAAAAGTCATCACATTGTAAATAGTTTATGTGGTTCTGGGGAACCTAATTCTGGTGAATAAAAGATTTTTTTCATATGCGGAGTACATATACGGAGCGTTCATGTAAAACCAAACATGTCAAACATATATATAAAAAAAATATTATATAAGCGTTGAATTTTATATAAAAAGAAACTTATCTCTATCCTTTTTCGCAATAAATAAATAATAACATTTCCAAAAATATCCTTTTTATTTTAAAACTTGAAAATCTGGAGGTCCATACAAATGCATGCATCTGCCAAATTTTTTTTTACTGTTTTCCTCGATTTACGACGTTGGTTCTTGCATGCACGCTTCTCATATGTACTTCTACATTCGAAGAAATTCTTATTATACCTATGCATTTCACGAAATGCATCTTTAAATGGAAATTCATCAAAAGTAACGTGCAATTGTCATCTGATATTTGTTTCAATATTTATAGGTATATATTATTATAGATGTATTTTATGCGGTATTACTGGGTTCAATTTCGATTGTGCAAAGTAGTATACATGTCGATCCCTCATTATTCCATTAGACTATCGTGGCGCCATCTTTTGACAATTCCCAATAATAAAATTAATTTACAATAGATAAAATAAAGTATAATCACTTTACTTTTCAGTAATATAATTTAAACTTCTTAAACTGGTATATTATCCTGATTCTTATTATACCTATGCATTTCACGAAATGCATCTTTAAATGGAAATTCATCAAAAGTAACGTGCAATTGTCATCTGATATTTGTTTGAATATTTATAGGTATATATTATTATAGATGTATTTTATGCGGTATTACTGGGTTCAATTTCGATTGTGCAAAGTAGTATACATGTCGATCCCTCATTATTCCATTAGACTATCGTGGCGCCATTTTTTGACAATTCCCAATAATAAAATTAATTTACAATAAATAAAATAAAGTGTAATCACTTTACTTTTCAGTAATACAATTTAAACTTCTTAAACTGCTATATTATCCTAGATTCTCGAATGTTTATTATTTTAATGTCGTGATTTCAGAGAGATTTCCTCCACGTTTCAGGAGAAGGCGGTATCGCCCACTGACGCCAAAGGATTTACCAATGACCGGAAGTGAATCCTCCTGAAGGCGGAAGTGGGCCTACGTCAGAACGAACCGAACGAAACAGGGCAAACATGCTGTGATGTCACACAGAAACTTGCAAAAAAAAAAAAAAACTCGCTTTTGAAGTACGGTTTTTGTGAAAAGTTTTTTTTGCGAGATCTAGTCAACTCCTTAGGCAGTTTAGAAGAAGAAGAAAAAGACTTGTTCTGAAATATATTAAACTACATAACTTCCAAAGAAAAACAATACGAAAAGAATAACTAAACTGCTTGATTCGTCGAGCCTATCTCTATATATAACTACTTACACGCTCTCTGCACACATGCCCTGCAAAAAAATATCTGAGGTTTTTTCTTCTGCCAAGACACAATTGTAAACCCGCAACATGCTTTGCAGTCGCCATTTTCATTTGTGATGCTTCTTACCCTATTGGTTGAAAAAGTGAATTAGTTCTTGAAATGGATACGATTGGAAGAAAGAGACTGTCATCCTATTGGCTCATCAGAATTGCATTGGAATTTCCAAACTGTGATCTACTACTTTTGATTGGCTGTAATAGAAAAGACATTTTCTTTTCTTTAGAGTGAATGAAATGCATTCTTAGGGCAGACATAACCTGATTACATGAACTCCGATTAAATGGCGGTTGAGAAGCCCCATTGGTTCCAACGAATCAGCAAACGAGTTTTGGCGAATTGACCAATGGGCTCACTTAAAACCTGTAAACAATGTGACGTCACAGCTGCCATTTAACCGGAGCCGAGCAGCAAGAATAACACTTTTATTAAACTGAATAGACTTTATTTATTGAGTATTATTTGAGAACCTTTTTAGGCCTTTCAGTTATATAATCGTAATATCAGTTTTATTTTTAAAAAAAAAAATTACATGTGACCAGGTTATATTTTTCCTACGTCCAAGAAAATACTTTATGCTAAAGTATGTATAAATTGGAATGTTTCTTATCCAGTTGGCGGATTTAAAACTACTTAAGTGTCTTGCTATCATCCATCTTTTTTCGGCACTTAAATGTCTATGGGGTGAAAATAAAAATTTGACTAATAATAAGCATGTAATTTTTTTAATGCAGATTACCTCAATATACACTTACATGAAAATAGGTTTTTATAACATTAATATTAATAAAATTCTAATATTAAAAAAAGATTTAAAAAATACAGAGTTATTAAAGAAAATGCATATTAAAGTACACTATATTTAAAAATGCATTACAATAGTGATTACTTAGTTTTTATTAGTCAAATTAAATTATCGCTCATAGACGTAAGACGTGATCAAAGCGCCTACGAGTGACTTGTTTCCACTTTTTACTCAGGGTGGCAACAAAATTCTGGAAAAAAAGTTCCCTGATATTTCCCTGACTTCCATGATGGTATCACAAAATTTCCCTGACTTTAAAATTACATTAAGAAACATTGAAATATATGCTTTGTATAAAAACAAAGTATCCACGCTACAATACAATAAATTTACTGCATTATAAATAAAAATTTATAAGCAATATTTATTGTCAGTTAAAATAATTATTTATGGATACACAAATTATACAATTGTGGCAGGCATAATAGTAATTAATCATGTTCTCTGTAAGCAGAGAATGCAAATTTTTCCAACTATTTCTTTTGGAGATAATTTTAAATGTTTTATATGCTTAATATTTCCTATTCCAATCTTCAATAAATCACATTCATTAGCCCCTCACAAGTTGCTCACAATTTCAAGGTCCAATGAACCTTGCTTTTGCTGCTCCCTCAGCAGTGGTTCACGTTTTTACAAAAATAAAACTAAAAATATGTAAATGTGCATAACCATACTTTTTAAAAAAAAATCTTTTTCAGAACTAAAAGGAAATATTGACAACTAAATTACCTAGAATAGAGTGCATAATGGAGGATAATTGCTGTTTTAATGATCCAAATTTGAAAATTTCCCTGATTTTTTGTGAAATTTCAAAAACTTCCCTGACTTTTCCAGAATAAAAAAATTCCATGACAATTCCCTGATTTTCCGGTTTTCCAGGTTATGTTACCACCCTGGTTATTGATATTGTCTTTCTAGTGTTATTGTATTTTTCACGAAATGAAAATGCTCTCATTTTTGTTGCGCTTCCTAGAGCTACGTACAGAAATTTTCGTATAATGATTAAAAAGTTTTATATTAAAAATATTAGTAAAATCAAATTAGTAAACGGGTAATCTAGTCACGATTATTTAAAGTTTTATTTTTGTTTTATTAAAATAATATGTTTTATTTTTAGTGTATATAAAATAGGTTTTTCTAATAAAGTTATGAAAGGAAAATGCAAGCTAGATCCTGATATTTCATTTAAATGTTACAAATTTAAGCAGATGAAATACACAAATATTCTATATATTATTTAAAAACGATTATATTATGAATAATAAGAGTTTAAAAATGCACATTATTAAACATTTAAATGACAATCATCTCTTCATTAACTAAATGGCCTGAAAACTTATACAGCCATTCCAATATAAAAGAGAAATCTACAGCTTTGAAAAAAAATATAAAAATTACATTAAAGCCGATAGGAACAGATGTAGTATAGGAAATTTGGCGCGTTTTTGTTTTTGGCGACGAAAAATTGCTGTTAAACAGCGCTATGACGTCATAGGATTGCCAGATTGAAAGTCGCCCCAAGAATCGGAACATACCAACAATGTCCGGTGGGGTTGCCATACTATAAATTTATCGCCCCTATAAAACACGCCAAAAAAAAAAACCTCGCACGCCAAATGTCCTATACTACATCTGTACCAGCCTATACTTAAATTATAAAAATTAACTTGCCTTTTCATATATATTTAAAAACTTTTACTAATATAAAAAAATTAATTACAACTTTAAATAAAATCATGATATTTAAGTGGTCATTTTATGAACCACATTTTGTATATTGTTATTTATTCTGAATTCTGTTTACATGATTTATCATATATTTAGTGAAAAAATTCATGTAACTTAGAACCATTTTTTATTCTACTTAATACGAGAGTTTATGCTATACATTGTCTTTTTTTTTTTTAAGCCAACTTCTATATCCAAATACTTTTTTTTTTTCGATTACTATCAGCATTGCTTGTCTATGAATCTTTATATACCTAAATAAAATTTCTAAGCTTTATTGATGCATATTTAAATGAAACTTTATATGTGCGATTAAATAACTGGTGCAACTTCATTTTTATATAAAGTTTGTGTTCTTAAAATTGTTACTAGAAACGGGCACTATCAAACTATGCTGTAGGGAGACTTTCTATCTTGATGTAGTGCCACAAATGTAACCCTGATAACGTTTAAGTTCCTAAAAATATATTATTTGTTTTGGTGTAAATATTAAAAGTGGACATCCATTTGAGTGCTTAGTAGTTATAACTTTAATTGGAAGAATATTTATATTTGTAAAATCATAAATTAAGTATTTAAAAATTCAAAATGGTAATACAAAAATGTCTTTTCTGAATTTATAATAGAATAGATTCAATGTATTTGTTTCAATTATGGTTGTTTTTATGTAATGTGATAAAGAATATATATTTTATAATTCCTTGAGATAAAGCTTAATTCGATTAACTTAATGTGTTTCGTTAAGTATTTGTTCAGTACTCAGTATTATAACAGCTTCAGTATAAAAAAAAATTGCCAAACCTCCCAACTTTAGTCGAAATTGTTTCAAATGTCTTGTTTAAAATTGTTATTTGAATATCAAGTAAGACTTAATGATTGAATTAACTTTAAAAAATTTAATATAAAAAAATACAAAAGTAATTGGGTTACTTGGGGATAACCTAACAAGACCTTGAAAATAAAAACTATAAATAGGCTCAACTGCGCAAATTTACAAATCTGATTTAATAAAAATAATTCATATGTTGCCTTCAAAAACAAATGAAAAATTAGATGCATCAGACGTCTCATATTTGGCGTTTGTATCTATCCCATAATTACAAGCGTAGTGACCAAACAAATAAAAGCAAAGTTGTCTGCCGAAGGGAAGATTTCGAAACTACCAGCAAGTTTCTATCAAGAAACGTCACATGAAACTGCCGCATTACTCAAATACTCAGAATTTAAAAACTTTATCATTATTATTTTATAATTGTATTGAGAGTATTCAAATTCCATTGAAAGTTTGGTTCATAGTGTTTAGTACTATGTTTTTCGGTGGAAGGATTAATCTCTACAGCATAAATGCTTATGATCAGGGTATCCAGTCCCCGAGTATAACTTCGTACATTTCAACACAATATTTTTAAACTTTTACGCTACATGTAAACATGGCAGAAACAAATGCCCGTTCTTTTGGCATAGAATTCTTAATAGGAAATTATAACCCAATACAGCATCAAACCAGTTTTTATACTGAAGCTGTTACCTCCGTCTATAAGAAACTTGTATTAACCAAAACCGGCTGTTAACAAATTAATGAAAGAGCTAATACTAAATATAGCCAAAAAATATAGACAAACTTAAAATATATATATATATATTTATTTTAAACCTGGTGTTTATTTATTTTAAAAATGGTTTACTGAGTTTCAAACACAGATATACTTTGTTTTTAAAATTCCTGAACAATAATATAATTTTATCAGCTGTTTTTTAAATAGGATAAATAAAAAAAAATTCAAATAATTACTGCATTTAAAATAAATAATACTATTTCAAAAAGATTAAAATTACTTTAGTGTAGAAATTATGATAAAAACTATTAATTATATGTTTTTGATATTTTTTATTTTAAATATAGTTTATCAGTTTAAATTTTTTTAAAAATAACAAATTGAACTTAATATCTATTTAAATAAGGTTATTTATTTTTTTTACAAAAAAAAAATCTTTAATTTTTGGTATCTTTATAATATTATTTATAATTCTGTGTATCCTATAATTTTAAAACCTTCATATTTGATAAAAATAAATCCATTTTTTTTTTCACATATTCTAAAAAAAATACTTTTGTAATTATTACATAAATTAAATATTTTATGACAACTAAGAATAGCAGGGTACAAATAATAAATCTCTAATTTATATGAGTTTTTAATTCCATTAACTGAGGTGAAAAAATTAATGATTATCAAACAAGTCATGCAAAAACCTAACAAATATCATAGTGCATTTTTAAACTATTAATCAAATATGAAAGATGTCACATAAAGTCAACTATTCTTCTAAGTAATAAAATTATCACAATAAACATTCAAAATATTTTTCAATGTTCACTGTGATGTGTGACTATACATAGAAGTTTTGATACAAGTAGGAACTCAATTGTATATTGCTTCTAATTTAACATTGCTGTTTCAAATCTTCCCCAAATTGCTTATATCCTAAAAACGAAAAGCTATGCAACCGATTGAATTTATTTTATCGGGGTTCCAATGCAGGATTTAGAGTATAAAATGTGCTATAGTATAACTAAACTAAACAACCTGGATGAGTTAGGCTGAGTCAACTGTAAAGTTTCTGTAAAAATATTTATTGTCAATTATACTTGTGCATAAAAAAAAAGATGTGATAGTCTGTTTTATAAAAATATTGGAAATATGTTGTGTTATTTTTTCTTGCTTAAAAACTGAACTCTATACACATTCTTAATAGAATAATTTATAAAACATATATGTTTCTGAGGCACACTTATTTAAAAAAATAATTAGGGATGAATAACAGGGTGGCAACAAAATTCTGGAAAAAAAAGTTCCATGATTTCCATGATGGTGTCACAAAAATGTCCCTGATTTAAAAATTACATTAAGAAATGTTGAAATACATGCTTTGTATAGAAACAAAGTATCCACGCTACAATAAATTTATTGCATAAAAAATTATAAGCAATACTTATTGTCAGTTAAAATAATAATTTATGGATGCAACACAAATTATACAATTTCGACAGGCACACTAGTAATTAACAAGTTCTCTGGAAGCAGATAATGCAAAAAAAAGCAAGTTTTTCCAATTATTTCTTTTGGAGATAATTTTAAATGTTTTATATGCTTCATATTTCCTATTCCAAACTTCAATAAATCACATTTTTATTAGCCCTCACATGTTGCTTACAATCTAAAGCCCTACATACTTTTGCTTCTCCCTCCAGCAGTAGTTTACGTTTTTACAAAAATAAAACAAAATATGAAAATGAGTATAACCATGCTTTTTTTAAAAATTCTTTTTCAGAACTAAAAGTAAATATTGACAACTAAACTACCCAAAATAAAGGGCATAACAGACAATAATTGTCGTTTTAATGATACATATTTGAAAATTTACCTGATTTTTTTGTGACATTTTGAAAAATTCCCTGACATTTCCAGAATTGCTACTCTGAATATTTAGGATAGGGGTTTTGCTGGATATTGGATATCCAGCGTATATTACATACCGGATATCCAAACTGAATTTTGACGGATATTTGGCTGTTTTTTTTTTTTTAAAGAAAACATCTTCTCTTAACCGTTCTTTACTAAATTGTTCATATTCATACTGATTTTGAAACGTCCGAAGCTGTACTGTAAGATGCATTTAAAAATGTTTCTTCTGGATATTGGATAATCACAGGATAGTTAAAAATTAGCGGGACAGGCCGGATACTGGATAGTTACCAGATATCCATTTTATCTGAAAATAATGAACATTTTTGTTTTATAACATAATTTCTATTTTCAATACTTTTTTTCTTTCGATAATGTTACAACATGTCAAAGTAAATCAGTCTGGTCACCTTACCTTAAAAAATATAATGAATGGTCCAACAGAGGGCCACAAGAATGATGCAGGGTATTATGGATGCAACGAATTATGGAGACTGGATTAGAACTTTAAGTATGTATACATTCAAGGAGAGGACTAGAGGAAACCTTATTCAGCTTTTCAAATTTATCAAATCGGTTGATGTGGTGGGATTGGAATTTAATATTGAGCTTTTGAAATAAAGTAAGCTATAAATACTGCTGAATCAGAAAACAATCTGCGACAAGTGATACTTTAAAAGAAATTTTTAATTTGTACAAATGAATTTCACAATAATTTACACATTGTATCATATACAAGTACGAAATGCTTACTTACATAATAGGATCTACACTTATCACCTTCATTTATCAATGAATGGCCGTTTCGAAAACCTGTTAAAAAGAATCGAGTAAAAAGATAACTTTTTATCGATACAAATTCTAGAAACTCCTCCAAATTTCATTCTCTGGAACACAGGATAAAATCTAAAATAAATTAGATATATAAATAGTAGTACATACGACTAACAATATAGTATAATTTAGAAGTAATTTAAAAAATGAAAAACACCAAAGTCCAAGAGCAATATGAAAATATAAATGGAGAATATTTTACAAAAGCTCTATTACACTATAAATCAACATGCCTGGAACAATTTTGCTACTTGGTTTTCAGAACAGCAGCTTCCACTTCAGCAGTACATTGTTATCTCTAAAGTCGCTAATTTGTGTCAAAATTGACCCTTAGACAGGATCCATTCCAACGGGCAGTTGGCTGAATTGAGCAGTCGTAAATTTAGCATGGGCAGTCGTGAAATTGGAATTAAAAAATTAAAAACACACAATTGAATTGTTGAGGTTAACTTAAATCTGTTTTTATTATAATTTTTTTTTCAAATTCCTCAAACAGAGATGGGTTAAAGAAAAGTCAACACTTCTATACATATGACATTTATTGAAGCACATTCCAGCATTTATTGAACACCAATTAATTCTGAGTTTACCAAGGTCATCGCCGGACATATGATTTTTGCGGCCATAGGCAAAAAATGCATGATATTTCAATTTAGCAAACTTTTTCAAACTATTAGGAGCCATGCAAAAAATACAATGTTCTTTTGTAAAAAAAAATGCAGCTTGCAGCCCTAGGCTACTGCCTAGTCTACCTAGTGGATGGCAATGTCCAAGGTGATAAAAGGATTTCAAAATTAAATTACCACAAAAGTTTTAAAAAATTGGTGGAGTGCCCCCTTATTCTTTAATTTACTCCATCGCATATACATCCGTAACTTCTTATCCCAATTTTTTTTTTGCCATAACATAATTTATTCATGGGATATTCTTCATGTACACACTCGCAGATAATTTTTTTAAAAACACTTTTGGGACTCGGGGGACCTCAAACTGTGTAGGAATACCACATTCCCACCATCAACAGAATTACTTTAATAGTAGTTCCAGTAGTGGTATTTTTCATAATAAAATAAAAATTGAAACCCACATACATATTTGTAAAGCAACCAAAGTAAAAAAAAAAAGTATTTCTTACCTTTACCTTGATATACCATGGCTTGAATTGAGTCACACTGAAGCTTGCTGCATTATTCTAGTCTATAAACAAAAATAAAAGTTACTTTAGACGTATTTTTTAAAAAGCTATAAAACAATTTTATCCTAATTGTAAATATTTCAGAATTTACAATGTTTGTTTATAAATATTACAAATTAATGATGTATTAATAACTAGCATTATTAATAACTAGCTATATAGTCTTATCGTGCTGGGAACACATATAGATTAAAAAATAGAATGCCCCTGCCAGGTTTTGAACCGCTAGTTCCCCGACTTCATAAAAAATCAATGAAGAAAATTAAAATTACAAAGAAAGTATTTCTACTATTTTATCTTAAAAAAAGGATTTGCAAATAATATTTATTTGAAAAAATAACTGTTAATATTTTATATATAATTAATATAAAAAATTAAATTCATTTTAACAGAAATTAAAGAGAATAATTTTCTTTCTAGCAAAAAATAAAATATGTTACAATAAAAATAAAGAAAATTTAAGTGAAATAATTTTGAATGAACTACCCAAAAAATATTTTTAAAATTTATAAACTACAGAAATCAAAAATAGATGTTGCCACGTATACCCTCACTACGGCCCTACAATTTCTATCGAGTGGCAACTTTAAATATTAATTAAAATTAATTAAAATTTATAAATTCCGACTCAAAGGCGTACCATTAGAGGTTGAATGTTACTTTAAAATTTCTGTGCAGAGGAATTGGGTGTTTTGTGTGCAACACACTCTTATTATTATATATATTTACTGAATTAAATTAATAATACACTGTCTAAACATAGATAGCTTTTGAATTGGAAATTCATGAAATTAGATGCAATATTTATCAAGTAGAAATTAAAATATTCATGTGTACTATTAGGGCCGAAAAACAAGTGTATTGTTCATATTTTACAATACAATATATTAATGATACAATTTATAAATACATAACATATTGTGTAAACAACTTCATGAGAACATATTATTGCAATCCTCAACCAAATTAAATACTTTGTCATCGTTATCTTCAAAATATCTGATTCAAGGTTACTAGCTTCTCACACTGAATTAACCGTGATTCTATGTAAAATTTCCTTTATAATCACATTCTATGTAAAAATCCCTTTATAATCAGATTCTAAAATTCCTATTATAATCAGATTCTATGTAAAAATCTCTTTATAATCAGTTTCTAAAATTCCCTTTATAATCAGATTCTAAAATTTCCTTTATAATCAGATTATATGTAAAAATCCCTTTATAATCAGTTTCTAAAATTTCCTTTATAATCAGATACTAAAATTCCCTTTATAATCAGATTCTATGTAAAAATCCCTTTATAATCAGATTCTAAAATTCCTATTATAATCAGATTCTATGTAAAAATCTCTTTATAATCAGTTTCTAAAATTCCCTTTATAATCAGTTTCTAAAATTCCCTTTATAATCAGATTCTAAAATTCCCTTTACAATCAGATTCTAAAATTTCCTTTATAATCTGATTCTATGTAAAAATCCCTTTATAATCAGTTTCTAAAATCTCCTTTATAATCAGATACTAAAATTCCCTTTATAATCAGATTCTATGTAAAAATCCCTTTATAATCAGATTTTAAAATTCCCTTTATAATCAGATTCTATGTAAAAATCCCTTTATAATCAGATTCTAAAAATTCCTTTACAATCAGATTTTAAAAATCCCTTTATAATCAGATTCTATGTAAAAATCCCTTTATAATCAGATTTTAAAATTCCCTTTATAATCAGATTCTATGTAAAAATCCCTTTATAATCAGATTCTAAAAATTCCTTTATAATCAGATTTTAAAATTCCCTTTATAATCAGATTATATGTAAAAATCCCTTCATAATCAGATTTTAAAATTCCCTTTATAATCAGATTCTATGTAAAAATCCCTTTATAATCAGATTCTAAAAATCCCTTTATAATCAGATTCTAAAAATCCCTTTATAATCAGATTCTAAAAATCCCTTTATAATCAGATTCTAAAAATCCCTTTATAATCAGATTTTAAAATTCCCTTTATTATCAGATTTTAAAATTCCCTTTATTATCATATTTTAAAATTCCCTTTATAATCAGATTCTATGTAAAAATCCCTTTATAATCAGATTCTAAAAATCCCTTTATATTCAGATTCTAAAAATCCCTTTATAATCAGATTCTAAAAATCCCTTAATAATCAGATTCTAAAAATCCCTTTATAATCAGATTCTAAAAATCCTTTTATAATCAGATTTCAAAATTCCCTTTATAATCAGATATGTAAAAATCCCTTTATAATCAGATTCTAAAATTCCCTTTATAATCAGATTATATGTAAAATTTCCTTTATAATAGCGAAATAAATACATTAAAAAACACTCAAGAGATACCTTTATGGGGTGCAATGCGTCCAAGGCAGTCACTCCTAGACTTCTCATGAGAACAATGGGTGTGCATTCAGTTTTATACAGTCTATTCAGGGCATCGATGGTAAACATGGTAGGAAGAACGTGCCTTTGCCTTTTGGTTTCATATTCTAATAAATATTCGAGGCTGCCTGAAAATATGCACAAACAGCTCTCTTAATTTGATAAAAAGAAAACAGAGAAAGAAGTTGTAAGCAGTGCTGTTATACAATTATTTTGGGAGGCAGGTTGTGAAAGATGAAATTTCCCAACTTAACAATTCGAAATTCCCAACTTAAGCGATTTGAAATTCCCAACTTAATGACATTGGGGTGTTGTCCTCGTTATCTGACCATGATTTAAAAATATTCAGCATTGCTCCCAGGTTTTTCCTTTCGGATAAGCCCTCAACTGTCAACAATAGAATAATATGCAGGTCTAGTACAAAGTTTTTTTTAACCCAACCAAGCTTAACGATTCCAAATTCCCAACTTTTTAACATTTTTCAACTTTTTTTTTATAGATTAGGTAATATTAAACAGTTATCTCAAAAGTAGTGTATGTTGCATACATGTTCCAATGCAGTGTCCATTCCGAGGTCTAATTTAAGCTGAATCTTACAAGTTGGACAATTTCTAATATTCCTTCGCTTTCATTTGTTAATAAAATTAATTTTTATTCCCTCCCAGCAGTCGGTTTTGGCATCTCACTATTAAAACTCACATATAATCTCTTTTTTATTTCAATCTCTAATTATGTAAAATTGGTCTAGGGGTCAATTGAATGGTATATCCTTGGACACGCGTGATAACCTTAAACTTTAAAAAAGTAAAAACTTAATGAGCACACAACAACGTTTCTGTTGTTTGGGAAAAGATAATATTTTTACTTTGAAGAGTACCTGTTAGTAAATCTGTAGAATGATTAGGCAATGGGAGAAATTAAAAAAAAAATTTGCACTGACGTATTGACCGAGGCAGATTGGCTAATTTCAGCACTTTGACAGCAACATATAAATTAATTTTCGAGCAAATCTAGTACACATCAATTCAACATTATAAGTAATTAGGTTTGGTTAATTAATGTTGCACTAGAGCAACATAGTGAGATATTGGCAACAGTTCGAGGCCTATCTCAAAGGAAAGACTCGGGAACGATGCCTCATATTTTTTAACCATAGTCAGATGATGAGAACAACACCTGAGCTGGCAATCGATGCAACCTCAATAGGCGTCGGGACATTGAACTTCAATCAGATTTATCGTGCACCAGTACCGTATACACGCCGGTATAATTTGTCGGATATTTTTAGACAACTTTCTAGTATTTTTGTAACAAAGTACACATCAATTCAACACTATATACTTAATTAGGTTTGGTTTGGTTAATTAATGTCACACTAGAGCGGCACAGTGGGATACTGGCGATGGTTTGGGGCCCATCTCGAAGGACAGACTTGGGAACGATGCCTCATATTTTTTAACCAGAGAATAACACCTGAGCTGGCAATCAACGTAACCTCAATAGGCGTCAGGACATTGGACCCCAATCAAATTTATCATGCACAAGTCCTGTATACATGCCAGTATAATTTGTTGGATGTTCTTGACGACTTTCAAGTATTTTTGCAGCAAAGCTGACAACCCTTCGATCACAAGATTACTGCTTTTTTACTTTTCTTTGTCAAGTCCATCACATGAGCTCGAACTAGCAATCCTCCGATTTCCAGCTGAACGCCTTTATCCACTGGGCTACCGGGCGCCCATATATATTTAACTAAATTCTCAGTAAATATAATTAGCATGTCATACCTTTAAGTAACAATTAAACATGTACCTATGGTGTCCCCATTATATAGGGCCTTTTCAATGCATTCAGTGAGGCACTTGACATCACCAAACCCAAGGTTAACGCCTTGCCCTGCTAAGGGGTGAACTCGATGCGCCGAATCCCTAAATTATGCAAGAAAAGATATATAATTATATAAGTGTCAAGGAAAGAGATATCTAGGTAAAGATACAAAGAGAAAGAATAAGTTTAATTTAAAATAGATTTTAAAAGCAAAGCATAAAAAAAGGTAACGTCTAAAGACTGCATAAACTCTACACAGGGTTGCCACTTAAGATTAGGATCAAAGTTCCTTGATTTTCCTTTTCAGAAAGTTTTCAAACAAATTCAGCATACAAAATATGACAGCTAATTTTCCTTCTTGAAGTATAATAATTAATGATAAGGAAATTTTGTGCAGAACGGGTATTTCAACTAGAAGTTTGTGAATAACTTAGTTTTCCTATTTAAGGTATAACAAGCCACTTTGCCAAGTTTCATCATCTTGGGTATACAGGAAGTAGGATCATTTCCCAAACATTTAGATTTTTTGCCAACATGCCATCTCTTACTGTACTCCGTTTTAAAATAATAACTTTATTTAAGCAATATGCCAAACAAATTTGCATCCTACTATATGAAAATTTACATCCATGTCCTATCCAGGATTCGAACCTGGACTCAGTGTGGCGGTCCAGTATACTACCACAACACTGTTGGGTGATAGGCATTACACATCAAAAGTAGGGGTATGATTATCATGAATCAGAAGAAAATAAATATATGTAGTTATATTTACCCAATCAGTGCAACACCCTGAGAAACGTATTCAGTAGCATGGCCTAAACCCAATGGAAAAGCAGCTCTGCTTTTTTCCTCGACAGATAAAATACTGGGTGGTAGCTGACGAACAGATCTCTGCCCTTTGGAAAGCAAAAATTTACATTAAATATTTAATTCTAGATGAGTAGTAGGATTAGTGTTTAAACTCAATATTTAAAACATTTTAGGAACTTGGTGTAAAGTTCCAAAGCTAATTTTTATCTTTTTCAGGGGTATTTTAGCCTTTAAAAAAAGTCTTTTAAAACATTTAGTACTTCAGTTTTATATATTGAATAAATGTTGTTAGTGCTAATTTGAATACACAAATAAAAATTGAGTGTTAGTGTACTATCAATATTTATAACAAATAAATTATGGCAAAGATTTGTTAGTTTTATCAGTGACGAATTTCCAAACCTATAACTACTGCTGGGAGGTTGTGCTTTTTTAAATGTTGCACTTAAATCATATTACAAAACTAATTTTAAAATATCATATTCTAATAGTTTAAATTATGTTGTATATGTACTGAAAATATTATACAAAAATAAATAATTTTATACTAATATAAGAAATAACTACCTGGAGATACACTTGATATAAAATTTTTGAAAGTTAAGATAGCTGATTCTACAACTGAATTTTTGCTTTCTTCATCCCACTATAGAAAAAGATAAATAAAGTATGGTTAAATAATTATTTAAAGAAAACATAACAACAATATTATGTCATACAATCACATACTTAATCTTTTGCAGTAGCCCAGATTCATTTATAATTTATACAAAGCTTATTCTTCAATAGTAATAAATCAAATATGTACTTATCGCAAACCGTAGCAAGCCCCTGATGTTTTACCTAAATGCATTAAATTCTCTGGAGACATTATCAGTAAACCTTTTAGTAATCTTTATATATATTTCTCTCATGCGGTGATTGAAAAACGCTGTTTTTCTGTACGCTGAGTGGCAACAGTTAGTTTGTTTACGAAATTCTGTTGTGCCCGTATTTTTATTTTGCCATTATGTAAGCCATTTTGACGATTAGCCCCTTCAATTCATTAGTAAATAATTATTTTGTTGATGTCAGCTTAAATTAGGAAGAATATAAACCCTATTACATTAAAAATAGAAGTTTTGAAAAACGCTTTCGAGTTTTCAAATGAGCGGAACATTGACGTGGCGCCATCTGTTGGCAATTTTGAAAACTAGATTTCTATGACCTTCATTTTTATGACGTATTAACTTAGTTACGTACACACTTCTGGTAGGCAAGAGTATGGTAAGCTTAACGTCAATTATGCCAAAACAAACTCCAATAATGTTAAAAATTAAACTAAAACGCAGGAAAGGTGTGAAAATAACGTGGAAAATAATAAATAATGGTAGAAATAAAATAATAAATAATGGCTTGCCAGTGGTTCCATTGTTTTTATTTGTAGTTTAAAAGAAATTAAATGATTTTATATTGATTTACATGGCGAAAAAATGTATTGATGCCAAGATGAATTATAATTTAAATTTAGTTTCAACGTTTAAAGTTTTTGGTAATATAATTAAAAAAAGTATTGTTACTAGGACACATTGTTATTGTGTCCTACCTTTTAGCGAGCGAAGCGAGAAGTGGTTTGCGGAGCAAACCTATGAGGATTGCGTAGCAACGGAGCCTCCTAGTTTATTTTATATGTGGCGCCAATGCAAATCGTTCACACCTTTCTTTCTCTCTCAAGCAATTCACAGAAAGCATTTCCACCTTCTCAAGTGTTTATATCCCAGAACCAATGGAGGGTCGTCAACATTGAGGCCTTTTGAAAGGAGTGGATGATTCCGATGAACACTGAATCAACAGAAACATTCCTAGACTTGCAACAAACACACGCTTCTTGTGTACTCCTTATAATAATTGTAATACTTTTAATTCACCTTTAAATGTAAATCTTACTTTTGTAATTAAATTTTATTTTTTTTCAAAATACTACAGCACTTACCAACTTTTTTTTTTTTTTTAAACCTAACCTTCTGAATCTAATCTAAAAGAAGTCAAGAATAGCACGGCTGATAAACTTACATCGGCCGCACACAAAAGAAAAAGAGTAGGTACCACTCTTACATGAATCAATCAACATTTTAAACTTTTTAATTACATTAACCCTCAATGTAAAATAACTTTTGCTGCTTTTATTTATCAATTTATATATTAAAAATATCAAGTTTTAGAAATTTAATTAAACATTATTTGTACAAGATGTAGTAAAGTCTAGATATGAACACAAGATACAAAGTTAAAATACAGGGCATTTTTACACATATAAAAAAACTCACTAAAGCTGTGTTGAGAGAATCTACAAATTGTTCATCAGTCCTTTTGAGAAGTTTCACACACATGGGTTTGGATACAGTCCAAACTAAGGAGCACAAATCATCTGTCAACTATAATAAAACATTCAAATAAAAATTACCTACTTTATTAAAAAAGCCCTTAAGTTAGAAGCAATTAAACATACAAAACTCTTAATAAGTTTTTTTTTTTTTAAATTGAAAGTGTTCACTCTGGAAATAAAAAGGGGCAGGGCGCTGTTGGCGATAAAAGGGCACCCTGTTTCTGAAAAGGCACTTCTTGTTTTTAAAAGGGCACTTTCAAAAAAAAAAGTTTGGGGTGGATGTGTCCACCCATTGACATCATAGAAATGTATAAAGACCTAGAAGGAGGAAGGGTAGAGAAGCGGATGAAGCCTGCAAGGGCGAGAAAACGGGGTAGAGTTGGCGAGAAACGGGGAAAAATTAGGTATATGGCAGCCAGATTGGTGACATTTATCGCTTGCTTTGGATTTTGCTTCAACTTGAACAACAACAAATCATTTTCATTACTTTGTTATTAATTAAGAAAGTAATTAATTTTAATTTACCCAAATTAATTACGGCAATATTTTAGGTATTGAAACCATAAAATAACAAAAATTAGCGTTAAAAGTTAAAAATTATGACCACCCATGTGGTTGTATAAAACTTCTAAATATTAATATTTCCCTTTAAAAGCAACGCAAACAAAATTTTTTCTCATAATCTACAATATTACCGTGTTTTATTGTAATTTACAGCATTATCAAAAATGCTATATTTAGAGCGCAATAATTTTAAAAAAAAAAGCTATTTTACCATTGAAACTCCCATCTACCGACAAATTGAGGGGAACAGTTGGCGACGGCCGCCATACCTTCAATTCCCCTATTGGCGAAACTGGCTTTCAGCCTTCCAGCAACCCTATTAGAGTTCAGTGATTGACACATTGTATACATGACCAAACAAAAAAAAGTTCCAATGTTGGTTGACATTGCGGTAGAGCTGCATATTGGGATATTGTTGACGGTTTGGGGTCTATCTCGAAAAAAAGACCCATAGAAAATTCATATATTTTTATGAATATACTACATAAAATAAAAAATTTAACATTTGTAAATCAATTTTTTTCTTAAAAACCAAATATGTAAGTTGCCCTAATCAGACTCATTACAAAACTGATGGAAAGGCTACTTAAATCCAAAATTTGGTAATAAAATGCCTAATCTTGTAACCTCGCCCCAAACCATCTTCTCTTTTAAAAAACACAGAAATAAACTTAAACATTTCATATTTGAGCACAGGCAATCAATAGGATTGATGGAATGACCAGTGCTCGAAATTAAAGCGGAATCATCGCGATTGCACAACACGCGCAGTTAAAAAGGAGGTTGTTTTTCTACTGTCATAATTCACTTAATTCCAGTTTACACACACAAAAAAATTAATCGATGGCTTTTTTAAAGACAGCTAGGGAAGCAAGGATGCTTGTGCTTGACTGAAAAGGGCAAGTGGGCGGAAGTTTTGAAAAAAAAAGGCATGAGGGCGCTATCAAGATGAAAAAAGGGCGGACCGCCCTTCAAAAAACGCCTAGAGTGAACACTGGACTTGACAAATGTCCTAAAACACTAAATATATGTTTCATATTTAATATTAATATTGAGCTTCAAGCATAACTTTTTATAAAAATCCCACCTAAACGTAAATAGACTAACTAAAGAATACTTTGAAAAAGAACAGGAATGGGATACAACTGTTCCGTAAAAAGAACCAAAATATCAAACATGTTCTGTGAGTACAAAGGGTTCACATAGGATAAAATCTGATTTTTCATTAGACATTAAATTTGATCTAGGGTACATAAATTTTGTTAATTAGTGATTTTTAAATTTTCATCATATTCAACAAATATCTTTTTAAAAATGGTTTGGTTTGATTAATTAACGTCGGACTAGAGCTGCACAGTGGGCTATTGGCGACGGTTCGGGGCCTATCTCCAAGGAAAGACCCGGGAACGATGCCTCGTATTTTTGAACTATGGTCAGATGACGAGGACAACACCTGAGCTGGCACCCAACGCCTTCAATAGACGTCGGGACTTTGGACCCCGATCAGATGTATTGTGCACCAGTCCCGTATACACGCCAGTATAATTTGTTGGATATTCTGGACGACATTTTAGTATATTGGTAGCAAAGTTGGCAACCCTCCGATCGCAATATCACTACTTTTGACTATTCTTCAGTCTAGTCCATCACACAGGTTTGAACCGGGAACCCTTAGATTCCCAGCTGACGCCTTAATCCACTCGGCCACGGAGGCCACTCTATTTAAAAACATAATCATCAAATCGGCTTTGTCAGAAAGTATGTGCAGAGGTCAATTTGTGATTGTAACATTCACTATATTTTAAAATAAGTAAAAAAAATATAAGTAATTGTATAAGAACAAACTTAAAATTTACAATAAAAAGTATACTTACTTTCACACTAAAATAAAAAACTTATTGGATATTAAAAAATTGTCTAAACAACACAGGTTTGACAATAATTGAGAAGTTTTAAACTTGTAGCAAATCTGTTCACTACAAAGTGAACCATATTTCATAAGATAAAAACTCGTCTTATAGAACATTATGCTAAGAATATTAAAATATAAATGCAACGTTAAACATACGTAATAAAAACACATTAGATCCAAACATGTTTCGGGAGATACTTCTCCCTTCATCAGCAGAAATGAAAAGTCTGTGTGTACAATGAAATGAAAATAAACCCAGAATTGAAAGCGTTGCCAAAGAACAAACTGATTGAAATAGTTTCCAAATGATGGAGATCGTTTTTATTCTTTGGCAACACTTTCCAATTCTAGGTTTATTTTCATTTCATTGTACACACAGACTTTTCATTTCTGATGATGAAGGGAGATGTATCTACCGAAACATGTTTAGATCTTATGTATTTTTAATGTTGGTTTGGTTAACAGGGTTCCCACTCAAAAGCTAAAACAAAATTCCCTGACTTTTCCCTGTTTTCCAGTAGATTAAAAAAAAATTCCAGTATACGACTGACATCATTGTTATGCATGAAACACCAAACACTCTCTTATGCAACAGCGTGTGCAGAGTTAAATTTCTGTATTAAGCACTTTTTAACCCATCAACAAAATTTCTTAAGCACATGCGTGAACATCAGTTAGCTTACACTGCAAGCAAATAACCAAGTTATGTCAAATTAGCTACTGCTAAAAAAAATAATTTTAAAAAGCACACACGAAAATACGCAAAATGCATTTGCTCGTCTATCAATCAATTTGAATTAAGGTGCAAGGTTCGCTTTTCAATCCCTTTAAATATATAGTTGTATAAAAAAAACTACAAAAAGTTAAATAAAATTAAATTTTTATTATTAAAATAAATTAAACACATAAAAGTTTCAACCCAATATTAATGCCTAAAATAATTTTTATCCAAACGTAAACAGACAAGCTACTTTCAAAAGTCAACGTTTTAACATAAAAAGACAAGTCCCAAACTTAAACTTAGTAAAATAAATTTCATTTGTGGAAAAATTTAAAAATTTTAAGCAATTTCGTTAACTAGTGCAATGCAAATCCTAATAAACTAAGAAGTACTGAAAAATAAGCATTTATTTATGAGATGCAAAAGGATTGAAAGCATTTCAACGGACCTCGCAGCAAATTGCATTTCGTGAATTTCTATAAATTGATGCTTTTCATTAATGGAAAAAAATTCTTAAAAAAAACGACCTTTACTGAGGTCGCGCATTTGCCAGACACAACGAAATTTAGCATAGCCTTAGAGGTATAACAATCTCAACTTTAAAATAAAGTCTCCAAATTAAAAAAAAAAAAAAAAACGGAATTCCGGGTTAGACTACGAAAAGTAGGACCTCTGAAGAGTTTGCCACAAAAATAATTTACCCACAAAATTATTCAATAGGGGAACGATCATAGGCGTAAACTTGTATTGGGCCCATGGGCCCGAGCCCCCCCAATATTTTGAAAACCCGGATGAGCCCCCCCAATAATTTCGAAGTTCTTATTTACATTATGCACAAAAAAAATTTTAGTGAACGACAGTTCTTCACTCAAACAAACGCATTCCCTGTCCCCAGTTAATTTAACACCCGCTGCGATAACCAGAGCAAGGCGTAACTGGATTGTGTGCAGGTGTGCAGACCTCGACCAAAGCCCTCCAGGTCTTGTCCTGAGGGTTCCCAACACTGAAGCAGTACTGGCTCCGACGAAACCCGAAGGCTAGAGCCATCAACAAGTAAAGGAATGTAACAATCACAATAAGGCAACAAGTGCCCCCCCCCCCCCCCTCACCGCATTTGGGTTATAGGTTTTCAAGGATGACGGCAAAGTAATTCTATGAGCTGATAAGTTCTAGTTCTAGTCTAAAGTGCCCTTGCGCTTGTATAATTTTGTTAAGCGTATATATTTGAGAGGTGAAAAATGTATATGAGAAGAAAAGTTCACAACTTACGGGTTGAAAACAAACTTAAAGTAAGAATCTTTTCATTTATATTATAGTTTTTAATGCTAATAGTTGGTGGTAATTGAAGAAATTAACTTTTTCAAACTTTTATATATTGTAACATTGTTTAATCATATAGACTCCTATATGTTACTTGTTTTGTCCCAGGAAAAATCCCTTCTTCATTATGTCATTTTATATTTTAACTAAAGAAATCTTTGTGGTATATAATAATGCGTGAAGAATATTTTTAAAAAAATGTCAAAAATGTTTTAAAAATAAAAAGTATTTCTGTATTGAAAGTATTGTATTATTTAACAGAAAATCCAATTATCGAAAGTTAATTAAACGAAGTATAAATTTTGTAAACAATTTTTAACATTAATTAAAGTACTTTAAATACATTTTGCATTCAATGATCTTGTAAACATTTAAAGTGATTGACAAAATAAAACCGCGGACTATTTTGAAATGGCGCTCTCACTCTAGGAGAAATTCGAATAATATTTTTAGAGTTATTTCGTGTGATACATTTAATTGGATAATTTTTTTTGTCTATATTTCGGTTAAAACTCGTTTTATAGCTGCAATGATGAAGGAAGGGAGAAAAAATTAACAGCTTGCAATTTGAAATGTTTTTTGAGATTTCAATTCATTAAACGTACTATTTTGAAGAAACAAAGCTACTATTTAAAATTTATTTTAATTTATTTTTAAATTATTTGGTCAAAAAATTTTTAAAATTAATGTGAATAATGTATGTTTTTGAATCAAAAACATATTTAAAACATTTATTTCGTAAAATTGTAAATCATAGATAAAGTTAACTAATCTTATAAAATCATTTATATGTGATAATTTTGAATGTAGGAAAATTTAGCAAATTTGGTGTGATATTGCAGAATGCGCATGTAGGGAAAGAGATTTTTGTCCTGCATGGATTTATGTTTAATTTCTAAGTTATGGTGTCCCTTGTTTCGATTATTTTATGTAGCGATTCTTTTCCTTTTATCGAGCTTCTCAAAATTTGCGCCAAGGCCATGATTTTCTTCCTGTAAGCAATGGCGGTTTGTGGACTACAGCAAGTACAGACGGGTTGTACCTAAATTTATTAGTGTATTTTAAAACTCAGATATTTTCCTAATTTTCTTAAATGAAGATTAGAATTGAAAATGAAATTTCTGCGGTAAGTAAACAAAATCTCCGATGTTGCCGTAATCAACAATTCAGGAGGGGAAAAGCTCCATTCAATCGAAACTGCAGCCAAAAAGCGAAGTTCGAAATTGGCTGCATCGTTGCCATGGTAACCTTACGTAGTATGACTTCCCCTATTAGCTAAATTGAGGGTTGTGACGACACAAACACAGCCCAAAAGGATTTTCTCAACTAGGGCTGCACTTGGTATTCGATAAACTGATTGGCTCGTGCATGAATCGCGGGGATGGGTGGGAAAACTGAGAAACTCTCCAAACGGAAATAGTTTTCGTCATAAATTTATTGTGTGCTGTTGTTTTGTTATTTAAGTTAATATTAAAATTGACCGATTCGTATGTTTAAAAGAAAGGAGGATTGCTTTAATTTTCAAAAAATAAGTAAGTGTGTTCAATTCTTTTCGTATGTAATCATTTCGTAAAAATTTAAATGAAACTTTGATTTCAGTAGTAAATAATAAAGCATTTCCGTTCATATATGGTTGTGGAAAATGGGGGGGGGGGGGAGAGAGAGAGAGGAGAGATTCACATGATTTCGGCTGCACTAACATTTTTGACCACGTAAGTATTGTCATACGCAGTAACATAAACAATTTTAAGCACACGCACGTATCGTGTGATAATGTCACATGCTCTTAACGTCGATTTATGGCACCGGGCAATTGTGATCTACGGATTTCGACTAAACAGGATCGCAGTTGGTACTCCGTTCGAGAAGTCAATTATGGTGCTTATAGGCAAACCTTGGAGCAGTCGATTATGACACCTCACACTCAAATGCTTTGGTATGTAAAGAATAATATGTGTCAAACTACTGGTTCACACACGCTAGATTAATTAGTATAATTTCTTACTTAAGTTCAATTGTAGCTTAAATTATATTTTTTGGGGAAAGAACCTATAATACAACATAAATTCATGCAGGACAGAAAATCTCTTTTCCTACATGTGCGTTAGGCAATATATGGACAACCCCTCGCACCTTCCGGGAAAATTTCCCTCCTCCCGGTAATTTTGGAAGCTTTTGGGGTGCTTCCCAATATAAGTTTTTATTTAACACTTATTATTCAATATCAAAACATCATTATACGTTAAAAAGAAATTTACAAAATATTTTCTATTTTGTAAAGCTATCAATTAAAAAAAGGGAAAATTGTACTGCACTAGAAGGACATTTTTTTTAGCTGATTGATATGGCATAGAATTTTATACATAGTTTTATAATGCAAGAGGAATTGAAAATAAATAACAAAACTATTTTCTTTCTTTTGCCTATGCACATTCTGAAAATATTTTTAGGCACCAGGAAATATTTTCAGCTACAGGCCTGCCTTGAGGTTAAACGATGTTGCGGCCCTTTTTGAACATTTTAAAACAATTTAGCACCCCCCAAAAATTGCGCAAATACCTTTATTTGAAACTTATAATTTTGAGCCCCCCCAATAATTTTGATAACTTTACGCCTATGGGAACGATCCATTCAAGGAAACGGGTGGATGTAAAGAAATTTATTTACATGATATGCCCACGCAAATAATGCATCATAAAATTCTGCAATAAAAAAATTATCCATTTCGCAGTATATGGAATTAAAAATTAAAGAAAACCTTTATGGTAGGAAATAAAAATCTGCAAAGGATCGTCTGAAAAGGATTGCATTCGGAAATTTGGCAATAAAGGCAGCTGAAATATTCTTGTTGCATGGTATTAGAAACCAAAAACGTTTGCAGAAAACTAATGTTTGGAAGACATGACCCCTAAAAAGATTCATTAAAAAATTCGGCAACAAGAAAGTGATCCCTCGCAGAAACAATCACGGTGCGCACGTCACCACGGAGTAAAGAAACACGTCACCTACAAAGAGTATGCGCAGAAAAAGAATATTTATATCTACATCGCTTCCAAAATAATACATCACAAAATTCGGCAATACGAGCATAATTTTTTTTAACATTATGGAGTGTAAGACAAAAGAGTGTAAAGAAAATAAAAATCTGCTACAGGATCGTCTAGAAACGAGAGAAAAAAACGTACGGATACGGCGTTAGCTAACGTAATGGAGATTGTGACAATCATTATAGAAAGCACACAGCTAAGCTAGACGTTTGCATGCGCACATTTTTCCTGTCATTAAAAATGATGGAAGAGTTAAGTATGACATCATCACTACGGAACATATTGAACGACTGTGAACGGTTTCGGTGACAGATTGAGAATTAGCCAACTGAAAAGAAATTCCCTGACTTTTCCAGAAATTGTTCAAATTCTGCGATTTTCCCTGACTTTTCCCGGTTTTTTCAACCTCTTTTCATTTTCCCTGACAATTCCCGGTTTTCCCGGTGCGTGGGAACCTTGGGTTAATTAATGTCGCACTAGAGCTGTACAGTGGGCTATTGGCGACAGTTCGGGGTCTACCTCGAAGGAAAAACACGGGAACACATACACATTCATACATGCACCTCATTATTATAGAACCATGGTCAGGAAACACCTGAACTGGCACACAACGGCTTCAATAGGCGTCCGTACTTTGGACCCCGATCAGATGTATCGTGCACCAGTCTCGTATACACGCCGTTAATTTTTTTTGGCTCTTCTGGACGACTTTTCTATTATTTTGTAGCGAAGCTGGCAACCCTCCGATCACAAGATCACTACTTTTTTTACTTTTCTTTGTCAAATCCATCGCCTAGGATCGAACCAGGAATCCTCGGATTCCCAGCTGACGCCTTTAACCGCTCGGCCATGGAGGCCTATTTTTAATGTTGCATTTGTATTTTAACATATTTCATAACTAATAGAATGTGTGCTAATTATTAAATTAAGACTATACAATTTGAGATATCCTTAAAAAATAATCAAAACACTTCATAGAAGTCCTCAACTTCTAAAGTAGTTTTTTCACCATAATGTTTTAAAAGCATTTATGTACCATGCAACATTTAAGATTCTTAATAAAATTCTCTATAATAATTACTACAAGCAATCTAACTGTTGCCAAATAGACAGTACAAAATTTCTTACTGGAAGAAGAGCAATGGGTCCTGTAGGTAAGAAACGTTGCCAGGCGACAATATTTGCTGTCGGCTGAAAAAACAATTACATTGCTTTAAAAAAAAAATTATAGCAGCTGTGTATTGTATTATGCATATTGTATTATGATGCAATTTTAAGCATATGTATTTAATTACAATAGGAATGTCGCCAAGGTTGTAAATATGATATAGAGTAAATTGTTGCAAACCAGCCTACTTGGGCATGATTCACTGTGCTGAGAGGCCCCATTTGGGTTGGAATGTGGCATCTTCCACTTGAGAAGTTTCAGTTCGTATCAGAGAGAGCACTAGGCTACCATTGAGAATGGTTAGGATAAAAATCAGCTCCACCACACAAGCATTGTTTGAGAATGCAAATAAATGAATTAGGTTTTTCAAAAGATGTCTCTTCTCCTTGAGTCAGAACTACAGAAAATGCATCGAATCTGGTAGGTTTGGATTTGCATTTACAATATTTGGCGCCCGAACAGGGACAATGGAAGCTCTCAAACAAAGGCGCACAACCGTGCGAGGATCATTCACAAAGGCCGTTAAGCAATTAAATGAGCTAATAACGGAAAAGGCAGAAGCAGTGAATATCCAAATAGCTTTGAATCAGGTAGAAGAAAAATTCCAAAAAACTCTTTGCTCTAGACGTCGTGTTCCTGGAATTCCTGCAGGGTGAGGAAGAGGGATGCAGCCAAGAAAACTTCGATAAAGAATATTTTTTCAACTTGTACTTTTTTCTTGCATTTAAATGTATATTTCTTTATATATCTTTTGGCATTAGTAAGCATTCTTTTAGTAAGCAAACCATTGATTGTTTTTCCATTCAATGTTCTATATTTATGTATTTGTATATTAGACATTGCTTTTGTGGGGAGAGTTATAGTAGATAAAATTTGAGTTTATAAGTTTAAACTCAAAGGTGAGAGAACGTTGCAAACCAGCCCACTTGGGGATGACTCCCTGTGCTGAGAGGCCCCATTTGGGTTGGAATGTGGCATCTTCCACTTGAGAAGTTTCAGTTCGTATCAGAGAGCACTAGCTCACCATTGAGAATGGTTAGGATAAAAATCAGCTCCTCCACACAAGCATTGTTTGAGAATGCAAATAAATGAATTAAGTTTTCAAAAGATGTCTCTTCTTGTTGAGTCGTCCGAACTACAGAAAATGCTTCGAACCTGGTATGTTTGGAATTGCATTTACGAAATAAATTGTCAGTATTAAAAGGCTAAGTTGTTGTTGGTTGTATAGGGTTTAATGGCGCAAGGGCCAAATATGGCCAAGCTGCGCCAATTAAAAGGCTAAGAACCATTGAATTGGATTTTTAAAAAAAAAATCAATTATCTTAAGATATTTAAAAAAATACATTATGTTTTGGAAAGATGTCAGCATTTATTTTTTCTAAATGAAGCACATTTAGTAGCTTGTTTCAAACAAACATGTTTATCTCATTAACTTTATTTAACAAAAAAAAAGTTAAATAGAGATTACTTTTTGTTCCTTTAAAGTTCAAAAACAGCCACTTTCAGATGAAAATTCAATCAATGACAAGAAGTGAATGCTGTTTAAGAAAAACAACAATTTTCCAAAAACTACTTAAATGCATGAGTTTTTCAAATATTATGCGTAAAACAAAGAAATTCAATGGTTCTTTTTATATAAAAATAAAAGTTATTGTTTGAGCATGAGCATGCATCTTAAAATAGAATTCTAGATGAAACCATACATAAAATGTATTAGATGTAATAAAATTCAAACAAAAGCAGAAAATAAGTGACATGAAAGTATTTGTAGTGCTAAAATTAAAATATTTATTAATAGATGCAATTGTGTATATTATATAAACCTATGAATATGCATTAAATCAGAAAAAAATTATAATAGTCTAAAAATATCAGTTTTAAATTTTATTAAAGTATAATTAATTATTTTTATTTCATTGACACATTCATATTCTGAAAAAAGTTAATCACTGAAAATCATTGCATTGTAAAACTGTTTTCCTGAGTGTTGCTTAACAATGCAAAAAATTATTCAATTGCTTCATGCTAACATCACATGAACAAAAACATTCGTGTAATATAAAAATATATTTAAAATAAGTATAATTACCTAATTGACTTATAATAGCAAATATTAAAATCTATCAAACAACTGTTCAAAAAACATATGTAGGCTGCAATCTATAACAACTGCAATTTCATTATAAATACTAACTACGAGATGTTAAACATTATAATTTTAAATCCATTTTTAAATTGTATTTAAATTTTACCTCGGATAACTTCAGGGTTGCCACAATTCCTTTCTGATCATAGCTCCAACTGACGTACTTTACATTCATTTTATTACGTACAAGGGAATTCACCCCATCAGCACCAATCTATTGTGAAAATTATACATAATAAAATTATCTTTATTGCATGAAATTTCAAGTTCGAGAGTATAGCAGTTAGCACAAAGGAAACCGCCGATATACTAAGAACCACTAAGGCAAGATATACTATCATGCCTTAGTGGACAAATATAATCACAATTCACTTATTTTTTCAGGACAGTCATTTGAAAGTTTGTACCATTACTATAAGGAATGGAAAAACACAATTGCTAGAGGTTTCTGCTAAATAAACTAATTGTTTTCTACACACCACAATTATAGATTGCAATTTGAGGATTCGAATGAGCTTCTAAAATTCAAGAAAAATGCACTTAATACATCTATGCACTAAGACGGTGGTTCTCAACCTTTTTTCTTTCACACACCCAAGGCCTTCATTAGAGCTGTGCCACAGGTGCCGTCGCACAGGGCTCCACTGCTTATGTGGGGCCCTGCGTTGACAAGGAAACAATTTCTTAAAAAAATTAGGAAATTGGTTTTTACGTGAAACGTCTTTAAATCATTTATATGGGAAATCAGGATAGAAATAGCATGTTAGGGTTCCATTCCAACCCAACTTCGTGACAAATAGCACGATTGACATAAATTTGGCTTTGTTCAATACTAAATTAAGCGCCCGTGCATATAAAGTTATAAGATAAAGCAAAGCACATACGGTGCATGTATGACAGACAGTGGGGTCAGACAAAAAAGTTCATTTATCTTCCTTCTGTTGTCTTCTAACAGCTAGATGCAAACATTTAAATGGCACATACAGATAATCAGTTTTAAAAAACCTTTTAAAGTTAAAATGGCCACAAGACAGATTAAGGCTATTCCATATTATAATATTTATTATTATGTAATAGAAAATAAAAATCCAAAGCCCTTCACACTACAATATTTTTAGGAAAATAACATAATTTTTTTTTAAATACCAATAATTTAGTCTTGAGAGGAGCGCCATTTTGAAGAGTCACAGTGACTAAATCCGATTCTGTTGACGGAAGTGAATAGTCACTAGCTTTCATTCCTCGTAGTATATCAATTTTATCTGACATATCATCGAGGGTGTGCGTCAAAGCGTTTAAAATGACGTCGTTTTCCACAATGTATGCAATGTCGTCTTGCATGCCATCATGATTAAAAGAAATCCTGGCATCTGAGCATGCCTCCCAGACCTGAAATGGAGATAGTTTAACTCAAACAAAGAACTAGTAATTAGCAATATTGAAATAGTTAGTTATAAATATATGTAGTTCATGCCAATAGATGGCACCACTGATGTCATGTCACTGTAAGTTCACTTCTAATAAAAATCAGCTCTCGTCTCCCAATGGTATGTGTCTTTTTATTCTCCTGCTTCTGATTTGTGATTCTCTCAAATGAGTTTGCTTACAAGCAAGTTAATAAATATGACATTGCCTGCAAAATACTTTATTGTACCAAAAATACTTCGTACACTGCTTGGATTAAAAATATCCTGAGTATTTAATTTATTAATAGAGGAAATTTGTTCCCTTAGAGGATCTTATTATAAGTACTTATGCAGACAGGTGTCCAATTTAATATATTAATACAGGTTTTAAAATTTAAACGAACATTTTGCGAGGGTCACTTCATGTACATGATACTTGAACTTGGACTCGAGTGATCACTTTAGTCTGAACGTTAGAATATTGGCGTTACACACGAACGGACCAGGTTCAATTTCGAGTAACTGTCAAGCTCACTGCACTACAAATTAGCGATTCGACAATAGACAAAAATTTAACATTCTGTTAATGCAACCTTTAATAAAAAATACAGCAAAAAAAAGAAATTCAGTGGCAAAAATGCAGCACCAGCAAACAAATCATGAAACACTGCCAACGTGATAACACTTCATGGGCATCAATCATTCGTTTCTCACTTCATATACCTAATACTTGCACTTGGGCTCGAGTGATCACTTTAGTCTTACTGGTAGAGTATCAGTGTAGTAGTACACGCAAGGTTCCCGGTTTGATCCCGAGTGACTGCAAAGCGCACCGCACTACGAAGTAGCGACTCCGGACAACAAACAAAAGTTTAACCTTCTGTCAACGCAACCTTCACCAGCACCAGCAAACAAATCATGAACCAATGCCCACGGGACAACACATCATGGGCATAAATCCTTGGTTCCTCTGTCCGATTCACTGAGAGGAGGGTACTATGGGGTTCACTTCATATACCCAATACTCGCATTTGGCCTTGAGTGATTACTTTAGCATGAGTAGTAGAATATCAGTCTAGTACACGCAAGGTGCCCAATTCAATACTGAGTAACTGCCAAGCACATACAACTACAATTTTATTGCTTCGTATTGAATTACATAGATTAAAATATACTTACCACCATCTTTCTGACTTCTTTCATTCTAAGATTGCATATCTTTTCCCAAGCATGGAAACCTTTGGAGAAAAAAAAAGCTATATAAAATTATCATTAATCAATAAAATGCCAAAAAGTGAAATATTTCCTAAGTTATTATGATTGTCAATTTCATATAGGTAGCCAGACATCAAACGGATATAAAATTATTTTACAATTCTTCCTCTCATTTGAAAGGTTGACATTTTTGCCCACTGACACTCAATCAATTTTTAAATTATTTTCAAACAATGGAAATTTAAATAATTTTTGCTGTTTTAATTTTATTAAAAGTCTTAATGAATTTTAAAAAGGATAGATTGAACTGCTTGGCCTACGATTTAAATTCCAATGTTGCAAGCCGTAACAAACAGAAAGGTCAGTCACATGGTTCGTTTGAGTGTTCTCGAAAACAAACTGATCGCTGAAGACAGAGGACATCAATATGTTTAGTTAATTACGAGATATGGACACATGTAGACAGTTTTGAATTGAAGGGTAGTTAAAAATTTATTACATAAATCTATATATAAAAAAACAGTGTCTATTTGTTTTTTATACAAATCTACAGTTTTATTCCGATCTTGATGAAATTTTGCACATTTGACCTTTAAAGCAAAGGGAAGGTCACTGTCTACATGAAATTTCAAACAACCTTTACCCCTCTCTTGCAGTCGTTAACTCACTTAACAATTTTGACTTCTTACTCAAATCTAACTGTAATAATGCAATATTTAAATATTTCAACATCTTTTAAGTAGTCAAATATAAGGATGGATAACCGATGCATTCTGATTGGCTGACGAGCAAATATCGCTAATATACTGCCAATCTTACCAAATCAATACAAATTTCACCGAATGAATAAAAAATAATCGCCAAATGAATAAATATCTCGCCAATTGAACTAAAATATGGTTAAAATATATGTAATCCAGTTTTTTCCAAGACTATCTAGTATTAGTATAAATATAAGTTTGCAATTTGAACAAATGGAGCGACAGCAGGCTCGCAAAGCCTAAATGTATTAGATTAGCATGGATTAGTGTATGCAATGTATAAGAAGCATGAATGTATTAAATAAGATATTACAATACAGTTGGTTGAATTAACACCACGAGCTATTGGCGATGGTTCAGGGTCTATCCCAAAGAAAAAACCTGGGAACACTACCTTGTAATTTTGAACCAATCTCGAATAGCATGCCCACCAAGAAATTAGGTTATTACCTTAATCACGAGCCTGGCCCATGCTGCTCATGTTGAAACATATCTACAAACCAACAGTCTGGCTTGTGTTATTCCCTTTTGTCCCAATTTTTTTTTTTATCACAGTCTCACTCGATGTTGTAGATGAAGATATTAAATTTTACATTCAAACAAATGTAAAATGGAGTATTTTTGTAATCATAAAAATTAAATGCAATTCTAGAAAAAACTCCCATGACATGGTTAGCCAGCTTTAACATGTTTGCTACCGGCCAGAGTACAGGCGAGTGATACATTCTTCAAAATAGCCATAAAAGGCGATAGTCGACTTGCGTCATTTTAAACACAGGCAGTAAACATGTTAAGCATCAAAGGATTAAATATTAAAACTTTCTATGATTTTTTTTTTTTTAAATTGCTAAAAAAACAATAACGCTTAAATAAAAACTTACTGTTAAATAATGATTTTGTGCTTTTGTTTAAGGCACAAACCCTATTAGAATACCTATTAGGATCAATTGCATATTCTGTTTTGGGACTAGTTTCAAGTAGCAATATTTTCTTTCCAGTTAATATTGGAGATGTTCCTATGAAAGATAGAAAAAAATGCATAATGTTTAAATATTATTTCTAAAATGTTTAATTCCTAGTGTACGGTGCCCCGGCCAAATGTGATTTGGCGACAATAAATTATATATTTTGGCAACACTTTTTAAAGACGTTTTAAGCAATGTTAGGCTGTACGCAACCCTACTTTTTTTTCACGCTGTTTGCCAAGGCCTTGACGCCAATTTTCGGAATCGCGCCAAGGAGGCACCGTACACTAGGAATTTACCAAAAAAAATTTTTTACATTCTCAACAAATTCAAAATAATTTTGTCTTTAACTCTACTATAATTCTGTATATATTATGTCCACATTGTTGAACATAGTTTCGGTAACATTCCCTAAAAAAGAACAGTTTTATGAAAAAGAACAGGCTAAAGAACAGTTTAAAAAAAAAAAAAAAAGAACAAGAACAGGGAACAGCTGTTCTCACAAAAGAAAAATTCATACATTTCACATCCCTAGGACACGGGTCGAGAAAATAATATAAAGAAGATAAGGTATAGAGGATTATAAACGAAAGCCTAAATTAATTTGAATAACTTGCCCATCGATGCCGCTAGAGCACATCCAACCATACCACCTCCCGAAATAATAACATCCCAAGTGGTTTTAGAAAGCTTGTCGACATCTTCGGGCTTAAAGCTCAAATATCTTTTTGATAAAATATTAGATTTAAATGGAGAAAGACGAATAGAACGAAATAAATTCATAATTTAGCAGACTTAATTCCAGAATTTCAAAACCTTAAATTGTTTTGTTGCCATTTCAAAACATATAAACGATATTCACAATGTAATAAAAAAAATCAGATTTCTATTTTATTCAAAAAAACAATATTTTGAAAGTTGGAATTATTTTTAAATTAATTTTTTTCTTTCCATTTACATTTAAACTTACACAAAAGCATTTAAATAAAATTAAAAAATTATTTCAATATATAAATAAATTACACTGTAACTGTTGATGGCGTACAATTTTGTTTACAATTCTGGTTTGGAAATAGAGTTTTTTTATATTCTTAGGTTTTTTTTTTAATAAGATGTGCTCTGTATTTTCTGTGTATTTGATATATCTGTTTTTAAATATAACCAAATGTTTTTAAATATGACTTATTTTAATTTCAATGAAGTGATAGTAGTCATTCGAAGCATTTATACAGAACTATCATGAGTTCGTGTTCGGAACACTCGGAGAATTCGATTCCAGTGATTTGCCAAGATGAAACCAATGATCTCCAAAAGGTCAAAGAAGCTGCGAATAAGGCCCTTAAAAATATTCAATCTCTATACAATGAGATTATGACGCCTAAAAGTTTCACAGATTTAGAATTAGAAGACGAATACAATAGCGATTTATTAACTAGTTCAACTCCAGGTACGTCAATCCACGAAAATTATTCTGAGCCATGTCAAAACACAAAATTTAAACGTTCAGATTTATGTAATAGTTGTCGGAAGTACCTATCTTACTGTAGTACTTGTCACAACCGTCATAAGAACAAAGATTTGAACCACCAAGGGCTAGTCGTTCGTAATAATTTATTAGAACCAAATAATACGTACATAAATGAAAGTATTCACAAGTTTAACATTACGATCCCCCAGCCTTTTTCACTGACACAGGAGAACGTCAAAAGGCAAGAAGCCAAGGCGATTAAAATCGCCAAATTGAAAGAAGAATTGGAAAAGGAGATTGAAAAAGAACTGAACGTCAAAGTGCGTTCTCAGCCGGTTCCGAAACATGTTAGCCTACCACTCTACGAAGAGATGGCGAAAAGGAGCGAAAACAGAAAAAAGGAACGAAGGGGGAAATGTCGTGAGATGTTGGAAAAAGAAACAAAGCCATTTAATTTAAGTGCCTCTGCCAAAACAGGCAAATCAAAATCGGTCTGTGATATCACGAAGGAGACGGGGCAGTTTAGAGCTAAGCCGGTTCCAAAAAATATTTTAAGCGAGAACGTTTCACAAAGAATTAAAGACAAAGAGAAACTTCGTAAAATCCTCATGACCCACAGAGCTGAAGAGATGCTAAGACAATCTTCGCTTCCATTTTCGCCAAAGCCAATACCACGTTCGTTTTCCATGTCGAATTTAGGCTCCGAAAAAGACGTCAACAAATTGCCCAAGCCAAATATTGATGCCATAACGAAGCGATTGTACACTATCAAGTGCAAAGAAACAATGGAAAGCTGGAACAATAAAGTGTTAGAACAAAACACGCACAGTGACAAAAATTATTCTAAGCAAAATACCTTTAAAGTGACTAATGACAGTATGAAATCTAAGTTGTTTCCAGATTATGCATTGCCTTATTATAATTTCCCGGTTAGAATGTCTACAGCAGCAATGCTTCGTGATAAACAAATTAGGTAAAGTTTGTTCTTTTACTGTTAAAGTTACTGCATGCTAAGTATTAAAAGCTTTTGTAAAAATATTTGTCTAAGGTTTTTCATATTAAAGTTGGTCTTTATTGAAACTCTGACTTGCTGGTGTTAATTACTATTGATTCTTTTAAGAATTTTTGTCAATCAGGCTTACTAGATTAAAAATTTATTCGGTAAAAATTTACTGTAATGTCACCCTTGGCGACTTTTTGAAAATCTCGCCAAAAGTCGGCATTTTGGCGACTTTATGCATGAGCGACATCTACAGAAAACAACTGTTGTCCAATAGGGTTGCTGCAATTCCTTGTCGGGTGGGAGGGGGTTGCCATTAAAAAAAATGTACTGCCAAATGTGGAAAAAATCGCGCCAAGGGTGACCGTACAGTAAATCTGATCCCCCTTTGCTCTTGAGGGATGTTAGTGGCGGCTCGTGGACTACAGCAAGTACAGCCGGGGTTTACCTAATTTTGTTAGTGTATTTTAAAACTAAAATTATATTTTTTACTAATTTTTTTAAATAAAGATTGGAATTGGAAATAAAAATGAAATTTCTACTGAAGTAAAAAAAAATCTCCGATAAATATAAAACCTGTTGCTGTAATGCACAATTCAGGAGGGGAAAAAACTCCATTCAATCACAACTGCAGCCAAAAAGAGAAGTTCCAAATCGGCCGCATCATTGCCATGACAACCTTATGTAGTATGACTTCCCCTCACACTGAAATGGAGGATGTGAAGACACACGCAGCCCAAAAGGATTTTTTCAAATCTGCTGTTTTTATGATTTCGATGAAATGATTGGTTCGTGCGTGAATCGGCGGGGCGGGTTGAGGCGAACCGAGAATTTCCAAGAATATCTCCAAACGGAAGTAGTTTTCGTGATAAGTTTACATGTGTGCTGTTGTTTTGTTACCTAAATTAATATTGAAATTGACCGATTCACAAGTTGAAAAAAAAGGAGGATTGATTTAATTTTCAAAAAATAAGTAAGTGTTTTCCATTTTTTTCGCATGTTTCTTTCGTAATTTGAAAAGAAACTTTGATTGAGTTTGAGTAATAAATATGAAAGAATGTCCGTTTATGTAGGGTTGTGAAAAGTAGAGGGGGGAGTCGCATGATTTCGGCTGCACTAATACAGGGTGGTAACATAACCTGGGAAACCGGGAAGTCAGGGAATTGTCATGGAATTTTTTTATTCTGGAAATAACAGGGAAAAGTCAGGGAAATTTTCGAAATTTCACAAAAAATCAGGGAAATTTTCAATTTTGGATCATTAAAACGACAATTAGCCTCCATTATGCACTCTATTCTGGATAATTTAATTGTCAATATTTCCTTTTAGTTCTGAAAAAGATTTTTTTTAAAAAGTATCATTTTCAGTTTTATTTTTGTAAAAACGTGAACCACTGCTGAGGAAGCAGCAAAAGCAAAGTGCATTGGACCTTGAAATTGTGAGCAACATGTGAGGGGCTAATGAATGTGATTTATTGAAGATTGGAATAGGAAATATTAAGCATATAAAACATTTAAAATTATCTCCAAAAGAAATAGTTGGAAAAATTTGCATTATCTGCTTACAGAGAACATGATTAATTACTATTTTGCCTGCCACAATTGTATCATTTGTGTATCCATAAATTATTATTTTAACTGACCATAAGTATTGCTTATAAAATTTTTTATTTATAATGCAGTAAATTTATTGTATTGTAGCGTGGATACTTTGTTTTTATACAAAGCATATATTTCAACGTTTCTTAATGTAATTTTAAAGTCAGGGAAATTTTGTGACACCATCATGGAAGTCAGGGAAATATCAGGGAACTTTTTTTCCAGAATTTTGTTGCCACCCTGTAATATTTTTGACAACGGGCCGCCACTGAGGGATGTTTAATGTTTTTTTAATGGAACAATTACATCCCGTTATTGTTATTTTTAAAGAGATATTCCTCGGCAGGTTTATTTTACGTTTAGGGTGGTTAATTATAAAAATATTAAAGTTATGCGTGAAGCTGATTATTCATCTCAGTAAACTAAACATGTATTTAGTGGAATACGTCAAATGTTTAAAAAAGAAAACAGGAATTATGAGAAATCATGGTTCGCACAGTCCTTAAAAGTCCTTAAGAACTACTTAATTTAAGTAGGTCCTTAATTAAGGGCCCTTAAAGTCCTTAATTTTCGACTAAAGTCCTTAATTTTTGTCAAAAGTGTTTTTTTACTAGTAATTCACATGGTGGTATTTTTCTGCGTCGAAATCAAAATTCTGAGTTTATTTAATTTTCGAACTCAGAATTCGGGGTGCATTAAAATTATTGAAATGTAGAATTCCAGATTTTACGTTGATCGTGTCCACACTTTTGACCGTTTTACGCAAGTATAAATCGGCAAGGAGAGACTGACATGAATGGAAGTATTTAGTGTCAGAAAAAAAAGTGAACTTTTGATCTCTTTTGTTCGATTTTTTTTAGTCAGTGGTATTTCATTATGATACACTACACTTCGTCATTGGAAAATTTCAGTTTGTTTGTTGTTTTGTGAAGAATCGGTACTCATTCTAGAAAAACAAGGAAATTCAGAAGAATGTAGCATCTTTAAGGGATGGGAATTCTGAGCCACAGTTTTCCGGAAGTGGTATCCTGTGCCAACTTGCTACAAAACCCCACTAACATGTGATTATGTGCCAATTTTGCACCAAACAATGTGCGATTTTCCGCTAACGGCACCAAAAAATTTATGAGGTCCTTAAAAATTATCGAGAGGTCCTTAAAAAGTCCTTAAGAACTACTTAATTTTTACTTTTGAAAATCTGTATGAACCATGGAAATTTCAATCTAAGGAAAGTTTTAGATCCCTAACACACTTGGTGCTTCTAGATGACTATCAAAGCTTATGGGAGAATAACTTTTTTAATGCAAGAATATGTTGTTTTCTTTCAATTTGAAAAACAAGGCAAAATATTTTTTTAAAAATTATTTTGGTGACTTATAGGGTTAATAAAATGTGTTGATACCTGATGTCATACTTTTAAATGGGGTGTATCATGTAGTGATAAAAACAAAACAAGTTAACAAAAGGAAAGCATTTCTTATGTTCAATAAAGTGCAGTTCTCGTTTAATTTGTATAACAGTGAACAAAAGATTAGGTCTTTATTAATAATTTTATTATTAAATGAGAGCTAAAAAATAGTTCAAATAACTTACTTTTAACATTGAAAACGTTAGAATATTTTACATTTAGAGCCCATATATTTTTGGTAATAGGACAGTTGGCGCGTGAGTTTTTTTTTGCGTGTTTTATTGGGGCGATAAATTTACAGTATGGCAACCTCGCCTGACGTTATTGGTGTTTTCCGATTCTTGTGGCAGCTTTTAATCTTGCAACCCTATGTTATGTTTAACGGCAATTTTTCGTCGCAAAAAAAAAAAACGTGCCAAATGTCCTATACTGCATCTTTTCCAGATTTTTTGATGCTCCATATATTTTCTTCAGCATAATTAATGAGGGTTAAATTTTTTAAAAATATTTATTATGCATTGCTGGGGAAAGAAAATACCCATGAACAAACCTTTTAAAGGTTTAACAGATTATTAAAAATGTCTGTTGTTACCATAAAATTGTTCAATTATCAAAAGCTAATTCCTAATCGGGTTCGAAATCTTCTTGAAGAGTATCTGAAAGTATTTTACAAGAGCTAGAAGTGAAAAAGTTAAATTATTTATAATGGTAAATGTAATAATTTTTATTTATTATTGCAATTTAGTTTCTTTTACGGTTTTAGTTAACTCCAAAAGATCATATTTATTTTCAATTGTTAGAAAAATTGCTCTTTAGTGAGAATTGGGCAAAAATTGCACAGAATTATTAAGCTATCATTTAAATCAGTGGTTCCCAAAGTGGGTTCCACGAAAAAATTTAGGGGTTCCACGTGACTAATTTTATTTGATTAAAAAAAATACGAATGGTGTTTAATATATTCACATTTTCGATGAATATCCAAATTTAGAAAAACAGGCTATTCGAATTCTACTGCCGTTTGCAACCACTTATTTGTGTGAAGCTGCGTTTTCAAAATATGTTGTGACAAAAACCAAATATCGTAACAGACTTGATGCTGCACCAGATATGCGAGTTCAGTTATCAAACCTAACGCCCAATTTTAAGAGAATCATGGAATCAAAGAAGCAGGTGCATTCTTCACATTAAAGATTTTCCATTTATTTTAGTTTATGTTTTGTATTTTTATTAATTATTTCTATGATGAATTGTTTTTTTTTTAGTTTTGCTTAATTCAATAAAATCTGAAATACCAACATAATACTTGTTTTATTTAATATCAGATATTAAATTTTGAAAAGTCGTTGATTAAAAAATATTCGGGGTTCCGCGATCATTGGCAACAAATTTTGGGGTTCCAATTTTAAGAGAATCATGGAATCAAAGAAGCAGGTGCATTCTTCACATTAAAGATTTTCCATTTATTTTAGTTTATGTTTTGTATTTTTATTAATTATTTCTATGATGAATTGTTTTTTTTTTAGTTTTGCTTAATTCAATAAAATCTGGAATACCAACATAATACTTGTTTTATTTAATATCAGATATTAAATTTTGAAAAGTCGTTGATTAAAAAATATTCGGGGTTCCGCGATCATTGGCAACAAATTTTGGGGTTCCAATTTTAAGAGAATCATGGAATCAAAGAAGCAGGTGCATTCTTCACATTAAAGATTTTCCATTTATTTTAGTTTATGTTTTGTATTTTTATTAATTATTTCTATGATGAATTGTTTTTTTTTTAGTTTTGCTTAATTCAATAAAATCTGGAATACCAACATAATACTTGTTTTATTTAATATCAGATATTAAATTTTGAAAAGTCGTTGATTAAAAAATATTCGGGGTTCCGCGATCATTGGCAACAAATTTTGGGGTTCCACGACCAAAATAGTTTGGAAACCACTGATTTAAATATTAAGAAATTATTCAAGTTACCTATTTTTATTTCAATGCTAATACAAAAATTTCATTACTAATGTTTAATGTTATTAACAATAGTATTACAGCTGTACCTTGATGACCTGGTACTCATGAATAATAAAGAAAAGATTAGTAATATTCAATTAAGGAGTAAAGGAAAATTGTGCTTCTATTCTCTGTATCATTTTCATAATAAATACATACAGAAAAAACTTTTTAAAAAGGGTTCATGTGGGAAACAATAGGAAGCAAGGTAAGTTGTAATAATTCAGCTACTTTTCAACATGTCACCAACATGCGCAATGTTCCATTAACCGTGAAGCATATTTTAGTAGACTTCCCAACCTTCACACAGAGTAGACTTTTGAATTTCAACAATTTAAATCCTTCGATTGAACAAATTTTGTCCTATCCTCCTAATCACTAGGGATGAAACGGATATCCGGTAACTATCCGGTATCCGGCCTATCCGGCTGCTTTTTAACTATCCGGTAACTATCCGATATCCGGAAATAAAGTGCCGGATATCCGATTTTCCATGCCGGATATCCGGATGAATAAAACATCGGAGATTTTTTTTTGTGGCGATCAATTTTCTTTGTTCTTGCTTTAAGTATTTTCCTGAAAATTCTACTAATGGATTCACAGTGTGCAGATTCTCCCTTTAACCAATAGAGACTTTAAAATAAAACACTTTTTTTCAAATTTTTTACTTTAAAATTATATTTTTAACGAATTGTTATGGTGGAGGGTCATCACATCTCACAACTAATATAAAGTTGAATAAAAAAATAAATTTCTCAAAAGTTTAAACAAACTTGAGTTTTCATGTTTGGAATGAAAAGGCATATGGTAAAATTACAATTATTCAGAAATTAAGTGTAAAATGTACAAAACATACGACCATTGCTAGCAGCACCCTAGAATAACCCTTTGTAAATAAAAAAGTTTTTTGAATGTTTATTCAATTTTGGTATCACTTTAAAGATAAGGAATTGGGAAATATTACAGAATAAAAAAATATTGTTCAATTTTTGACCGATTTCCGTTTTTTCTAGTGTCTATGAGAAGTTATTTTCATAAAAAATAAACTGCCGGATATCCGATCGGATATCCGGCAAAATCTAGTTCGGATATCCGATATCCGGTTTGTAATGTGCGCCGGATATCCGATATCCGGTATCCGGCAAAACCACTATCCGGTTCATCCCTACTAATCACCAATTTTTCTCTTTTTTTAACCCAAGCTTTATTCTATGATTTAATAGTTTTTATATGTAATAATTTTATGCTGATTAACTTTGTGTACCGTGGCACCTAGCCTTGGCGTGGTGCAGCATAGCCTTTGCAGCCCTTGCACCACTAAACCCAACCTTTTTAACATATCAATGCCAAATCAAGGGGATATCTCCTTTTGAATTTATTTTAAGCTCACCAAGTTTCATTAAAATCGCTCAAGTAGATGCTGAGGACATAATTTTACTTGTATCTCAGTTGGAAAAATATATAAGAACCCTATACCCATTCATGTAGTAATAAATGAGATTCAGTGTGCTGAAAACATGACTTTTTATTCGATAAAAATTTATGTTAAAAAAATAATCAACATAAGATAATCTTTTTTTACTTGGATAAAAAAAAAATTCTATGTACAAAATTATTTTTAAATTTTTGATTCATTCTCTTATATTTACGTTTATTTCCTTAGAGAGGAGCTGTCTTCAAGGAAAAGAAAAGAAGAACAAAATGAAATGATCAAAGAAGAAATGGCTAGAAGGAAGAAAGATTTTCTCAAAAATATTTGGCCTAGGTTAAAATCTGTAGAGCCTACAATGAACTCTAATAAAGAAATTGAAGAAAAAGTCAAAAGTTTTAAGTAAGTAGTTGAATTATTATAAATTTATCTACCTATCAATTTAAATAATTAAAAAAAAAATCGAAAGATCCATATTTGTTGATTAAAAAAAAAAATGTATTACATTACAAATTGTATTAATTTGATTAATTGTATAATAAATTAATCATTATTTTATTATGTTAACTTGCATGCATTTAATTTTAGGAGAACATTTTAGTTAAATTTCCATAAAAATTCTTGTATGATTATTACTGAAACCATTTTGGTGAGCACACTTATTTTAATTAAAATTCATTTCATAATTAGTCCCATATTTTTTTTGTATTTTACATAAATATCATATACAGTAGACTCTCGATAACTCGAACTTCAATAACTCGAATTTTTCGATATCTCGAAAAAAATCTATTTCCCTGCACCTTCATTACTTATTTAATGTAATTTTATCTCTTTAATTCGAAGTTTTTTGTCGTTATTTTCGATAACTCGAAGTTTCCTCACAACTCAAAATTTTGTTTTCCTCTCAAAACTACAGATTTTGAAGAACCTTTAGCATATATGTAATCGCCACGTTCTTCTTTATCGGTTCTCTTTATTATTGTGTGTTATTGAAAGGGCATATTTACAATGGATTCCTATCTGTGCCTCACCCTTTTGTTTGAATGTCGCCAGACTGGATTCCCTGAGCTGCATCCCGTCCTCTTTAACGCAGAATCAGTCGAACAAGGAAGATTAATGATTTATCGTCCCTCAAGCCAGCTGGCGTTTTCGGTAAAGAACGAGTCACTTTCTTGGAACATTACCAACCGTCCAGAAAGCAACTCACTTAAAATATGAAGACGACACTCGACCCCTTCTCATTTATGTTTAGGCAATGCACTCTCTATAGCAGCATTTGATGAGAGATCGCTCTCAGAAGAATGATAATTAAGAAAGCTAACCACCTCCAAAAATAACTTTGTAAGAGGCTCTATCTTCCATAATATCTATGCGTGCATTCATTGAATCGAGGCCGGAAATGAAAAGACATTTCAACCAAACGTGCATTTGTAAAATATAATGGATTTCGAAAAAAATAGAAATACTTACCAAACTATTTTGGATAAATATGTTAAATAAAGTCGTATAAGTTGTATTTTTAAGTATTTGTAAGTTGTTGTATTTGTAAGTAAGTTGTATGTTAAGCTAGTATTTATTTTTTACCAAAACAGCTTTTTTATAGGATTTGCGATAACTCGAAATTTCGATATCTCGAATTTTTATACACTTCCCTTCGAGTTCGAGATAACGAGAGTTGTCTGTTATAATGCTACAATCGACACAGGGGGTTGTTAAGATGTGTTGAACAGAACCAACCTTGCTGGATTTAGAACCTGTAGTTGGACATCATTATTGGCATTTGTTAATAAAATTATACTTTTCCATGCATCTTTTAAAAATGGAAGCCTTTTTTACAATAGATTTTCATTTAAAACTTTTACCATTTATGTATAATTTTGTGTTATGACTAGCATGTGTATCTCTCTTCAAAACACACCTTATTGTGTTGCATGGTTATATGAATATAAATTACTTTCAGAATATCGCAGAAAAACAGAGAAGAAGAATATGAAAAAGAAATCGAAGAAATGATGAAGCGTGTTTCAAAACAATACTTACTCATTGAAAGACAATCAAAGGTAGGATAACTATTTATTTATATTTTAGATTAAATATATATGATTATTATAAATACTAATCAAAATAAAGCTTTTTCAATTTAGGCCACTAGTAAAATTTTGAGCTGTTTTTATTTTAATAACAAACATTAAAATTTTGTATAAATACCTCAACTTCAATAATGGGGGGGGGGGGGGGGGGGCTGTATATCTGACGCATTTATTTGCATAAAAATATAGGAACCTTATATATAAAGTATAATGAAGACAGGAAAGATATTTAAATATGATACATCAATAAATTTAAATAAAACCATTATAAACTAAAAACCATTTTTAGTATTATTTAAAGTAATTTATTATTATTAAGGGCCTTTTAGGAATGGTTGGAAGAGGGGAAAGCTCCCATTGGATTGAGAATTGTCCAATCACACCACATTGTGAAGGAGGCTGGTGAATGTTAAATCTATAGTCTAAATATGTGCACATTGGTTTTAGTATGGAATGTATAATGTTAATTTCGCGGAAAAAAATATTTAACAAACAATTTGATATTGGCAGATAAAAGATACACTAGACTGGTCCACCAGTTTGCAGGGCCTTGAGCTTATAGTTTTTGGAATAAATTGTATTAAATGTATACTGATTATACTTTTTTCTTAAAAGTAAGGCTTTACAGTTATTCCTTTCCAAAAAAATTGGTTCAATTAAAGTATTTTTGGCTTTTATTAAGATATACACAAAATTTAGGTTTTATTAATTGCAACATTTATAATTCATATTTTGTAACAGGAAAAGAAGGAAATGGAAGAAATTGTAACTAAAAGTGTTGAAGAAGACTCAGAGAAAGAATCGTCCAATGAAGAGGAGGCTTCCGAAAAACATTCGTCCAATACAGAGGAAGGATCAGAAATAAATTCGTCCAATAAAGAGGAAGGATCAGAAAAAAATTCGTCCAATAAAGAGGAAGGATCAGAAAAAAATTTGTCCAATAAAGAGGCTTTAGAAAAAACATTGTCCAATCAAAGTGAAACAGAAGGTTCAGAAGAATTTGAATTATCTTCTGCAACTTCTGAAAAATCGGAGTAATATTTATTATTATTAACTAAATACGATAATTTGATTTTTAAAAATATTATCATGGAAGAAATGTATGAAGACTCAAATTGTTGCTTAATTTAATATTAATCATTCTTTTTAAAAATAATCTAAAACATTTGAACTTCTTTTAAAAATTATATATTAAATTTGTATTGTGAAATCCGTACATTTTTCATAAGGATATTATAATTTGAAATTAAAAAATAAATTATTAATATTTTTTTTAAAAATATTTAAAGGTCTAAAATAAGTTGATAGTTTTGTCATTATCAAAATAAAAAATTTTACTAAAAGCACAATTTTGTTTATTATAAATATGAGTCAGTTGTGCCATAAAGAATACAAACATTTATAATAATTATCCTAAATCATCATCAGAAGAGAAGAATGTTTATCAAATTGCTCAATTATTTTTATTGTAAAAAAAATGTGTTATTTTCCTAAATACAGTAAAATCCGCTAATAACGATGTTCAAGGAACTGTCATAATTTGATCGTTATATCCGAATCACGAAAAATATCGCTTACTAAGAAAACGTACTACTCATACATACATGACATTTGAATATAGATATATTTTAAGTACTTTATAATGATTTTATCCAATACATATACTAGTTAGTTATATAAACTGCTATTTTGATGAGAAATGGTCAGTAATTTTTGTTTGCGTAGATTTGACATTGTAATAGTAAATTTCCATGTTATTTTTGATAACATTGTAGAAAAACTGGGGATCTCTTCGCTAATTTCGAGCATTCTTGTTTACGTGCCATTCGTCTGACAGCTTGTTTATTGCGCAAGCTGCCCTCTTTTCCTCATTTTTAATTGTTAATAGCGGTTTTTATTAGCATAAGACAGGGGCAACGCAATCGTTACATGCAGATTTATAACCTGCATCGTAATATCCGAAAAAATTAACGTGGAGTGCTAGAAAAATCCAAACTTCCTTTAATTTTACATTGTTATACCCGGCATCATTATAAAGGATTTTACTGTATGTCACTTTCAATTGCCTTTTGCAATAAAATGATTTTAAATATTGATACTTGAAGAGCTGAGTGGATGAATATTGTGACATTTTTTGAAAAATATAGATTTCCTGGTGAAAAAGAACATATTATGGTCTGCTTTAAGTATAAAACTTTCATTTATTATGCAAAGTCTTATAATACGGTGTTTTTTAGTGAAAAAGATGCCCTTTTGTGCATTGTACATGTTAGTGTACTGATATCTTATAAACTTTAAAGCTGTTTTTCTCCAATTCACAAAATTGTCACTTAACATGTCCATCCACTTAGCTCTAATTTTTTATACAGGGTGTTTTTTATAACTGTGACACACAATAAAACCTAAAAGAAATAAGATAGCTAAGGTATATTGCTTGTTAATGAAGGTTTTTTGTATACAGTTTTTCCAAAATCATTAACGCACCACTGTTCCAAAACCATTAACGCATTGAACTTTCTCTTGAGGATGGATGTATGGAAAATTATCTTTATAACGTTGAAATGCAATAAAACCTATAGGAAACAAGGTAGGTAAGTTACTCCGCTTCTGTGGCAACTGAAACCATGTTAATCCCCACCTCCCTATTTTCTACAAACCATACATGAATGAAAATTATTTATTATTTACTACTCAAATCAAAATTTCCTTTTAATTTTTACGAAATGATTGCATGCGAAAAAAATAAAAAACACTTACTATTTTTTGAAAATTAAAGCAATCTTTCCATTAAAACATGTGAATCGGTCAATTTTAATATTAACTTACATAATGAAACAACAGCAGGACCATAATGGTCCTGAAACAACAGCACACAGTAAATTTATCACGAAAACCATTTCCGATTGGAGAGATTCTCGTAAGTTCTCGTTTCTCCCACCCATCCCCGCGACTCACGCACGAGCCAATCAGTTTATCGAATACCAAGTGCAGCCTGAAACAGAAAATTAATTTTGACTGTACCTTCTCACAAATGCAGCAAGGGGAATCTCCATACTACGTAGAGGTTGCCATGGCAACGATGCAGCCGATTTCGAACTTCGCTTTTTGGCTGCAGTTTTGATTGAATGGAGTTTTTTCCCTTCCAGAATTGTACATTACGACAACAGGCTTGCTATCTATTGGAGATTTTGTTTACTACCATAGAAATTTCATTTTCAATTCTAATCTTCATTTAAGAAAATTAGTAAAATATCTGATTTTAGTTTTAAAATACACTAATAAATTTAGGTACAGCTGTACTTGCTGTAGTCCACGAGCCGCCACTGCTCTGCTTGTACAAGTAGCAGCAACACGACATAAAGTTTTTTTATAATCTTGTTTTTTTTTTCTTGGCTTTTCAACTGTGTACAAATAAATTTTAATGTGTTGATATTACATATACAAACAACATACCTTAGATATCTTATTTATTTTAGATTTTATTGCCTGCCAAAATTTTAAAGATAATTCTTAAACACCCTGTATATTATTTATTGTAAATAAAATTTATTTATTTTGTGTTTTTCCAAATATGTTATTTTTAATTGCCTTTTGCATTAAAATGATTTTAAATACTAACAATTACTAGTTTTAGTCAAATCTTCATAATATATGTTATTTATACTAGTCATTTTGTACTACTTTTATACATTAAACATATTTTTCAATAGTTGTGTACCTATACTTTATGTCTATTTGCAAATCTTCATCAATCAGTGACTATACCTAATAAGGATATGGGGAAAGTCCATTCAAAGGTGATAAAAGAATCAATTGACATTTTTTTTTTGTTAAAACTAGGAAGTCCTCGAAGCATTTTGGCTCATTTTTAAAGTTATGATAAATGAAGGTTATTTAAATAAATCCTCAAAGTTGGAGAACCACACTTTTGCCTCAAAAGTGACATAACTCAAAATTTTACATATTATTCACATTATTTGAGATACCTAAGTCAATAATGATTATGAATATATGCAATGAATAATGCAAGTAATGCGTAATTTGAGATCGCAGATTGACAGTTGGTAAAATTCACAGATCGGAATTTCAAAATTTCATTTCATAAACTCGTAATATTTTTAAATCAGAAAGCTTTTGATGTGTCACAATGTCCTAGAGATGAAAATTATTAATTTTGATTTAGAAACAATTACTGTACATTATTACTGATTGCCTAAAATTTTTGCTAATTGTTAAAATTCAGGCATAAAAATAGTGTCACTATTTTTCCAATCTTTCTATCCAATCTTTAAAAACAGTTTTTAGCATTTTCTAAAAACACAATAAGTTTTTACTTGTGTCACATGTGAAGCAAGAGCTTTGTTTTACAATTTTCTTACCTTTGACTGATACCAAAAACGCAGTAAAAAAATCAAATCGTTTTAAGTAAACTAAAATAACAAAATATATTTGAAATAGCAAAAAAGTTTATAATTTTTAACATTCTCTTACAAGAAGCCGGAGAAAAAAGGTTATAAATATACCAAAGTCTATTTTTTCAATATATATTCACACACACAACCGAAATTTTTCTCTTTGAAAAAAAATATTGAATATATACATTTTTTTCTTTAAACAAAATTATTTTAATTTTAATAAACCTATTTGATTGCAAACATCAATGGAGCACAATAGTATATTGCAACAATCCAAATTTTTATTTTAAAATCCGTACAATACATACACGAGTACAATATGCAATATTGTTCACATTTACAATAATAATGGATGTTTAACAAAAGCTGAAGTTGTATAATATACAGGAACATACCGATTGCATCCAAAGTCGGTTTCATGTTACCATATTTTAAGAACAAATTATATTAAATCACCTAAAATTAGGGTTTAAATTGGTACGTGTAAGATCCATAGATCAAATTGTAATTTTGTGCTGATATTACATTCTTTTGTTTTGTTGTTTATTACAATGGGAAATCTAGTTTAACTGTAATAAAACAAACCATCAAAAATGTTTCAGGTTTACTTACACTTTGTCCTACATTGGCAAAGAAAAAACATAATAAAAAGAAACAAATACAAAACAAGCGAAAATTCCATTAATACTTATGTTCTTAGAATAGAGTTATATGGTTTAAAAAATTTATTTTTATATTTTACAATAGATTTTAAAAAAATTTAAATAGAGAATTGACATAGAAAAATTATTTAAAAGTGCCGAAAAATTGGAGGCATTGAAATGAACAGTGTTCATTGAACACAAAAAGTATATAAAAAATGAATTTCTACTAAAATAAGTCGTTTGCAGAACTACTCTTACAACTATACAATGGAATTAATAAGTTATTTTAGGTTTAAATAATTTCGAATGTAATTGCTATAAATATGAATTATTTTAATTGTTTTTATATTTTAATATCTGAAATAAAGAACATTTTGTCAATCTGTGAATAAATTGTTATCAGGTATAATTATTACTTGTGAACGTTTGTATTATTGTTTTTTAACACTTTGTGGACCAAGGATCATCAGGAGGTCGACTTCAGACTACTATGCTCGTCAAAGGGTGAATAATCTTTTTAAGTATATAATATTTGTCAATATTTCGGAACTCTATTCCATACAATCTTTATCATTCTGCATAACATTACAAAAGTTAGTGGTGCAGAGATGTAATTGGTCAAACAATTTTTTTTATTTTTATGATGACCATTACATAGCTGAAATCAGTCAGTCATTGAAATGAAATTCAAGGAAAATCACATCTGCACTCTGTTTGAATAGTGAGGTGAATCTTAAAAATAGCTAATTTTGACTAAAAATTTTTTTACTAAGTACTAAATTTGGTACAGATGTAGTATAGGACATTTGGCGCACAAGTTTTTTTTGGCGTTTTATAGGAGCGATAAATTTATAGTATGGCAAGCCCACCTGACATTGTTAGTATTTTCCGATTCTTGTGGCGACTTTCAATCTGGCAACCCTATGCTATGTTTAACAACAATTTTTCATCGCCAAAAAAAAACCGCGCCAAATGTTCTATACTAAATCTATACCCTAAATTTTTTTACTTCCAAATTGTTTTATAAATTCAAATACAGTAAAACTCCAATTATGCAGATCAAACAAAGCAGATTGTCAATTATTCAAATCACATTGAGAAAAAGAAAGAAATCGGCAAAATCTACATTTTAAAAGTTCCTTATCGGTAAATGATATTGTTTTTTATTAATTAACATTACATACTAAAGCAAAATTCGTTTTTTTGCCGTAAGAAATCATTTTTTGGTGATCTGGTCCCAATTGCTCCAGATAATAGCGACTTCTACTGTACATTCATTACTTAAAGAACAAATATGTCATTTTAACAGGGAAAAACTACTAAAGCATTTCAAAGAAACAACAAGTGAATAAACTGAAATAACATATTTTCAAATGTTTTGTTTTTATGGTTTTTCAGCTGTCAAAAACAACCAAAAAAAGGAGCATTTGAAAAACATTCTGGAAATCCATTCAATTTTATAAGTTAAATGTACAAAAGAGTTCAATACAACTTGGCGAGTATGATAAACAGATTTATGGGCTGCTTTTATACTCCCAATGCTGCAATATAGAATAAAACTTGTGTAAGACTTACATATAAATTTACATTAGGCTTAAATACATTTTTACATATTCTTTTGAAAAAGGATATCATTTAAGATCTGGATTTCTAATATTTCTGGAAAGAATTCAAAACATTTGTAATGTAATAGGAATTAAGGATAATGTATCTTTCTTATTATCTATTTTAAACTATAACTATAATAATATTTTCGTTGTGAAAAATATTTTCATGAAAATACTAGTTCTTTCACAATATTAGTTCCGAAGGTGTGTTTAAGTTTAAAAACTAAAGGCATTAATAAAAAAAAACATTTTTAACAAAAGAATGTCCTTGATCTTAAAATTATCAAATATTCAGATGCTTGAAAAGCTTTTTTTGATTAAATCATGAAAAACATTCAAAACTTAACTATTGGGACATTCCTAGGTATTTCTGTTCCCTCCGCAACGTTTCGTTTTTAATTTTATTATAGGTATATAATATAAAATAAATCCAATTTTTTAGTGGGTTTATTTGTTTCTCAGTTTGTTAGTTTTAAAAATATAGGGTTTATTTTACATTAATTAACATATAATAAAATAAAAACAAGATGCTGCGGAGGGAACACGAAACGTAGAAATACCGTGAAATGGCAGTATTGTTAACTTAATATTGTTTTTGCAAAAATTAAAACACAATCTAAAAAATATAAATAAAATGTGTAAGTTCACAGATTACTGAATAATTTATAATCTAAATTTTAATATATATAACTTGTTTTGTAACTGGAACAAGGATTTAATTGGTTTGAAAACTGGGATGAGTCACCATCTTTTTTTAAAAATTATTTTCAAGAAGCAAAGGCTATTATATCCACATTTCAACCAATCAGAAATCGCCTTCACTGACACTTGTGTTAGCTGGATATAACTACTTTTGCATCTGTAAAAAGCTTGATTAGCATGGATATAGTTATATTTGCTTCCGAGTGACTTTTTTTTAATTTTCATTATTTAATAACGAATTTTACTTCTTTATTATATTTTAAAACTGAAATGCCAAGTTATAAAAATACCTATTGATACCAAAATATAATTTTTTGAATATTTGGATATAATTATTTTGCACTTGGGTTACTCAAATAAACCTGTGGTAAGACAACATTGAAATGTTTTTTATGGCATCTTTAAAAATTTCCCTTGTGATAAATTGATCATTGAAGCTTTCATTTATTCTGATTAGGTTATATAATCATGAGACTTTCATAAATATTAGCATTTTTGTTTCACAGAATTAAAGCAAAAACTACTATGTAACCATCTCAAGAAAACCCCTAGATGAGATTCCTATAGTAGAACTGTTCTAAATAGAGTGGAGTTAAAGAAAAAATAATTTTCTATCAGGCAGCTTGGCTTGCAACCTTCTCTTATTTTCTACTTCCATCCCCGAAATTGTTTCCATGGCAACCGTCACATAACAGAATTAATTCTGTTTAGGGTTTTGTGGTGGTAGGACAGTAGTGTCACATTATCAAAATTTATGTTGCATTTTAATAAAGACTATGAGGTGATAAATTTGAAAAGTAGCATCATTTGCAACGAATTATTTTTAAAGGTATAGATTTGAACACAATAAAGTGTAAAAAAAAAATTAGTTCTTTGTTTTTAGTTGGTTTTCAACTCATAAAGGCACTAATAGTCGTGAATTAAAAATAAGAGCATGTTCAATTATTGCACACTTGTTAAGTTAATAATTATTAAGTTTTTAAAGAATAATTTAATTTTATTCCCCTATGCACATTTTCCTATAAATTGTTATATATTTACTTAGAAATAAATTATATTCATAGAAACAGGCATTCAGATATAAAAATTGCATATTTACATACATATACATACCTACCTCCAACATGTATGTACACAAATACAGTATACTAATAATATAGAGCTTAGTACAACTTTTCCAGTCTTTTAATGGAAACCACAAAACTTTCAAAGAAGAGATAAGTGGTCCTATATTGGATCAATCGGTGAAAAGAACAGTACTAGTCCAACAAGACTTCACTGGACTTGTACTGTCCTTCTCATCGATAATTGTATTTGAGCAAATCAGTCTTTTCAATATTTTGAACTAGTATACATTTTTGAAACATAGTACTGCATTTTGTAGCAAACATTAAACTGTACTTTAAGCACAGCAATTTTTTAAGTAATATTTCTTTGGCATCAATACTTTTAATTATTATAATTAAAGTGCTTTAATTACTATAATTATACTTCTAACCACCAGTTTGTATCTTTTATAAATTGAATACACCATTGAAACATCTTACACATAAAGAGGAAGGCGCCAAAATTTATAAAATGTCACCCATTGTTTTTACTGAATGTATACCTAAATTGCAAATCATAATGTAATAAGGATGCAACTCGGTAAAAGCAAGTAAAAAACTTGCGAGGAAAACTTCTGTGTTTGTATCAAAATATATTTAAATTAGATTTGTTGTAATTATTTTTATGACCAATTCAATTGTTCCGTCAAGCTAATTTTTATTAAATTATTTAATGGAAGAGTTTTATGCTTAAAGTTGAATAATAACATTTAGAGTGTATTTAAAAATATGGAATACCAAACACTATAAGTATAAGAAAACAAAGAATAAGGGATACACCCCGCCAAGGAGTAACAAAAAAATTGCCAAATATGGTTTCAGTTCAAATTGGCAACCATTTCCAATTTTTGTATAATGTGTGCATGCACAGTGTCTCACATTGGTTTAATCTACAGAAATTAGCTTCACCTACTTGTAACATCACACTCACATTGGCTAATTCGAAACATCTTAATTTCATTAGTTTTCCTTCATTATTTTGTTGTTGGATTCATAATATGAAGTAACATTTTCATTGGGTGTCTCTCGTTGATTTAATTTACAGTAAGTTGCTCCTCCCACTTATTTATGTCACATCAATATGTTGGCGATGGTAGCCATAGATCTTCCACGCCAAGTTTATTACAAAAACTGATTTGGCAGAGTGGCCCCCTTGTTCTTTACTTTTACCAAATATAAACATCAAACTCTATAAGTAAATTTGTTTAGTTAAGACATTTTACAAAAGCACCATTGTACAAGCTTTATGTATAGTTGAAGTCCCCAAGTACATGCAAAAGATGTTCCATGTGTAATAACTTAATATATAATTATATATTACAAAAGTACAAAATAATATCACTTTCAGTTCTTGGAGTAAAAACGATCAGCTCAGTTCAAATCCAGCTCCAGACTCGATAGCATACGTCAGTTTAACCTTCAACACTTCTTCGCCATCGAACTCGGGGAGTTTTAGAAGATTCATGCAGGTTGAAGCTGTAGGGAGACGAACTTCCCGCCCAGCGTTCTGGATGCAAAACGTCGGGGAAAGTTCCCTGAAACCCAACAGGGGGGCATGTGAACAACTGGTGACAAACTTAAGCAACTGTCGCTTCTGCCGTTCGTCGAAACCCTCAACGACTTTCCAAAAGGCACAGATGACGGGGTGGGTCGAGTTATAGCCGCCGGCGTAAGTCGTGTGAGTTTTCAGGTCGTTGACGTCAATAGGTGTTTGAGCACCCGAAATCAAAATCTGGAGCTCGTTCGCATCAAACATATACAACCATTCCATGTCAATGACATTGGCCAGACCTTCCTTGAATGCCTGGCACTGCGCTTTGATTTGGCGATTGAGCTTGAAATCGGCCATCAAGTGGATGTAATTGATCCTGTTGGACTCGGTAACGGGAATATTGGCGCCGCCCGGTTTTAACTCGAAGACTTCATTCTCACCGAATTCGCTGTTCATCACTGTGAAATCGAGACCCAAGTCGGCAACGTCGCCATCGTAGGTCTTTAAATACAGGAGATTGCGATACATGACGGGATCTAAGGAAGCCAAATGGTGAATATCCACGTCTGAAGAGGTGTGTCTGGACAAGATTTTGGTCAGAAAAAAAGCAGCAAGTGGCAACTCGACTAACATGTTCTCATATATTGCCTTGCCTAACATACGGCCTATGAAAAAATAGTGCCGGGCGAAATCAGACGGCATGACCCGTTGGACATTTGGGTTCGGATACAAGAGACTGTCATGGGTTGTCTTGAAGAAACCGCGGTTGGGGTCAAAGCAGGTTTTCAGAAGCTCATGGAGAAATTCCCGGAAAAGGCCCCCACCATCGATACCGACTTCATCCAATCCCACAGCATTAACCAACTGGACGAGGATTCGCATTTTGATGTTCGGTTCGCTCTGGTAAGACAAGAAAGTGGAAGCATCCTCGTAGATGAAGTTTCGTCTGATGGTGACCCTGATCAGAGGGCCCATCTGGAAGTTCAGCAACTCTCCTTGGTTTTCCTGTTTGTCTTTTAATATGAGGGATAGAAAGATTTTGAAACGGTCATGGAAGCGAATGGCAAAGGGAAACTCCCGCAGAATGGCCAGTTGACGAGCTTCCACAGCGGAAGGCGGTGGACCTTCTTCCTCGAGTTGCTCTCTAGTGAGATTTTGCAACCCTACAAAAGGCTCATAACCATTACCCCGTCTCTTTGTAAAATACATCTCGGCTGCCCTCTCGAAGAAGACGGGAAACTGCTTTCCGATCCATGTCCCTTCGGGGCAAAACTTGCGTCGGCAATCCCTCGAATACAGCTGTCGCAGCAGAGCGACTACAACCTTGAAAAGCTGGTTCCACTGTTGCACATTGAATGAATCCGTTTTCTTCCCCAGGTTGCTAGCTCCTACGCTGTTCATGGCATTTACATAGTCCCGATTGAAGGAGGTCTTCTTATCCGGATAAGCCAGTTCAATAAGCCCCATGCAAACATCTTTTAGCTTCGCGCTGACCTGCGCCAACTCGGCAAGATTGAAAGGCATCATTTTAACTCCCTCACTGTCACTGCTCTGGTCGTAGAACTCAAAATCGTGAAGGGTGGATAGAAGATGGTTGAGTAATGAACAAAATACTATTAACTGAGGTAAAAACGTATCTTGATCACTGGAACTGAACGACATTCCCTGATTTATAATCTGAAGCAATGGAGTCCTTGTACCAAACGCCGATGGAACGCTTGCACTTATAATCGATCTCCAAAGCAATCTGAAGAAAGAAGGTTTAAAAGCGAGACTGTACAACAACCTATAATGGTGAATAGCTAATTTCTGGTGACCCAATAGTAGATGACATAAACAGCAAATTGAGACTGCACTCTGATTGAAGGCTTTTTCGTTTTCTAATATACATAATATCATGTTGACATGATTTATATCATTAACCATATTGATGATTTCTTCGTGTATATGCAACTTAGTTTCTTCGCCTTCAATGACCATCTCACCGTCTTCGGATTCACAGTCGTTGGTTTCAGCCTGGTAGCTCACTAAAGGTAGCGACTGCAAAAGGAACTGGACACAGATAAGATACTCTGCACTTTGGTGATCGGAGAGGGACTTGGCTTGCTTCGAAATCAGATATATGAAGGTATACAAGAGACTGGAAGTGGCCGGGAAGTTGAAGGACAGGTTGTCAGGGTATATTGCCGTTAAAATAGTATCGATTGTGATAATGTCGGATTTGCAAGACAGAGCTGGTAGAAGGAAGCAGCTTATTTGCTGGGATAATTCCTCGGTGAAGACATCTTGAAGAAGCGTTTGGAAAAAGTAGGGTCTTTTATCACTTTTGAGAATGAGCGACCTTGTGAATAGGTCGAGCAAAGAGGCGGCCAATGGGGTTGGAGGCCTTGGAGACACGAGCAAGGAATCGGGAACGTTGTTATCCAGCACTAGACGCAGGATTGCGTAGTAGCCTTTACGGATCAAGAAATCCCAGATTTTTTCCACCATTCTGAAGATGGAATTCGGATCGGCATTACCTTCACTGCAGCTGTGCTTTGCGTAGAGTTCCATGGCAGTGAAAACTTCGATGAATCTCAGGGAAAGAGAGATGTTCGAGTTTGGTTTGACGCAGTTCTTCAGATACTTTACATTCAACCAAAGCAATTTCTGTATTTTATACATCCACTGATCCGGATAGGTAATAAACAAACCGCTCACACCTGTTGCGTCCCTCAGAAACAGCTGGTTGACCATTAAGAGTCTGGCGCTGTCCTGTTGCTCATCATGGAAGTGGAGCAGCTTCCCGATCTGCTCTTGGAGGAGATCGGAATCGCCGACTAAACTTCGATCCGAAGTTGTCTTGAAAAACGAATCAAACTCAGATCGTAGTTTCTGCTTCTCGGTTTGTCGGCAAAAGGATCCCCTGACAAACGCTTGGATAGTAGTGGCGGATTGTATAACTCGTCGCCTCTCTTCGCGTTGCTGCCGCTCTCTCTGGGCTTTGACGAGCAATTCTTCGCGGGCGACTTTCCTACTCGACCCTCCGAAGTTCTGCTGCGGACGTCTTCTGAACTCGCCTTCGAAACTGTACATTTTTTCTATTTCTGATTAATGAACAGAGTTCAAAACAACAGGTTCAACAAGTCCAAATTCAATTAGCATTCCTCGAGGGATGGATCGGGGATTTATAAAAATGCGTTTGTGTACTGGATTAACTTTATGTTCCATATAAACAGACGGAAAAATGACTATATAACCGATAATTGTCTTTTATAAAAAACACAAACAAGATTGAAGCTCAGCTGTTGCATCTTTCTTGCATCTCATCTATTCAATCTTAATTGTGTTGCCATCGTGTCTGTTTCTTACCTAAACTTGTTTGATTTGCTCTGATTTGGAAAACGTCAAAGGAATACAAACGGGCTAACTGGTGAAATACTTATTCAGCTGCGCGTAGGACAAATAATCAATTTCACAGTGACGAAAACAAAACGAAATCACGTTGTGTATAATATCCATAGGTAGGTTATGCGTACGTTAAATCTGTCACAGTTCAAATGCCCTCATGTTGGTCATATAATTTGAAAGATTAGATAGTGGGATGCAAATGTTGAAGTAGTCTTCGTTATCTAATTTGCTGGTTTAATAAATAACATTAAACTGGAGCAATACTGTGGATATATCCCGTATTTTTTAAACTATAGTCTACTGAGCTCAAATATAACAGCTGGAGGTAACAATAAAGATAAGTTGCGTAGGATGCCAGTGCAGATGTTATTCTCGTTATGGTTTTAAAATTATTACGAGGCGTTGGCTATGTTAAAGCTCACTAAGGAGGTCAGAAATAGACAGCCTCGCAACACTTTTTATATTTCCATAAGGGAAAAAAGTCATACAAAATTTGTGTCCACATTACATTTTAAGTCATCAATGCAAGTGTGATAAAATTATTAGAAAAATGCAATGGAGCAAAAAGATATGAAAATAATTATTAAAAAAAAAAGCAAGGTTTCTACATACTACAGAAGATGTCTATTTTTAATGTAAATTGAACAGTATTTTCTTAATTACAATATGAGAAACTATGAATTTATATAATTACAATTGACACTTGCACCTGCTATTTATCAGTCTTCCCCTGAACAAGGGGAATGCTAATGCATTTGTTTTAGATACAACGTATAAACGAGATTCGATGGTCCTGGATGGAAATAAATTCTACACCAATGTGATTAATTACATTTATAAAAACAAAAACAGCAAGCCTGTGCTCCTGGTTTAATGAAATTTCGAAAATCGCAACACCCTTAGCAGATTCGATACGAACATGAATATTCAATTTTTATAATGGCCATTACAAAATGAAAGAAATCTGTGGTGAGAAAAGGACCAGAAATGTGTAATCATAGCCAATGACAAAAAATTTGATAAAATAAAGGGGAAAAGGACCATTTTCCACAAAAAAAGGACTTTTAAGTACTTCAAGTAACTAAAGGACTTTTAGGGAAAAAAGGACCTGACCTGTCGCGAGGCCTGTGTATGTTCATTAAACATATGAAGTGTCAATGAAAAAAACTGAAATTTTGGAGACTGAGCACCTTTAAAATCATAGATGAGCCTAAAGTGGCTCACTGCGAAGATGAATCCAAGAAAGACAGCCAAAAGAGTTTAAGGCACAAGCAGCCAATAAAAAAAAATCATACCATTTATGAAAATTATGTCAATTCTAATTTTAACCCTTTGCACTCCGCTGTCACCTCCCAATAAACAAAATAACGACCTGTTCTTTAAAATAAACGAGAGCAGCATGATCTTGTGTTTAAAAAACATTATCTTTTTCAACTTGGTTCTCCTGAAGATCCAAAACCGATTACGATTTTTCCCTTCTATGAGCATAAATTGTGGGAAAAAAGATCAGAAATAGGAATAACTTTTCTGTAGAATGAACCCAAACGTCAAAAATGTTTGTAGCGCTATGCACTTTCTGGCCGTCACGCCGATACCCTACCAGTCAGGCTAAAGTGATCACTCCAGTTCAAGTGGGGGTATCAGATATATGAAGTGACCCCCACAGTACTCCCCCTCTCAGTGAGTCGGATGGAGGAACGAATGAATGAGATACCCGTGAAGTGTTATCACATAGGCAGTGATCGTTGCTGTAAAGTGTTATCACTTAACCCTAAATGTTTTGGAAGTAAAAAGGGTTAAATAACAAAATTGATAATTTCTTAAGACATATAATTAACAAGTTATTGATAATTACTAATTAGCATTTATATTTTTAGATTGTTAAATATTCTGTATGGAACTAGCTTTAAGTCCCCCTCCCCCCCCCCCTCATAATTTTTAAATTGCTACACCACTGACTATTATACAAAATGGAATGATTTTTTCTCATAAACGTTGGTATTAATACAAGATTTAATTAAAATATTGCTCACATTTTAGAACTTCTTCTAAATTCCTGAAAAAGAGGACAGTAAAATGTTTACTGTCTCTAAGTAGCAAATTTGCAGGTTGATTTATGACGGGGAAAAAAAGTATTTTGTAAAAATAAAATTTCTTCAATATATAAATATTTTATTTACAAAAATTATATACATTAAAAAAATTAAGAAATAATCCAAACACTGCAACATATTTAAAATGACAATACATTTTAAATAATTATCTGCAAAGATTTACATTTCAGAAGCTCAGACACACACAAAAAAAAAGCTCAAAAATGTTTTTGAATAATTGGCTACTTTATCCTTTGGATAAAATTTTTAAATTACAATAAAAAGAACAATTATTTACTTCTAAAAACCTTAAGAAAAAAAAAAACTAGCACAGCATCAAAATCAATTGATGGTTTTTCCCCGATATGCTCAAAATAGTTAAAAACAGATACAAAAGACGTTTTGCATCCGACAGGGTTGCCACTCAATATCAAAATTAAAACTCCCTGACTTTTCCAAAGGGTTTTTAAAAAATTTTAGAATGTGAAATACATGATAAGTAATGTTTTTTGTAAGAAGATTAATGTAGAGACCTATAAAAAAGGACTGCAAATAAAAATCGATCTAAGTATAAAAAAAAAAATTAAGAAATTATCATTTTTATAATGAAAAGAAAATTTAATCAATATCAAGGAAAGGAATATGACAAGGCACTTTTAGCTTAAAATTTTAGGAAATTTCCCTAACTTTTCCAGGAAAGTTGAGAAATCGCTCATTTTCCCTGACTTTTCACAGATCATTTTCATTTCTCCTGACAATTCCAGGTCAGTGGGAACCCTGATCTGAGTTACTGACTTATTTAATTTAGTCATGAAGGCATGTTTTCAATTTATTTCATAACATAAATAGAAAAATGTAAAAATATATATAATACTTATTCAATTTTAAAAAATTAACAATGTACATATAATCATGTAAATTGGTGGTTGTTTTGAAATTAAGTGTAAAACTGCATATATATATATGGAATGTGAGATAATAAAATATGCATTTGGTAGGTAGAAAAGAACTCAATGTCCAAAATATAGGAGATTTCAAAATACACTTTTTTAATTAAAAAAAATGAGAATTCTATAGTTCATATATATCAGGGTGGCAACAACATTCTGGAAAAAAATTTCCCTAATATTTTCATGATGGTGTCACAAAACTGCCCCTGATTTTACAATTACATTAAGAAATGTTGCAATACATGCTTTGTATAGAAACAAAGTATCCACGCTGCAATGATCCAATAAATATATTGCATTATAAATGAAAATTTATACACAATACTTATTGACAGTTTAAAGAATAATTTCTGGATACAACACAAATTATGTATTTGCGACAGGAATAATAGTAATTAAACATGTTCTCTGGAAGCAGATAATGCAAAAAAAGCAATTTTTAAAAATTATTTCTTTTGTATATAATTTTAAATGTTTTATATGTTCTATATTTTCTATTCCAATCTTCAATAAATCTCATATTCATTAGCCCCTCACATGTTGCTTACAATACAAGGTCCAATGCACTTTGCTTTTGCTGCTCCCTCCAGCAGTGGTTCACGATTTTACAAAAATAAAACTGAAAATGTGCATAACCATACTTTTTTAAAAAACATTTTTTTTCAGAACTTAAAGGAAATAGCGACAACTAAATTACCCAGAATAGAGGGCATAATAGACCATAATTGCCGTTTAAATTTGAAAATTTCCCTGATTTTTTTTGAAAATTTCCCCGATTTTTCCCTGATATTTCCAGAATAAAAAAATTCTACGATAATTCCCTGATTTTCAGGTTATGTTACCACCCTGTATATTTCTATAGAACATATCACAAAACGTATTAAATAAGAAAAAATTCCCATTTTCTATTAATAAAACATAATACAGAATCACTATTTTGAACACCGTTTTCTACCATTTGAATACTAATCTTCCATCTCCTTCATAAATAGCGTTTTAGTAAGTGAACCAAAGCTAGTCAGATTGGTGGTTGCAATAATCACTCGGCAACCTAAAACAGAAAATACAAAATTATAACAAACACTATTTCAGGATTAAATTCAGGGTGGCAACAAAATTCTGGAAAAAAAGTTCCCTGATATTTCCTTGACTTCCATGATGATGTCACAAAATTTCCCTGACTTTAAAATTACATTAAGAAACGTTGAAATATATGCTTTGTATAAAAACAAAGTATCCACGCTACAATACAATAAATTTACTGCAATATAAATAAAATTTTATAAGCAATACTTGTTGTCAGGTAAAATAATAATTTTTGGATACACAAATTCTACAATTGTGGCAGGCATAATAGTAATTAATCATGTTCTCTATAAGCAGAAAATGCAAATTTTTCCAACTATTTCTTTTTGAGATAATTTTAAATGTTTTATATGCTTAATATTTCCTATTCCAATGTTCAATAAATCCCATTCATTAGCCCCTCACATGTTGCTCACAATTTCGAGGTCCTTTGCTTTTTCTTCTCCCTCCATTAGAGGTTCACATTTTTACAAAAATAAAACTGAAAATATGAAAATGCACATAATTATACTTTTTTTAAAAATTCTTTTTCAGAACTAAAAGGAAATATTGACAACTAAATTACCCGGAATAGAATGCATAATGGAGGATAATTGCCGTTTTAATGATCCAAATTTTAAAATTTCCCTGATTTTTTGTGAAATTTCGAAAATTTCCCTGATATTTCCAGAATAAAAAATTTCCATGACAATTCCCTGATTTCCAGGTTATGTTACCACCCTGAAATTAAGTAGTCTACCAGAACTGTTTAAGAACCACTCTTCAGCTATTTTTCAAATTCAACGAGAACTGCATGTTCTTGAATATGAAAAACGCTTTACTTTTGTTAGGTTGTTCTTTATCTAACTCCATTTAAAAGTAGGACATCCCCAGGTAGCACAGTAATATTGGCCAATATCGGCAAAGAGAGTTTCGGCAACATTGGCCAATATTGGCGAATGTCGGATCGGCCAACGTCAAACTGTTAACCTTTTATCAATATTGGGCAATATTGCCGAACCGATATTGGCCAATATTGTAGAGCGGTATTGGCCAATATTGGGTAATGTTGAACTGGCCAATATTGTAGAGCGGTATTGGCCAATATTGGCGAATGTCGGATCGGCCAATGTCAAATGGTTAACCTTTTATCAATATTGGCAAATATTGCTCAACCGATATTGGCCAATATTGACTAACGTTAGGTCGGCTAATATTGGCGAATGTCGGGTTGGCCAATGTCAAATGGTTAACCTTTTATCAATATTGGCAAATATTGCCAAAGCAATATCTGTCAATATTAAATAAAAGGCGGCCGATTTACATTGATTGACTCGACATTAGCCGAAATCGAATATATTTGAAAGCAGCGTTTTACAATATTGATGAACAATACCATGACAATTTTTTTAAAAAAATATTTTTATAAAACATTTTGTTTCTTTTGTTTTTGATCATTTAAAGCTGTTGCATGAAAAATATTCTTTCCTCTGTGGAAAATATTGGACTATACTACTAATTTTCTTTCTCTTGGTAACATAAAAAATTTTTTATTCAAAATCTATATAATAATAAAAATATAGCAATAAAATTATAATTCAAAAATTTAATAATTAAAATTTCCTAAAATTACAAATTTATAATTCTTCAAAAGAATTTAAATTAGTTAATTTTGAACTAAGTTAACTGTAATATTATTTAAAAATATATTTACATTTACTTTTCTAAATGAAATGTATTATACATTACCATTTAAAAAAATTAAAAACACAATTCAAAATATTATCTTGTATTTCTTCATCTAATACATTAAAAAAAATTAAGACTTAATTTGTTTAAAACATATTAAAGATAATTCTTAAAAATGAGGAAAATGTAGTGAATACTTTTATATTGAAGTACTATATGTGAAAAGTATCCATTTTGAGAGTAAATTTGATCACCAAGCTATTGTAAATGTTATTTACACCGAAGTAAATTAGTTTTGAAAATGGAGATTTTTTTTTTTTTGTTAAGGTTAATGATGCTAGACTGATAAGCAAGTTTAAGAATTTTTAGTAGTCTAGTTTAATATCTTAAGACAGTTAGATATCTGCATTTAAGCAGGTTTTTGTAAACTTTTCAGCAATCTAGTTAAAATACTAAAACAAATTTCAGCTTTTTAAAAAACTTTTTAGCATTTATAAGAAATCCAAATTTAAATTCTCTTTTATGTGGCATAAAATATTTGGGCCAATTTCACTTACCTCAATTAACTATTATGACTCCCTTCTATTGTAAAAAAAGAAATCTAACGCAACAGGTATTGTGGAATAATTTGGATACTCCTTGAAGTTTGGATCACATACGTCATTTACAACACGTCAAGTGTGATTTTCTAATCTAAAATACTACTAAGTTGGTATTTGTAGTACAACAGTTGAATGCATGAAATATTCGATATAAAATAAGCATGAAATATATTGATAAAAATTAAATATGCTCCAATATATAATATAATTTGATAAGTTGCTTACTTATTATTAGCAAAATAAATTTCTAAAAATGTGTATTGTGTTTGATGTCAGTTGTTGTAAAGAAAGTAAAAATTATATTTATTTACATTGTGTTTCAATTTCAAATTATTTGCAATTTAGGAACCAAAAAAAAAAAAACTAACACCTAGTAACTGAGCTAAGACATTTTCCTTATAATTTGACTGTAGTTGAAAAGTATGAAGCTGTGTTTACAGATCGTTCTTTAATTGTAATATCGACTAATGATGCTAATGCCTCATTATGAGAAAGTTTAAGAATTTAGTTGATTTCTATGGATAATTATAAAATAAACTTAAGTCAATTAACAAAATCGAATACAAAAAAAAGACATCCATGAAAATTATTTCTACCAACATTAAAGTTTACAGCAGTTTGCTTTCACTACTGCTGTTTATTATAAAATAAATTTAAAAAAAATCTTTTTAAGTTAAAAATTAACAAATGTTCTACATTTACTTGAGGGCCTCATGCAAAAATGTTCGCTTATTTTTAACTTTTAATGTATATACATTAGTAAATATATAATAAAATTACATTTTAAAAAGTTTTTTTATATTTAATATTTTACATTTTTTAATAATAAATATTAATATAGTGAAAACCACTTCCAACTATTCCACTGAGACCACTTCTAAACAAACCTTATCACTCAATCATATAACCTTGTGACTCAATCATATAAGTGGTTAACGATTCATACTACTACCTCCATCATTAGTGCACAAGTTTTATTTTAAATATTAAATAACATTCTAAAAGTTATTAAACCACATTTTTATTTTAACACTTGCTACTTTAGTATTTCAATTTTTTAAGCAAATCTGCTTTCACACTCAATAGTCTTCACATAAAAGTTCTGATCTTTTAATTAGAGTATTGTGAGTTTGTTGCTAGCCTTGAATTGTCCACAAGGCCAACAAAGGCAGGGTGGGAAAAGGGGCTGGAGATAAATCTATCATGGCCCAAATATCCTCACATTGGTCATGGTGTGGAAATTTGGGAGAGCGAGGTGCCAGTTCGGGTGTTTGTTGACTTAGTAGTTGGTATCCGAGTGGCTTTTCAGGCTACAGGATGTGGAGTATATGTCTTGAAATGAATTTCAAGCTGAGCTCAATATTCATAAATCAGGTTTCAGAAGAGATCTCGGGGCTAATCAATGCAGCCTCTTCAAGTTATCAGTGAGCAGCTCTAGTGGAAATTCAGCTAAAATAAAATAGGAATAACACATATTAAAGGAAAGAGAAAAATACCAAATGCTAGATAACAAGTCAAAAATTACTGAATGAGGAAATCTAGCGATCATTTTCTTAATAAATCTAGTGATCAGTTTCTTAATGCTGTATATCATGTTGTTCTAATTTATTCCTCAAACTTTTTTCTAAAAAAAATAACACGACTAAAATTGTTTAAATACATGCTTGAGTGTTAACAAAATATTACATTAAATTTCAACATGGTATTAAATCGATTTTAGCAAGTACTTCAAATGCTTTGGCCAACTGCCTAGTATACTTTTTTTTATATGCCGGCTTAAAATATATTTTAAATTTGCAGAGAACTTTCAAATCATAATGGAATTAATATATTCTGGAATTAAGACACATCTGAATAACCAAATGAAGATTTAATAAATAATGCACTCAAAGATTGTGCAATATAGCGATTAAGCATATTCAATTAGTTTGGCTTGTTATCATTACCATCTTGTACACAATAACTACTAAACAGGCTAACATTACATTTTCTTATAAATTGTTATCCATAACAAATAAGGTAGGTAAGGCTTTTTTTTGACAAAATGTGGAATTCTGGAACAGTAAAATGCCTTTAACTAAATTATGTCCTAGTATATTTCTCGAATATATGGTTAAAACGTACTCTACGGTTTCCTTGATTTCCCTGCCAAATCTAGTTAACATTTTCAGCAACCCTGCAGAGAGAAAATTGAGTTCTTTCAACAAAACCGGTTGTTGCCCAGAATGTGTTAGCATTGTGAATATATCATTTTTAAAAAGTTGTCAAGGGGAACCGCACAATGCATTTGAACCAAATATTATATAAAAAGTTACTTATTTAAAAATAAATATTGGATACAGCTCCAATAGCAATTTTTAATATTTTGAAAGTATTTCCATACAGTGGATAGTAAATAAATTTTCTACCGAAAATTGTTAATATCTTAAAAAAGTTATGCAATTTCCTCAGTAATTAACAACTATATAATTACTAATTCTTTATATTGGTAAATATTCTGGGACTGGAACTGTAAGTTTGTTACTTACATGTGATCGAAAAGGGATAAAATATTTTTTATTAAAATTATTATGAAAATGAGAACAAGAAAATTATGTAATGTAACATCAGCGGACAATCGTAGGCATAATGATTATTTCCCGAAGAGGTAACCAATTTCAGTAACTTTATTTTTGAAAGTTATTAGGATTGAATTGAAGAAATTCCAAGTCTTCCCAGGAGATTGGATATTTGTGCATCACATTCTGTACGCTTAAAAAAAAAAAAAAATGTGGCTAAGGGAACTTTCAAAAAATCATTAGGGTCAATTCTTCTGGCCGCACTACATTCTAAGTGAAAAGGGTCATTTCCTGCTACAACATGTTGATGTCAGATCATTGGCAGTCGGCTAATCTCGAAACAATTAATAAGACTCGTCATAGTTTTAAATGGAAAAGAAACAATTTTTCAATGCCCGCAAGTCAGTGCTAAAATTTCTGTAGATGAAGGAACGGCAACAAAAGTTGCCAGAAGCAGTAATTTACAAGGACATAGATTTTTTAAAAGCATTTTTCAGAAATGATAACAAGTTTTAAAAAAGTATTATGTCTAATTTTACCTAACGTATGTTATAATATACCAATACGATAACATTTAAAAAAAAATTTAAACTACTTATTTTTCTATATTTTAGTGCTATAAAACAAAATATTTTCCAAATACAAATAGAATATTATTGTTAATCTTATAAAGTAAAGGCTACTTATTAATGTGTAATGTTATTAATGCACATTTTGTTTGCAATATATGCTCGGGTACTTGTCTAAGATTTACCCAAGTATACATATTTAGATGTATATGTACTTTAGATTTAAAACTTTACATTTGTATGATTGCAGAAATATATATTTTAAAATAAAATTTTACATTATGACCAAAAAAAAACATACTTTTATTAACCATTAGAAAATTTCATGAATTAGATAAAAAATTTTAAATACATTTTTTTCGGAACATATAATTTTAAACTAAGTTTATTAAATTAGTTTAAATTTGCTATTTTAAGTACCAAGATTTCATTTACTTCTGGGATTCTGCTATCTGAAAAATTTACTTTGCCCCAAGTTGAAATTTCTTAAAATGTGGGCTGTACATGCCACTGCTAGGATAAATTGTTTTGTAACTTATCTAAAACATCAGATTTGGAAATTAAATTTCCATAATTAAACATTCCTTAATAATATATCATTTAGAAAATTGCTAGGCACTTTTAGAGTGTAGAGAACTTGGTAGAAGTTACCCGAAAGAAAAGAGTTTCGACTATATTTCGAGTACAAAACAATTACATTTACTTATTTAGAGAACTATAAAAATATTCCGATCTGAATAACTTACTACAATAAAAACACAATTAATGAAATCTGTTTTTTCCTATAAATAAGTTTAAGAAAATCTAAGTTTTTTATAAACTCATACGATCATGATACAACGCTTCCAGTAGGTACTGTCAATTCCGTACAATAAACAACAAAATCTGTAAAAATGCTACACTTGACTCAACAAGTAAACAATACTTGTTGGGTGCTGGGCCTGTTGTTGGTCGTTCCCTTAATATTTGTATAATCTGTAAATAATCGGTTGACTTTTGATAAATATTTACCTGCATTTGATACTTCCTTCTTCACATCACATGCAAAGCCCGGGCTTTTAGCGCCATTTCATTTCAAAGCACGACCGAAGTAAACAACTGAAACATATTCTGCGCATGCGCACCTTGATAACTGACCAATATCAGCCGATTCAGGGGCGAAATTTTTGAAACGTGTAAAAATCTGAAGATATTACTTTAAAAATGTGGAAAATTATTCTTGCTACACAATTTTTTTGTTAACAAATGTAGTTTTTAAAACTTTTAGAAGTTTTGTCGGAACTTCAGTATTTGACATGGGAATATTGCCGACCGATTTTGACCAAGATTCGCCGATTAAAACTGACAAAATCTTTAAAACGAATTAACATCTTGGGTTATCACATAAAAGTTGTGTATATTAGTTGTCTTTATCCATTTATTTGTTATAAAGTGCAAATTTATAAGTTTAAAGGTGTTATAAGAATTTGCTGAATCCTCAGCATCGGCATGGTAACATTGGGCAATATTGGCTAATGACGCAAACGAACGGTCGATATACACCAATCCACAGTGAGATTGGCCAACATTGGCCCAATATTGGGCAATATTGTTGTGCTACCTGGGTCGATTGCAGTGTTAACTCTAGGCGTTTTTTGAAGCGCGGACCGCCCTGCCTGCCCTTTTTTCATCTCGATAGCGCCCTCATGCCCCTTTTTCAAATATGCCGCCCTGTTTTAAAATAATTCCGCCCCTCTTGTCCTTTTCAGTCAAGCACAACGTCCTGCTTGCTTCCCTAGCTGTCTTTAAAAAAAGGCATCGACTAAAAAAAATTTGCGTGTGAATTGAAATTAAGTGAATTATGATAGTACAAACTCCTTTAACTACGCGTGTTGTGAAATCGCGATGACTCCGTGGTAATTTCGAGCACGAGAATGCTTCCATGAATGCTATTGGTTGCCTGTGCCCGCAAATGAAATACTAAGTTTTTTTCTGTGTTTTTTTTTAAAGTGAAGATGGTTTGGGGCGAAGCTGCAAGACTAGGCATTTTATTACCAAATGTTGGATTTAAGTAGCCTTTTTATCAGTTTAGAGTCTGATTAGGGCTACTTACAGATTTGGTTTTTAAGGAAAACATGAATTTTTAAATGTCAAATTTGGGATTTTAAGTAATATCTTCATAAAGAGACCTCAATTTTGTACGGGTATTTACGTCGATATTAGCCCAAAATCGTCAACAGTAGTCCAATATGCAGCTCTAGCACAATGTCAACCAACAAATCTGAACTTTTTTTTTTGGTCGCGGGTCCGATGTGCTAATGTGCGGCCACGCCCATCCCAAACATTTAAGTGCCCTTTTAAAAACAAGAAGTACCTTTTTAAAAACAAGAAGTACCTTTTTAAAAACAGGGTGCCCTTTTACTGCCAACAGCGCCCTGCCCCTTTTTATTTCTAGAGTGAACACTGTCGATTGGGTATCAACATATTTTATTAATTCTTTACATTCGAGTGTCACCGAAATAACGACATATTTTTTTCTCTCTTCTTCAAATGAAAGAGAACAACATATTCTTGAGTTTTAAATTATATTCTCTCACAAACCTTAAGGGAAGTCTCCATGACCGAGTGGATAAAGGCGTCAGCTGGGAATCAAAGGGTTCCTGGTTCGATTCTGTGCGACCACGGAGGAAAGAAGAAGGTGAGGGTGCGATCTAGTCTAAAACCGGTATGCAATGTGAAGTAAGCAATCGCTTAAAAAGTAGGTTGTGGCGAAGTATTTGGCACTATTCCAAAGCACTACTTTGTACTAGTACTTGGCGATAATTTATTTTAGTATTTAATTTACTTGTGAAGAGGAAATAATAGCATTCTTTATCGATTTGGAACTGGTACTGCATCTCACAACTGTTATGTTTTGAGTCTTTATATTTAAAATCGTGTGTTAAATAACGCAGTCTTCGTTGAAAACGTACTGCCCGCGGGCTTTGTTTTACCTACTTTAAGGTTGCTTTCTTACTTCCCGCGAAATCTTGCCAAATCACCTCCACCTTTTTCTTTCCTCCATGTGTGCGACGGACTTGACAAACAAAGAAAAGTAATAATGTAGTGATCTTGTGATCGGAGGGTTGCCATATTCACTACAAATACTAGGAATGTCGTCCAGAACATCCGCAAAAATTATCGGCGTGTACACAGGACTGGTGCATGATAAATCTGATCGCGGTCCAAAGTCCTGACGTCTATTGAAGGCGTTGGGTGCCAGTTCAGGTGTTTCCTCATCATCTGACCATGGTTCAAAAATACGAGGCATCTTTCCTGGGTCTTTCCTTTGAGATAGGCCCCGAACCGTCGCAAATAGCCGATTGTGCAGTTCAAGTGCGATGTTAATTAACAAAACCAAACCTCACAAACTTTAAAATAAATTATTTTTGTCATTTAGAAGCACCAAGTATGATGGTGATCTAAAACATTCTTCAGATTGAAATTTTATAAGTTTTTTTTTTTTTTTTTTAAATTGACAAATATCATAAACCATTAAATATATATTTTGTATACTGATATTAATATACAGCTTCACGCAAAAATTTTCAATTTTATAATTATTCACCATAAATATAAAAGAACATGCTAAAGAATACAAAAACAGAATGTAACTATTCCATAATATATGTTTTCCACCTATTTACAAATTTGTTGGATGAAACTTAGTGGTATCCATGGTAACCATATGGCTGAATAAGAAGCGTAGAGTGCAATCTATTGATGCACGCATAACGAAAATTTAAGGTTAATTTGTAAATAACAGTGAAAAGTTCAAGTCATTCTCACAGAGAATTGTGTAAAGAAATATTTTTTTGTTTCTTTTGCTACTGTGATTTTTGTTAAAGTCTGTTAATATTTGACTATTTTGAAATAAAGTAAATATTTAAAAGTGAATATTTTTAGGCTTAATTAAGCCTATTGGTACAAAATGGAAGCTTTTAACATTGTTCCATCGATCCTTTATGACGCTCCATTCATGAATTTAATTTTTTTAAATGAGTTATACAAAAGAAAGTTAAATTATCTAAATTTATCATATTTAGATTACTAGAAAACAGTTACAATAAAGGAAATGTTTTAACTGTAGCAAAAAAAATAAGTTAAAGGGTCAAACACTTCTTAGTCTGCATCATGTGTTTTAATGATTAATAATCATCATGTGTTGCAATGCGTTTAGCATTGTCGAGTCCGTATAGTCGCCTGGAATTCATACATTACAGACAATGGGCAGGATAAAAAAGGCAGAGGATTAGCAGGATAGAAAAGATAAGAGACCCAGGCCAGACAATTAGAATTCAGAATAAAACAAAAAAAATATTTATTTTTTAATTCTTGAAAATGAGTGTAATGGAAATTGGAATTATTGCAGCTAGAAAGTAGGCTTTGTTCAATTGTTTCAATTTTACTGGAAATCCTAGAATGTTGGTAAATTTTAGTAATGATAATTTATTTTTCGATGCACTTCCATCAGTATTCTCAAAAATGATTTTTATAGATATATTTTATGCAGGACAATAAATTTGCTATAAGAGAATTTCTGAATTTAAAATTGGACATTGCACGATTGGTTTGATTAAAAAACGTCGCACTAGAGCTACACAGTGGTAATGGATGGGGGCCTATTTTGAAGGAAAGACCAGGGAACGATGCCTCGTATTTTTGATATGGTCAGATAATGAGAAGCTGAGATGGTACAAAATGCAACCTTAACAGACATCAGGACTTTGGACCCTGATCAGATTTATTGTGCACCAATCCATCAGTATTTTCAAAAATTATTTTTATAGTTATATTTTATGCAGGACATATACACGCCAGTATAATTTGTTGGATATTCTGGACGATTTTCTAGTATTTTTGTAGTGAAATTGGCAACCCTCCAAACGCAAGGTCACTACTTTTTTACTTTTCTTTGTCAAGTCCATACCATGGAATCGAATCCTCTGATTAGGATACTAGCTGAATGCCTTTATCTACTGGGGGCCCAGACATTGCAGGAAAAAAATTGGAGATCTGTGAATGTTAAGTCACTTGTGGGATCCACTAAGAATAGCCAAGTAAAAAACTGTTTCTAATAAAAAATATTTGCAATTTTATAATTCCAAAAAGAACATACCTTCATTTTTAAGAATAAAAAAAAATTAACAGAAATTTAAAAGAAAACACCTGGTCATGAAAGGGGTAATGGATACAAGTACGAGGAATCCGAATGAAAACTTACCATGTGTCTTCCCAAGAAATCTTAACGCCGCTATTTCAGCGAAAGTGATTCCACCCAGAACGTACACCAAAATATTTTTTTTATCAGCTGCAACCGGAGAAGCAGCAGAACCAGGTTCTAAAATATAAATGTGAATGAAGCATAATAGTCCAAGTTTTATTTTTCACATCCAATTAGTAAAATCTGAAAACAGGGTCAACTCGGAGAGTTGTAATATTAAATAGAGTGCGCCTTCAATACCAGACTCTCGTAAGGCCGCGGTGTCAACATTGAAAAGAAAAACCCACATCACGTGGTTATAGCGCTGCCACATTTGGCGTTCAGACATCTGCAGGAGTTTCAAATTTGGCGCACCTTCTTCTTTTTTGGTGATAATTAGTTCTGTCCGTATTCAACTTTTTAACATATATGTACGTATTTACTTATTTTCAAACAATATGCGCTAAATATTTCCTCTTCATTAACGAAACGAAAATATTTTATTTGTGTTCAATACTCGAAGAAGCGAAACTCTTTATATTTCTCAGGTTTTATTGCTTATATCTTCTTATTGAAGTATACAAAATAACAATTGAAAGAACTTCGCTTATGGTAAATTTTTTACATAAAAACGTAATGCAATTATTTCAAAACTACAAAGTAAGAAAAATCTCCTATATCTGTTAAACTCCCTTAAATTGTGCCACTCGTTAAAAAAAACGATATTTAAATACAAAATTAAACACAAAACCATATTACAATACTTCGATCTCGTTTAGTTCTGAAAGTCGCCAAGGCCTGCCAAGTAATATTGGCGCATGAATGAATTGGCATTTCCACATATCACGTGGTTTCAATGATGGACACACGGAAATCAGCATTTTTATTCCTCTATTTGTATCATTACTCTATGGGTCAACTAGATTCTACTATTTTGTTTTAGCAGGGTCACTCTTGGGGGGAGTGGGTTATAAAAGTCGGTGGGAGGGTCAAGCTCAAGATGAAACTAGAAGCGATTGTGAGGAGGAGTTGTACTACAAATGTTGACCACTCTTCCTACTGTTAGAATAAAAATACTGCATATTTATATATACTCTCTATTTTGTATTATTTGAAGGAAAATATACCAATTTAAAATAGGTACGTGTCGTCCAGGCCGATAATTAACCCATTTCCCTTCTGACCACCACATGGATGGGACCTTGGCTGCAGTATACGCTTCCGCCCTCATGGAGTTATCCTATTGGGATAATTGACATACCACATGTACAGGAAGATAAAACGTCTCGACCAGGCCCATTGCTAACCATAACCCCTTTTAACCGATGTACCGCATAGGAGGGGGAATGTCGCCATAGGCTGCAGCATATACTTCCGCACCGTACCTCCATGAGAAAAATCCGAACATACGAAAAAAGTGCAGGGAAAATCGGCCTTCCCCCGAATTGCTGCCACTGGGTTTGCGGCTATCATCTGTAGTAAAGGTAGTAAAGAGGGGGGAAGGGGTTTAGAGTACGAAATTTTTCTTGTTTCGGCAAAATTCATTAAAAAAAAATACTTATTTGTTATTTTGAAAGTGCAATTTAAAAAAACTGAAGGGGCAACATCCAAAAAAAGCAAGGGGAACATCCAAAAAAAGCACGGGGGAACCCCCCCCCCTGAATCTCCGCCACTGGGAAGGGGAGATGACATGTGTCACTGAACAGGGCCTTGTCTATTTATAGGGCCCCACTCTCATTAAAGAAAAATTATCATTACTACTAATGGGACAAGAGGTTAAGGATTCAAGTTATACAAATCCCAGCTTAATCAAGATGTTAAAAAGCATCATATATATTATTTCAGTAGTATAGATACCTTATGCGGGTCTTACACATGACAAATCTTAACATGTGTGAGGTATATAAAAAAAGGTAATTTGAGGAACAGTGACGAATTGTACTTTTTCTCACGAATATTAACAGGTTTTCTTTAAAAACGCGTTTAAAAATAATTCGTTTTTAAACGACCTGTTGGTGGTGCTGCCACCTATAAAGAGAACTGTTAAACCTTTTTGCTAATAAGAATTAAAAAAATCGCTTACAACGAATAGAGGATTGTTTATGCGAGAATTCTTGCCACGGCATGCTAGTTATTTTTTAATAAGTTAACATACAAATGGAATACTTTGTTTGATTATGTTAGTTTTTCTTCAGGATTGGATAGTTTTAAAAAACTATTGGATTGGTATTGAGGAATCGTGGGGATGTGCTAGATAGGCAGTACAAACCTTGCTGGGCTTTGAGTTTGCAGTTAATTTGTATATTTCAATCAGGTAAACATTAAAACTTTCCTGCAGCTATTGTTCTTTATCAAAGGTTTTGAGGAAGGATTTTAGATATAGTATAATGAAACTCTGTTTCCAGTGCTTGGTTTGTTAATCCTCCCCTACACACTAAAAATTGTAGCTATGATATGATTTGAATTTACTTGGTGTACATTTTAATGACAAACAATATACATTGGCATGACAATTCTGAACAACAAATTCTAGGTAACTTTTAAGAACTATCTATATTTTTAATGTACCAAACGAGGTTGCAACAATATTTGAAAAACAAAATCAATTTAATGAGAATTTAAATAGTTCTTCCAATATATGCTTTTTGTAATATTTAAAAAAATTCTTATTTAAAAAACAGCAACTTTTATTATATCTCAAACGAATATATTTGAAAAACATTGTAAAACGAAGTATTTCAATTAATTTGAAAATTGATAGCAAAAGAAATATAAATATTCTTAGATACTTTTTAACATCAAACATAAATTAAGAGATCTCTCAAATCATACCTTTAACTTCTGTTTTAACATTTCTTATTGTTGAACCAGGTAAAAGTTTCATACTGTCTTCAATTCCTTTTATGTCATTATGAATGATAATCTAAACAACAACAAAAATTTAAGTCCTGATAATATGATATTGATGTAAATTTACACACAAAAAATCTGTTTACTTTTTAAAAACTAATTATACATGTAATATATGTGAATAAATTCTATTCCACTACTATTTATATCATTTGTTTTAAAACAAGTTTTAAAGTAAAAGCTCTTTAATTAGCTAAAATATATAAAAAAAATACTGATTCTGGAACTACTTTATTGGAAACAGAGACTGATTTATAGCAGGGCATTCAGGGAACTTGCCCAGGGCCGCCATTTTAAGGAGGCTCCTAAAAATGTTTGTAAAGCTAAAAAAAAGTGTACAAATGTAATTAAAAAAAAATATATATGTTTTTTTGCAAAACTTCTATTATTCTATCTAATCAAAACACTTTCATGTTTCTTGAAGATTCGTGATGCATGTCATTTTTTCGCATTGCATTCGTTAAAGGATCCTTGCAAAATTCTTTTCATGTGATTCAGCATGCTCTGCTCACTTTCGTAAATTTCATAAATTTAGCAGTTTTATTTTAACGTCGGGGGTCTCTCAAATGTTCTTTTGCTCTGGTCCCCTAAACCTGTAAGTTGGTCCTTGAATAAATATTGTAATTTGTTAGATGTCTTTTTACTAATAAACTCTAAAACAATATCAATAAAAACCTATAACAACAGGAATAAACTCTGAAATGGAACCCAGGCAGCATATTCAAAACATTGCAATTTATGGGGTTCTACAAGAATTCAAAAGTTTTTATGTAAAGTTTTAATTATGGAAATATTTGTTCGCATCAACTGAAATTAAAATAAATTCTCAACGAGGTAACAAGGATACAGCAACATAAAGGTCAACCATAACACTTCCAAACTTACCTCTTCCACAATTCGACCAATCAGAGGCACATAGGATCCGCCAAACACGTAGCTCATGGTTTTAGGGTTTTTCATATCCACTGCTTCTTCTGTTTCAGGTGGAATCTGTTGGAAAAAAATCCTGCACAGTATAAATAAAATATAGCAGAAAACACTCCAATCAAATGCAAGTGATTGGGCTTCTATTAACTTTTGTTTTTAAAAATTTGTATTTATATATTCACCATACTTATAGCCAGTGCCGTCTTTGACAAAAAAATTTGGGAGGGTTGAAACAAGAAATTTCCCAACTTAACAATTCGAAATTCCCAACTTAACGATTCAAAATTCCCAACGTAATGATTCGAAATTCTCAACTCAACAGTGCTGAAAATTCCCAGTTCCAACTTATCGACATTTTTTATGTTTGTTTTATATATTAGGTAATATTAAACAGTTCACTCACAAGCAATAATTTGTTGCACGCATGTTTCAATGTAGTGTCCGTTCTGAAGTCTAATTTAAATGTAAACTTACAAATTGGACAATTTCTAATCTTTCCTAGCTTTCACTTGCTAATAATATTACTTTTCTTCCCACATGAATTTTCTCAACTCGGGGGTTTTTAAAAGTTGAAATTTCTAACTTTTAGGGTTTCCAGGTTATTTGGGGGGGGGGGGGAGGGCAGTGCAACAGGCCTGCTTATGGCCCTGACCTTAAATTGGTTCTACCTACCACACACAAATGTTTTATTTGTAATTAGGACTCACCAATTTAAACCTTTTATTGATTGCTCTAAAAGGGCTATATTTCGGAAAGGCCACAGCTGTTGCGACCTTATCTGCAATCTGGCTGGCCTTGACAGCAGCTGCTTCTGTGATCTTGCTTGTCTTAGTTTGACTCAAAGGTTCGGCAGCCAGTTTCCGTTCTGTGTAGAGGTTGAGTTTGGTCAGCTTGCATATCATTGGAAAATAAGCAACTCCATACGTCTAAGAGCAAATATTCCTTTTAATTATGATACATATCATGTAAACATACAAATTTCATAAATTGTTAATATTTGCTTATCTAGCATGACCTCATCTCAAGGTCAGATACAGGATTGGTTTTTGGGAGGGGCAATTATTGGAAAATATTTGCCAATATTGGAAGGTTATATTCTAAAATTTTCTTGCCAGCTTTTTACATCTTTGTTGCTAATAAAAATCACCATTATATTTTTTAATTAATTCATATTAATCCCTTATTAATTCAGATCTATTACTGATGCTTTAGTCTTATAACTATAATACAAAAAGATTTTATTAGTCACTCGTTAAATGTATATAATTCTGTTTTTTGAACAGCTATTTAAGAACTATCAAGCTTTTTAAAAGAACAAAATATAAATAAAAATAATGTTTTACTGATTAGGTATTACTGTATAGTAGAGGCTTTGTTGCATGTTTAATATGTTGTAGTTATAAATATTCATGTTGCATTTGGTGGGAATGTTTGCTTCAAGCTCAAGTATTGTCTCCATCATCAAATTCTTTTTCAATCCTTCGAATACAAAAAATATCCAATTTAGGTAGAGTAAAATATAAAACCTTGAAAGGCGCAATTGCCCCTATAACTAGATCCCCACTGCCACTGCCTCAAGTTATGGTACAATAATTAGACAATACTTATTGCAGTGTTCACTCTAGGCGTTTTTTGAAGGGCGGTCTGCCCTGCCTGCCCTTTTTTCATCTCAATAGCGCCCTCATGCCCCTTTTTTAAAAAATGCCGCCCCCTTTTGAAAAAATTCCGCCCCTCTTGCCTTTTTCAGTCAAGCACAAGCATTCTTGCTTCCCTATCTGTCTTTAAAAAATGCAGTGTTCACTCTAGGTGTTTTTTGAAGGGCGGCCCGCCCTGTCCGCCCTTTTTTCATCTCGATAGCGCCCTCATGCCCCTTTTTCCAAAAATGCCGCCCTCTTTTAAAAAAAATTCCGCCCTTCTTGCCCTTTTCAGTAAAGCACAAGCATCGTTGCTTCCCTACTTGTCTTTAAAAAAGGCATCGATTAAAAAAAATTTGTTTGTAAATTGCAATTAAGTGAATTATGCCAGTAGGAAAACAAACTCCTTTATAACTACGTGTGTTGTGAAATCGCGATGATTCCGCGGTAATTTCGAGCACGGGGCATTCCACAAATCCTATTGGTTGCCTGTGCCTGCATATGAAATTCTAAGTTTTTTTTTAAAGAGAATATGGTTTGGGGCTAGGTAGGGAATGATTTGCAAGACTAGGCATTTTATTACTAAATTTTGGATTTAAGTAGCCTTTTTATCAGTTTTGTAAGAGACATGATTCCTACTTGCAGAATTGGTATTTAGGGAAAACAATAATTTTAAAATGTCAAATTTTAGATTTCAAATAATATTTTCATAAAGAGACATCAATTTTGTACGTGTCTTTCCTTCGAGATAGGCCCCGAACCGTTAACAATAGCCCAATATGCAGCTCTGGCGCAATGTCAACCAACAAATCGGAATTTTTGTTTGTTTGGTCACGACTCACGGGTCCGGTGCCCTTTTAAAAACAAGAAGTGCCTTTTCAAAAATAGGGTGCCTTTTTACTGCCAACAGCGCCCTGCCCCTTTTTATTTCTAGAGTGAACACTGAAAAATGCCTTAATAAAAAAGTGTGGAAATTGGAATTAAGTGAAATTTGACAGTAGAAAAACAAACTGCTTTTAACTACACGCAGAGGTGGCGCCACTAGGGGGGCTGGGGGGGGCTGTAGCCCCCCCGTCGGGCAAGCCAAGCCCCCCCATCGGGCAAAATTCTGAAGTTTGTCGGGGAAAAGCGTTATTTTAATTATTAAAACCAAATTTTAATGAAAAGTTGAGTCGAATTTGCTTTTTTAATTAAATGAATCTAGGTCATAAACCCGACAGAGCTAATTCCGACAAAGGTCACAATCCCGACAAAACTATAATTCCGACAGACCGAAATCCCGACAGCCTGTGGTGGCCGAATGGTTCGGAGTTCGGACAAGCACTCGATAAGCACAATTTTCTATCTCTAGCTTGTGTGTAGCGATTTAGTAATGGGATAGTTGTCAAATTGGTTCCTTTCGACACCAAAAAAATATCCACCGCGTATAAGGGACTAGTGCACTCGGGTTAATCTGATTGTGGTCCGATGTCTTGACGTTTATTGAGGTAGGTTGCACCGGATGAGTTGATCTCGTCATCTAACCGACCGTGGTTCAAAAATACGATCAGACAGTGTTCTCGGGTCTTTTCTTCCATATAAACCCTGATCCTTCGCCAATAAACCCCCACTGTGCAGCTCTAGTTCAATGTTAATTCAACCAACCTATTCTAACAAACTAATTTCTCGGCAATATTGTTATCCTATATAAACAAATTCTATAAACCAATATTTATTATTTTAGATAAAATTATCAGTATTTTTATTATTTCACAGCTTTTTATACAAGGTTATGTAAGGTTAAGTAAGGTTTCACGTATACTAGACTTATTGTTATCATAATTTCAATTACATTATTTGCTACATATTTTACAATAAAAAGCAACCCCAAAATTTCAAACTAAAACCCATGTTTCAAAATATCACCATTAAAAAATTTAATATTATTCCAAATAATAATCTAAAGAAATATATGATCATATAATTAAAACATCATACCATCATGCACACGATATTTTATCCCGCATATCATTGATTTTGTGCCAAAAAACAATCGCGATTTATTAAAACCATGCGGCGAAAGTATTTTTAAAAACTTTTATTAAGTCGGCCATCAATAATAATTTCAATGAAACTATTGCTAATACTCAGTGGCGGATTTAAAGAACGGTAAATATACAATTAGACAATGCCATTTGGGCCCCTGCAAGTATCAGTCAGAAAAAAAAATAAGGACTTGAGGAAAAATATACTTTAAAAGTTTTAGGAAGTAAAGTGGTTAAAATGAATTTGTCAATTTATATCATTAATGAATTTATTTTATAAAAGGAAAACTTCAAAAAGTTAGCATGCGTGTCGAAAATGTGCATTAACGAAAATATTTTGTGATCGTTCAAAAATTGAAGAACACGATTAAAAATTTAATTTAAAGTAAAAGATTTCATGTTAAAATGTAAAAAATTAAAGTCCTTTTTTTAAAAATGTTCTTTTAAGACACAACATAAATCTTAACAGTGCTTATTTCACATGCCATATTTTTTTTTCTACTGTTGCATTTATTTTAAGCGTATGAGCAGGATATGATTTAGAAAGTTCAGTACTATAGGCATAGGCCCTACATCACTAAAGAGGACCCTCTCGTAAAAATAGTCTCGAAAAATAAAAAATATCGCAAAATAAGTTTATTATTCATTTAAAATACGACTTAATTCTCACTTTTTTGGATAAATTGCTGAACATTGCATTAATAATAATAACAATTTTGTCATGTATTCGCCGGGCCCCCAAATCAGTCCCTGCGTATGAGACACGAGTCATTTTGTTTTGAGCAAAGAGCAGAGCCACAGCTCAGACGTGGAACCACAAACGAAGGCCTATTCAGACGGCAGTAGCCATACGCGCATTGCCGCAAGCCTGATTGTTTGTTCCCTATAATCTCCCAGCTATCCAAAGCCGGTATATGCAAAGAGTTGGTCTATGGTCCTGGGGACAAAGCATCCCTCGTTGTAAAGGTTTAACCTTGAGGAGGTCAGCTACAAGATTTGGTAGACAAAAGACAAAATCGCCTTTGGGGGTGTTGGAGTGTTTTTCGAAGAGGGGGGAGGTATATATGTATAGCGCCGCTATCTCCCCTAAAAAAAAAAGAGATGGCAGTGAATGGTCAGCTACAGGGCCGTCTCGACTCTCGAGAGTAAAAAGTGTCGTGCGTGAAGGATATCGAGACGGGCCCTACTTGTAGAAGTAAGATTATGGTCCAGTTCTATTTTGTCGTTGGTGAAAGGCAAACCGTTTTTTTAAAGAGGAAAATTGTAGAGTGTCAACATTGCATTAATATTTCAACTGTACTAATTCGGAAAGGTGAGATGTCTTAATAATTCAAGTGAAAAAATTTCTTATAAAAATTTTATTTGTGCCTGTGGCTACTTAATATTACATTTATTTCGTTCAAAAAGAAGTCCTACCGTTTATTTATTTTTATGTTTTCCGTATTTAGAAGAACCAAGCTAGTTTTGTCATTACTATTTAAGTAAAGAAGATTTATTTAACCAATAAATTGTTTCGTCGTATGAGCTAGGTTTAGAAATGACGTTTATTTCAATTTTTGTTGCCACAAATTTTGTGCAATTTCATACTATTTGGAATTTAAAAATAAAATATAATTATGGGAAACCTTTTTTTATCATTAATTTTTTTTTTTCGTATATTGTTATATATAAAAAAATCAATTCAGAAGAAATCAGGTCATATTCTAACGATGCAGTCATGGTTCAAGACGGCGGTCCTAAATTAAAAATGGGCAATCGTAAATCCATTAAATTGTCAATTAATCCTACTAGCTAAACGTCTATAAAATAAGGTAACAGGATAGGAACACCATAGTATGCTTTTAAGAGGATTGATTCCGACATTATAACTCCGTTGCAAATGTCAATTTTTATTAAATACTGCAGACTTTTTACGTCATGAAGTTCTCCAATACATATAACTACTGCTGCAGCTCTATTCTCTGAAAAGAATTTTATAGGAAATGGCTCTCAATAGAAAAATTATTTCATAGGAATAGTCTCAATTTCATTGCTAGAGATACAGCCTTTTATAAGTATTTAAAAGCGTTATCACTGTTTATAGATTTAAAAAAACCCACTAAATTAGATGACAGAAAAAAAAGCGCTAAAACATAGCACCGTTTTACGTTGCATTGCTATCAACAAAAAATAAATTAATTTCGTAAAAGCATGGGGATTTTACAAAAACTACTTGCATAATATAGTGATTTACCACATTTCGTTTTACCTTCACTATACTTACTTTATATTTATTTTATTTGTTGCCTTCTCGCCGTCCCTTCTTTGAACAAACCTACCTCTTCAAATGGTTACATTTATAAAGGTTTTGAAAACATTTTGAGTACGATTTGTACAGGTTTTTTTTTTTGGCACTTATCTTTTCTCCATGACTGCAACCCAGAATATTCAGAACACTACAATTATTTAATAATTAATATATAAATATTATAAGCCTTTTTTTTCAAATATTTATCTCAACAAATTTATTTCGTTATTTGTGAATATTTTATACTCTTATATGCACATTTTATGTCGGGGATATTAGCCCCCCTGTCGGGGAATTCTAGCCCCCCCGTCGGGCAATTCCTAGCGCCACCACTGACTACACGTGTTGTATAATCGCTTTGATTCGGCGGTTATTTCGGGCACGGGGCATTCCACGAATCCTATTGGGGTGTCTGTACCCGCATATGAAATTGCTATGTTTTTTTTAAACTGAAGATGGTTTGGTTGCAATATTAGGCCTTTTATTACCAAATTTTAGATTTAAGTATCCTTTTCATCCGTTTTGTAAGGGGTCTGATAAGGGCTACTTACAGATTTGTTTTTTAGCGAAAACATTAATTTTTAAGTGTCAAATTTTGAATTTTAAGTAGCATCTTCATAAACATACATCATTTTTGTACTGGTCTTTCCTACAAAATAAACTCTGAATTGTCACCAATAGCCCAATATGCAGCTCTAGGGCAACATCAATCAACATATCGGAACTTTTTTTGTTTGGTCACGGGAACGATTTATCAACGGGTGGCCACACCCATCTCAATTTTTTTTTTTAAAGTGCCCTTTTAAAAACAAGAAGTGCCTTTTTAAAAACGGGGTGCCCTTTTACAGCCAAATGCGCCCTGCCCTTTTTTGTTTCTAGAGTGAACACTGCTTACTGAATAGTTACAACTTAACAATGAACATAATTTTTTTTAAATAACCGATGGCAGGGATTTATAACAAATTAGAGGGCAAGGGATAAAAGCAGGGATGCTAACATCCAATTTATGTTAAATTTACATGGAAATTTGCTTTATTTCCAAGAAGTGGGAGCCTTTTTTTCCCAGTCACAACCAATCTGGTAACAATAACTATAAATGTGTAATTTTTATGTTAATTAATTCATGTAACGTTTAACTTGTCAATCAGTCATTTTAACGCAAGTGGACAAATTACATCATGTACGGAAATTAGATCCCAATTTTAGGCATTTTTGAAAATTGACATTTTTTATGTTTAGCTCCTAAATGCAAAATGAGAAAAATATAATTAATGACCGTTATTAGCAGTGGCGTAGCCAGGATTGTCCGAAGGGGGGGGTTCATAAATTATTTTTGGTCCGATCAAAACCAAATAATTTTTTTTTATTAATTATTAATTTTTACAATTTTTAATTAATAATTTAAATTAATAATTTAAATTAATAATTTTAATTAATCATTTTAATTAAATTTAATTGATAATTTTAATTTAAATTAATTAATAATTTGAATTAATTAATATATTTGAAATCAAATTAATTAATAATTTAAATTTAATTAATAATTTAAATTAAATTTAATTAATAATTTAAATTAAATTTAATTAATAATTTAAATAACATTTAATTAATAATTTTAATTAGCAATATTAATTAATAATTTTAAATTAGTAATTTTAATTAATCATAATTTTTAAGTAGAAATTTTATATTAGTAAATTTAATTTATGATATTTTTTAATTTAAGCAATAGTTTTAAATTAAAATTCTAATGAACAATTTTAATTAATTAAATATATATATAAATTATAAATTAGATGTAAATTAAAAGCATAATTTTCGCAGGTTAATCTTCAGTCATTTCCTAATTTAAATTACTAACAAACCTGGCTCACATTTTACTGGGATTTAAGTCTATAGCTAAATATTGATGGTGGGTCCGGATTGAAGCAATTTTAAATTAGTAATTTTAACTAATCATAATAATTTTAAGTAGTAATTTTAAATTAGTAAATTTAATTTATGATAATTTTTAATTTGAGCAGTAGTTTTAAATTAAAATTCTAATGAATAATTTTAATTAATTAAATATATATATATATATATATATATATAAATTATAAGTAAGATGTAAATTAAAAGCTTAATTTTCACAAGTTAAGTTTCAGACATTTCCTAATTTAAATTACTAACAAACCTGGCTGACATTTTACTGGTATTTAAGTCTATAGCTAAATATTGATGGTGGGTCCGGATTGAAAAAAATTTAAATTAGTAATTTTAATTAATAATAATAATTTTTAAGTAGTAATTTTAAATTTGTAAATAATTCTTTATTATATAACTAAAAATAACAGAATAATAATCATTATTTTCCGGTTAATTTTATCATGCATGACTGTGACGTGACATGGGGGAGGAGGTTTCATTGGTTGCGTGACGCAGCAAAACGGCGCGTTGCGGCAAAATCGTAACGAAAAATGGCGTTGCTCGTAAAAAAGGCAAATAACTGTATAAAAAAAATATTATTATAAAAAAAAATTGATTTGTAAAATCTGTGAAGCGGGAAAAATTCTTGCCTAAACACCAGCACGACATGCAGCGCCGCCGAAAACAATCCAGAGAATGGTTATGAACACAGATTTAAACGAGAATCTGTTGACCCCACCCTTTTCCACCAACTTTTCCATTATGTCCCTTCGTATTTATAATAGTTAAATATAACTTTTTAATAATCCACCATAAAATTTTTTAAACGAATGCCCATCAAACTTGGGAATGATCAAAACCCAAATTTAAAAAAAAGCGGAAAACTTTGTTTCCGCGTGAAAAGTAACACGTCTGGGTGATAAAAAACTAATTTGTAAATGTAATTGAATAAAAATTTAGTTAGTTTTGGGTATTTTCAACGATAATCACAATAAACAAAAAATATTTGAATAAGAAAAGGAGTACATACTTTAAACATATCAGCTAATTTTTTGAACGATGCTCCTTTCTTTTGTCTTGAATCTTCCAATAGTTTATGTTTTGGTGACAGTATACCGTGAAAATGGTAATTCAGATTGATAAGCTCAGCAAGCACATGCAGTACTGGAGTGATATTCAAATAGCAAATGAGACATACAACCTCTCAGAAAACTGATTTTAGAGGAAAAAATTCCACCGACATTGTGAGGGAGCGAAGAGGATCACAATTAGAGGCGTTATTTTTTGATAGGAGTCATTTACAATCCTTTCTTAAAGCACGTAGGGGATGAATGGGTCTTTTCAGGGAAAATACCTTACTTCAAAGCAAACAATTTATGGATTGATGCATTGTGAATCCCGGCTCAACTGCCGCTCCATTTCAAGTGTTAAGAAAAGTAACCCTTTACCCCGGCCCGATTAAGACATTAAAGCAAGCGAAACCTGTCTTTAAATGAGGGCCCCATTGCTCCCATATAAACCCTAGAACATCAAATCCAGCTTTTCCATGCACTAAAATCTTTGCCCCTGGATAGCAACGAAGCATATTATAAATAATATTTAATAAACATTAGTAAGTAAGGAAAATATTCCTAATATTCGGTATGTTTTTGATTATTTTTCCAATATTCGAACACATCTAACACAAGTGATAACTTTTATTTTGTTAAAGTTAGTAATGTCACTTTTTTAGGGTAAATTTAGTAGCAAACTATGTTAGTATTGTTAAATATTTATATAAAATGTGTGATTTGGAGACCCCTCAAAAATATAAAGTGTAAGCCCGGGCTTCCTGTGCCTATTCGGTAATCAGGCCCTGCCCTTTACATGTACAAACTACCTACAGTTATCTTTTATGTCGCCAACTAAATACCAATAGACCTCTTTAAACCCGTGTTAAGCAAATGTCACGTAGGTTTAGGTACAATAGAGACACTCAAGACAATCATATAGACCTACTACTCCATTGACCCGTCCCCCCACAGAAAGTCGAATTTTCTGTCTTCAAGGTTGTTTAACCACTATACTCCTTAAAATCGTCCCTTCAGGGGACAGAAGGGAAGGGAGCAGGAGAAACACGTGGGTTAGACAGACCAGGAAATGCAACGTGTGTTTTCTCTATAGAAATCAGAGAAAAAAAAATCTTCGTTTTTTTTTTTTGCACCTGTTATTTTTTAAAAAAATAATTTTGATTTTAATTTGGCCATGGGGGGGGTTCTAACCCAAAGTAACCCAATGCTGGCTACGCCACTGGTTATTAGGAAATAATTTTTTGGGGCTTCTTGGAAGTCTTATAATTTGAACATGCACAATTTGAGAAATTTCGACATAAAAAAAATACCTGTCGAAAATCAGTTGCTAAGGTGTAATAATCGTCTGGTAGAATTCCATCTTGGGACAAAGATAGAAGGCATATTAACTTTAGAGCACTTGAATAGACAGCTGGCGGCTGTATTAAAAAATTGTAATAAATGGTCAATACATTGCAATAGTTATGCATTTAAATAATAGTTACTATTCAATTAAAATATAATAATCAATCAATTAAAATATAATAGTAAATTTAAATATAATAGTTAATCAATTAAAATATAATAGTTTAAGAATATAATAGTTAATCAATTAAAATATAATATTTAATCAATTAAAATATAATAGTTTAAGAATATAATATTTAATCAATTAAAATATATTTAATCAATTAAAATATATTTAATCAATTGAAATATATTTAATCAATTAAAATATATTTAATCAATTAAAATATATATATAATCAATTAAAATATATTTAATCAATTAAAATATAATATTTAATCAATTAAAATATAATATTTAATCAATTAAAATATAATATTTAATCAATTAAAATATAATATTTAATCAATTAATATATAATATTTAATCAATTAAAATATAATAGTTTAAAAATATTATAATTAATCAATTAAAATATAATAATTAATCAATTTAAATATAATAATTAATCCATTAAAATATAATAATTAATCCATTAAAATATAATAATTAATCAATTAAAATATAATAATTAATCAATTAAAATATAATAATTAATCAATTAAAATATAATAATTAATCAATTAAAATATAATAATTAATCCATTAAAATATAATAATTAATCCATTAAAATATAATAATTAATCCATTAAAATATAATAATTAATCCATTAAAATATAATAATTAATCAATTAAAATATAATAATTAATCAATTAAAATATAATAATTAATCAATTAAAATATAATAATTAATCAATTAAAATATAATAATTAATCAATTAAAATATAATAATTAATCAATTAAAATATAATAATTAATCAATTAAAATATAATAATTAATTAAAATATAATAGTTAATAAATTAAACATAATAATTTTAAAATGTAATAGTTAATCAATTAACATATAATAATTTAAAAATGTAATAGTTAATCAATTAACATATAATAATTTTTAAATGTAATATTTAATCAATTAAAATACAATGGCTAATCAATTTAATTACAGCATTTATTAAAAATTTACAAAATATGAATGAAGTAGTGTTCCAAAAATGTGTTAAAAATAAAATATCATCAATAATATGAAACTATCATAGAAACAGGTTTGTTTCCACATAAGTATAATTACTACAAAAAGCAAGTGTTTTATGTTAAAGATATTGTGAAAAGAAATACGTTAATGATTAAAATAAATATTATTAATTTTTTTAGTCTACCTTTAGAAATATTTCAAGTTACGTAGATTTTTATAAGTGAATTAGAAACCAATTTACAAGTGTTACCATACAAATTTAAAGTTTTTGTTTAGAATTGAATATGAGTAATAAAAGATATCATAAGAATTAAACAAATTACACATAGGTCAAGAAGGTAGAGAATACTAGTTTAGAATATGGAAATTGATGAATATCGCAAATTAACAGGGAATATCATTGGGGGTTATTTAGAAGACCACTTGCATGACCTTGAGCCTGTATTTTTTTTTGTAGTTATCAAAAATTATGTGTAAAAAAGTTACGTTAACAATTAATGGCACCATATACATGGCCTGATCAATGAATAGGCCCCTGAAGTCCAGGTTTACACTATACATCTTTTAAGGTGCCCCCCACCCCCACCAAATCACACATTTGATATAAATATTTAACATTCCTAAGATAGTTTGCTATTAAATTTACCTTAAAAAATTGCAATACAAACTTTAGTAACAAAAAACATAACAGTCGAATTGATAACCTCTCTCCTTGATGTGCGATTTGGCGGTTTTAATTTAAAGTTTCATATCTTATCTTAAAGTTTTGGCTGGTGAGCTGTTCATTCAGTTAAAAATTGCTACCTGCGTTAAATTTGTTCAAATATTGGGAAAAAAACATGCAGAATATATTAGGAATACTCATTACTTATTAATACACTTTTTTTTTATATGTTTCAATTTGATGTTCCAGGGTATATTTAAGAGCAATGGGGCACCCATTTAAAGGCGGGCTTCCCTTGCTTCAATGTTTTAATCGGGCCATGACTATATATAGCAAATTACGCAAATAAATTATAAAATACTGCTTTTTTTTATGAAAATATAATACACTGTTTGAAAACGTACAATAAAATAGCTTTACCTGTTTGAGAATAAGCTCATGTGCGTAACTAAGACCCTCTTTTAAGTTGATGCCTTCTAATATATCTAGGGATACAATTTTACTTTTATAAATAAACATAAAAAAATACTTAAGTATTAAAATAAAATAGTCAAATTTATACATGTATTTACCCCGTTCAATCTCGAGGCGTTTTACTAGCTTCTCCTTTTTCTGCAGGTTCATTATAACTTCGCATGCTCCGATATCTAAATGCAAAGCAGACAAAAGATTAGGTAAATCATAATGTTTTCAAAAGCACATTGGTAATAAATTTTTATTAAATAACTAGTTTTCTCAGTAAACTACTCACGTATTGAAAGAGAGGCATGTTGCTGTTGAATGCCTTTCAGTTCTTTAGAAACGAGATTTTTAATTTCCCCCAAGGACATTTTTGAAGTTTCCTAAGACAAAGAGAGCAGTGATAAGCTTTAGTAAGTTCACTGCACACCAGGGCTACATTTTTTTTTTTTTTTTTGGGGGGGGGGGTATTATTTTTTTTAACTTAACAGAATCGGATGCCAACTCAGTTGTTGTCCTCATTATCTGACCACGGTTAAAAAATACGAGGTATTTTTTCAGGGTCTTTTCTTCGAGATATATTTTGCCTTAAACTATCGCCAATAGCCCAACGTGGAGTTCCAGTGCGACGTTAATTAACCAATCATACTTAACGATTCGAAATTCCCAACTCAACAATGCTAAAAATTCTCAGAAGCAACTTATCCACAATTTTAAACTTTTTTATAAATTGTAATATTAAATAGTGCTCTGAAAAGTATTGATTTGTTGCAGCATGTTCTAATGCATGCATTGTTCGCTCTAATTTAAGTTGAATCTTACGAGTTGGGCAATTTTAAATTTTTCCTAGATTTCATTTGTTAATAATATTAATTTTCTTCAAGCATAAATTTTCACAACTCAGGGATTTTTAAAACTTGAAATTCCCAACATTTAGGGTTTTCAGATTATTGGGGAAAACAAATCCGGCTCTGCTCACAGAGTAAAGAAGAAGGTGGAGGTGCGAGAAAGTCCTAAACCGGTTTGCAATGTTAAGTAAGCAATCGCTTAAAAAGTAGGTATTGGCGAAGTATTTGGCGCTGTTTCTAAGCACTACTTTGTACCAGCACTTGATGATAATTTATTTTATAATTTAATTTACCTATGAAGTGGAAATAATAGCACTCTTTATCAATTTGGAACTTGTACTGCATCTGACAACTGCAAAAACTGTTATTTTTTATATTTTAAATGTCATGCGTTAAATAACGCAGTCCACGTTGAAACGCATTGCCAGCTGGATTTGCTTGTACCAACTTTAATGTTGCTATCTTACTTCCAGCAAAATCTCACCAAATCACCTCCACCTTTTTCTTTACTCTGTAGCTCTGCTGCACAGACCTAACACTTTGGAAATTTAATTTTTCTAAAAAAAAAAGTTAAACAAATTTAACAACTAATTTTTTTTAAATCAATAGTTTTTAGGTTAATTTTTTTTGCGCACATTTCACTGTTTTATCCAATCAAATCACTTTCATGTTCATGTTTCAAATAATACATGAAATGTCATGCTTCATATTGTGTTTGTCAAAGGAGTGACCTTTGGTTCATTTACGAAATTCAATTCATGACAATCAACAAACAAACTGTTTATAGTGTTTACAAATTACATGGGGATTTGTCATTTTTATGAATACATTTATATTTTTCCAAGTTCTATGATATTGTAATCTTTACAGATTTTCTATTAAATAAGTAGAACATAACCATGTGGCTCAAATAAAAGATCGCTAAAAGGGAAAAAAGTATAGAATGAGAAACTTTGTTTTGAAGTATTGCACCATTAATGTTGAATTCTTACCAAAAAAATTATTATAATAATTTTAAATATATAAGTTTTTTGAAGAGTTTCACCTTCCAATAAAACTAATTGATTATGTTATTTTGCATTTTGTACTTATATGAAAATTTAGCAGTTTTGTTTTAAGGTACATCGGCTGGCCCCTAAATTTGTAAGTAGGTGCCAGGGTAAACATTGTATGTCCCTTCCAAATAATAATTTTGTATTGCAGGTTTAAGATTTGGCCCAAGTTTGAAATCTGTTATCTGTTATTTATGTTTTCTGAAAGTTGGATGGGGGGGGGGGGGGGGGGAATAATCTGAAAACCCCCAAAGTTGGGAATTTCAACTTCTAAAAACCCAGAGTTGGAAAAATTTATGTCTGAAGAAAATTAACATTATTAACAAATAAAAGCTAGGAAAGATTAGAAATGGCCCAACTTGTAAGATTACATTTAAATTAGACTTCCGGATGGACACAGCATTGGAATAGGGTACAACAAATTACTGGTTATGAGAGAACTGCTTAATATTACCTAAAATATATATAAAAAAAGATGAAAATGTTGATAAGTTGGAACGTGGAATTTTTAGCACTGCTGAGTTAGGATTTTCGAATAGTCAAGTTGAGAATTTCGAATTGTTAAGTACGGAAATTTCTTGTTTACCCCCCCCCCCCCCCCAAATATTTTTTGTGTAATGGCACTGGTTGTAGTCATCAATATATTTTGATTCTATTACAAGTTATAAGACAAATATAATTTGATAAAAAGTTTTGCACCAAGATAGATAAAAAATAGTGATTCTATTTATGTTTACAAAAAAACATCAAAATGGTGGTTTTGTATAGTTTTTAAATCATTTGCATTTTTATGGATCAAATTAAAACAAATAGGTATTAATTTAAAAAAGTTATTTTCACTTTCTTGTGCTTGATCATGTTTCATTTTGTTTTCTTAAAAGTTTTAAAAAAAATTCCGGGAATTATTCTTGTAAACATGAGTTATAATATATGCCCATTTTGTGACTTTGGGACAATTATGCACATAATAAAAAAATAATTTTGAAACATTGTATAATAATATACCATCAAATACAAAATCTCTTTAAAATTAAAAAATATTTTTCTGTAGCAAAGATATATTAATGTTAAATAAAGAAATGCAAGATTTTTAGCAATTCACAAATTATTGTCAATATTTCTTACACTTTTTGTTTGCAGTTCTTTAGCCTTCTCCCCGAGAAATTCGAATACACCAGCAAAATAGTCATTTCTAATTGCTTCAAACACCTAAATTTAATAAGAAAAAAGTTATTTAATAACTTAAACAAAAATATACATTTCCTCGATAAAAAATATTTTTAAAGAACTAAAAATAATTAATAAAAGCATATGCACACTCTCACCACATCATGACTATTAACTGCAACTTTAACTTCTTCTTTTCCTGTAACTTCTTTTGGGAAAAGCACCCTTCCTAGTATAGAAAAATGCAAAATAATGCATAAATGCAAAGTAGCAATTGCATTTAATTTATTTGAACATGATAATAAATTCAAATTTCAGGACAGCCTCAGTTTTAAATAAATTTTACTATGGACCAAACACAATGCATGTTTCTCACACCACATGAGACACTAAAATAACTGCTTTCTCTTATATCTCTATAGTCATTGTTAAGAGCTGTCTGATTCTTGCACAAACTGATAGAGGATTTTTTTTTATGAATAATTGAAAAAGCATGAAACAGAAAAAAGTGGAACTGTCTGGTTCTTTCTGTAATATTTAAAATGTAATTTTTGATTCCCAAAAGTAGAATTTTGTTAGATATTGCAGTTCTCTAATAAATTCATTTGTGTAAGAAACTAAATTTTTTGTGTGTGTTGGTAATTCCTTTTATTTCGGCAGAACTTGGATGAGACAATTTTAACCTATTTTCTAACCCTATAATTCTCAACTTTTTGTTGTAGTAAAAAAACTGTGTTAAATTATGTTTTAAAATCATATAAATATGACGCCTAATTTTTTACAGAAATTTTTACAATCACTCTCATACAAAAAAAAAAGATTATTGGAACATATATAATTATCAACATTAATTCACATGCTTAAGATATATTTACCATTATTAATTCCAAAACACTCATCTAACATCCCTTCGTAAGTAAGTTGTGACATTAACAATGGGACATAATCTATATCTGAAACAAAATAATATATACATTCTGGATTTAATATACTTTATAATCATAAAATTATTACAGAACAATATACTAGATTATAAAACAAATCAATATTATAACAGGATTGCCACTCGTTTTTAAAATCAAAATTCCATCACCTTTCGAAGATTACCAGAAAGCTTTAAAAATAATTCCAGGACTAAGAAATATATGGAAAAAAAACTGATTTTTTAGAAACATTAATATTGAGGCACTTAACAATGAAATGCTTGGGAAAAAACTACCAAAGTATTAAGAAAATAGAGATAATGGCTTTTTTACAAAAGTATATTTTCATAATTAAAATAAAATTATATTAAAACACCAATGCAATGTTAAAACTACGCAATACCAATACATAAAATCTAGACATGTTTTTGGAGGCACATCTCCCTTCATCAGTAGAAATGAAAAGTCTGCATACACAATAAGATGAAAATAAATCTAGAATTGAAAGTGTTGCCAAAGAACAAAAAATATATCAATCGGTTGGAGATAACTATTGTGTGCCACCAATTTTTCTTTGGCAACACTTTCAATTCTGGGTTTATTTTCACTTTTTTGTGCACTCAGACTTTTCATTTCTACTGATCAAGGGAGATGTATCTCATGAAACATGTCTAGATTTTATGTATTGGTATTGCATAGTATTAACATTGCATTTGTATTTTAATATTCTTAACGCAATGTTCTATAAGACAAGTTTTTATCTTAAAAGAAAATTATGCGAAAGATGACGAAAGAAATATGATAACTTCATCTAAAATTTTTAGACCTAATGTTACAGGTCATTTTCTTTTTTCCTAAAAATTCCAGGTTTCGCCTATGTTCCAGGTACATGTAAAAAAAAATATTTAATTTAATATAAAAGGAAAACAGAGAGAGAGAGAGTTCCTTCATTATATATTTTTTTAATTTCCCATATTATAAGCACAAGGGAACAAAAATCAGAAACAGTTAAAAAAACAGAAACACCTTGTTGTTTCCCAATTACAATTTTCCTTTACAGAGACATATAAAGATGTTATATTTGAAAATATATTATTGATATAGTAAGTGTAAAGTACACATACTAATGCCCCAATACTTTCTAGAGCATTCAGTATTCTTAAGAAAGATTTTTATAAGTTTGAACTTATAAACTAAAAATATAAGTAAACCTTTAGATAAAGTAGCAATTAATTTACGTATAAATAATACTTTTATATTAAAGAGGCCCACGAATACATGGAAAAAAAATCGCTGGGATTTAGCAATTTCAGTAAAAATTTAACATTTTTTAACTTGAAATTTATCAGTCTTTATATTGACATGGTTATTTTTTAGCAAGCATAAGTGTTTTGATTTTTGTACTAAATAGCTACTTAATACTCATTTTAGAATAATATTTCCTTTGTAGATAAAAACTGCCTTTTTATTCATTACTCAGCGTTCACTCTAGAAATAAAAAAGGGCAGGGCGCTGTCGGCTATAAAAGGGCACCCCGTTTTTAAAAAGACACTTCCCGTTTTTAAAAAGACACTTCCCGTTTTTAAAAAGGCACTTCTTGTTTTTAAAAGGGCACTTTTTAAAAAAAAGTTTGAGATGGGCGTGGCCACCCGTTGATATAATGGACCCATGACCAAAAAAAAGTTCCGATTTGTTGATTGATATTGCGCAAGAGCTGCATATTGGTGACGATTCAGGGCTTATTTTGAAGGAAAGACCCGTAAAAAAATAATGTCTCTTTATGCAGATACTACTTAAAATCCAAAATTTGACACTAAAAATTAATGTTTACGCTAAAAACCAAATCTGTAAGTAGCCTTAATCAGACCCCTTACAAAACTGATGAAAAGGCTACTTAATGTTATGGTTAAAACCATAATTGGTTAATTTTTAATTCCTCTTTTATTTAATTTAATTTCAGACTCCCCTAATTGTATTAATTAATTTATGTAATATTGATGTATCCTATTTAATTGTCAAACTTGTACTTGGGAACCTGCACTTTTGATTTCATTTAAGCCCAAACGTAGATTTCCCCCTTTTTCATAACCCCCTAAGAGCTTTTTAGTTGTAAATGGGGTGATAACCCCTGTCTGGAGTCTTTTCCACCCTTTTGGGTCCCCACATCGGCCTCTCCTCCTGTATCATGTTACACATCTGGGGTCTGGTCATAGAAATGTATAAAACCTAGAAGGAAGAAGCGTATTGAAGCCGATGAAGCCTGCATGGGCGCGAAAATGGGTTGAGTGAGGCACATGGCTGCCAGATGGGCGACTTTTATCGCTTGCTTTTGATGCTGTTTCAATTATATTTTGACTACAGTTGGCGAGCTATTTTACGTGATAATTGGATTATAGTATACGAGTTCAGACGTTAGATACGGATTTTTTAAAGAGAAATTTAATAAATCATTAATCACATAAAATTTCCTTTTATTATGTTTTTTAAAAGTTACTAAAATGTTTAATTACGTTTTAAAATCAATTATATTATAATTTTTAATTAAGAGTTCCAGAAAAAAAGTATATTTATTGATTATAACTATAAGACCGACTTATAAGGCCGAAGTTATCGTAATTATTTGTAAATTCGCTTATTGATAATTATTTAATTAATTATTCTTACTCTAATTATCAAATGAAGATGTGTTAATTAAACTATATTTTATTAATTAGGTTCATTTAAAATGAATTTAATTAATAAAATATAGTTTAATTAACACAGTTTAATCTAATTAATAGTATAATCTAATAAATAAAGTATAATCTAATTAGTATTATAATTAATAAAGTGTAGTCTAATTAATAAAGTATATAATAGAATTAATAGTTTAATTATAAAGTAATATAATTAATACTTTAATTAATAAAGTATATAATATAATTAATAGTTTAATTAATAAAGTATATAATATAATTAATAGTTTAATTAATAAAGTATATAATATAATTAATAGTTTAATTAATAAAGTATATAATATAATTAATAGATTAATTAATAAAGTATAATCTAATTAATAGTTTAAATAATAAAGCACAGTTAGTCTAATTATTAAAGAGTATTATTGCATAATAATTTTTGTATATATTTTCTTCAAATTAAAAATTTAATCACACTATTTTAAAAATTGTTAGTTTATTATTTGCTGCTTGTGTAATAAATCATAATTAAAACTCGGTCCCATATTGCTAAGTGGTACTATACATGCTAATTAGTAACAATTAAAATATAGTTTTTAAAATTTTATTACAATTAAAAAAATATTTATGTTGTTAATTATTAATTATTTTAATGTTAATTAATTTTTTATTAATTAATATTAAATTCCTTCAATTAATTATGGCAATATTTTAGGCATTGAACCATAAAATAACTAAAATTACCGTTAAAAGTTAATAAATATAGCCACTCATGTGGACGTATAAAACTTCTGAAAAATAATATTTCCCCATAAAAGCAACACAAACAACATTTTTTCTTACTATCTACAATATTTCCGTGATTTTTTGCAATAATCAGCGTTATCAAAAGAGTTGTTCTTAGAGCGCAATAAATTTTTAAATAAAGCGATTTTAGCATGGAAACTCCTATCTCCCGTTCCTTTTTTGGGTTGAGTTGGCGAAAGCCGCCATACCTTCATTTCCCCTATTGGCGAAACCGGCTTTCAGCCTTCCAGCAACCCTATTAGAGTTCAGTGGGTCTGGTATGTGAGTTGAGTTCGTGTTTTTGAGACCGTTTTACGTACTGGTCTGGAATTATGTTTAACTGTAACCGAAGTTGTAATTGTAAATTCTCTGATTGGCTGAGAGGAAAATTGATGTGCTAGTTTTGAGGGATCTGGCAAGGAGGTTTTGGCGATTTATTGGAAAGCGCACCTTTTGACGGGACTTTTTAACGCATCTTTCGAAGCCTCAAGACGTACAGGAGTGTAGCTCCCGTCTTATAAACGCGGACCGTGTGTCCTTTTTCAAAACCCGATGGGTTAATCTCGTGCAATAGCCGCCGATGCTGATGCGGGGTTAGAAGAATTATTTAACCGCCGCCACCAACCTCAACGATGCTCGAGAGTCGCCCATTCCAATAGATGTTGCCGGGTTAACTGCAATAACCCCAGCCACCCATCGACGTAGCACCCAGAGGGATGTTCCCGTCCTCTGCCGTTGCCTCTGATGTCAGCCCTGGACGCCTCCCCCATCACCCGTCAGGCCCGTGATCCTCGCCCAGAGAAGGTCCCATCCACCAACCACCTCTGAACTGGATTTCTCTGCTAGACGACCACCACTGGCTGACGCCCTTTGACCGACCACCTCTGAAGCTGACATCGGAGTTGACACTCCGTCGAAGGATGTGCCAAGTACCACCCCCCTTTTTGTCCACCTCCCAATCTTGGACACTTAGTATGGCCGTAGCGGCTTGGCCATGTTTTCTTTTTTTGGGGGGCACTCGTATTGTATTCGCCTTGATCTCCTGCCACATCTCTCTCGACGAAATCAGCTGAAGGTAGTAATTTTTAATTTTAGTTTACCCTCCCCCTTTTAATTTATTTAGTTTTAACTTGTTTGGCTTTTTGTAAGGTTTTTTTAGTGTTCCGTTCCCTTTTTAATTTTAGTGTTTTAATAAATTTGTTTTCTTTTGGTCACAATTTTTAGTCTTGTGTTTTTTGTCTGTTCTAAACTATACGATCACGCCAGGTAAATTCTTAAAATAAACAACGATTAATATTATCGTTCTTCTTTTCTTTTCTTTGTTTGTTAGGATTTAATGTAACCCTTAATAGTAACTATCACATTAAATCTAAAATTTGGAAATAAAAGTCCTAATATTGTAACCAAACCATCTTCATATTAAAAAATAACATTGCATTTCATATGCGGGTACAGGGTACAGGCTTCGTGGAATGCTCGAAATAACCGCGGAATCATCGCGATTATACAACACGCGTAGTTAAAAGTAGTTTGTTTTTCTACTGTCATAATTCACTTAATTCCAATTTACACAAATTTTTTTTAATCGATACCTTTTTTAAAAACAGCTAGGGAAGCAAGGACTCTTGTGCTTGACTGAAAAGGGCAAGAGGGGCGGAATTTTTTCAAAAGAGGCATGAGGACGCTATCGAGATGAACAAAGGGCAGGCAGGGCGGACCACCCTTCAAAAAGCACCTAGAGTGAACACTGACAAATAATATCGCTGCTTTTCAGAAAAGTTAGAGCTGCAAAAGTTAGCACCCACTAATTCCGAACCCTGCATTAATAATAATAATGAGTATAAATATTATTAAATGGCTTTATGACTAGATTGTCAATAATAAAAGTGCATTAATATGATACCTTAGGAAAACAAATAACTGGGTATCGCTAAAGATATAGATTGCAATTAAAAATGAAAATACCTCTATCTAAAATAATAAGATGCGATATTTTTCCAAGGCCAGATGGATTATTGACGGAATCTTCTATAATTTGATCTAGTTGTTCCTGAGATGATTCATCAAGTCCTCCGGTATTTTCAGAAATTAAATTCATAAGTTCTATAACTTTCTGAAAATGGAATTAAATATGTATAGATATATTATGATAGAAAATGCACTTTTAACACAATCTATTAAATTATGTAAAACAAAAATTATATAATATGCAAATATATATATAACACTGCAATACATTAATAGTTCCCAACTTGTGGTATGAGTGAATCATAGTAACTGTAGTCCAACAAGGAACAGTAGTGGCGTACACAAGAGGGATGAAGGGGTCCCCTCCCATTGGTCTATTAAGAAAATAAATTTACTTCCTTATATACATAACAATATTTTTTATAAGAAAATTATGCTAAAGACTTCTGTGATAAATTTGTTTCCGTATTATTAGTTTTCAATTAAAATTATTTTGCTTCTGTTGGGGATACCTTGCCAAAAAACAGAGAATGTAGAGACACGTCCAACATCATTTCTGGTTAGGTTAGAAAAGCTACGAAGCCATTGCGAGAGAAAATTTAGATTCTTACGGATTCTAGTGACCATATATAGGCATGAAACCCAGGTTTAGAAGACATAACTTAGAAGAATAGAATGTACGAATGCGGGGGATTTATGCAATGTTGAATACTATATAGTAATGTATAAGATCATTATGGGAAAAAAAGAGATTAATAAAGGACCAGAAAATAAGGCTCGAAAGAAATGTGGGTACATTACATACATTTGATATTTTCTTTCAATTTATACTAACGAAGGTAAGTGGGTGTGATGATCCCCTCCCAAAACTCAAGTTATTTATTACAACAGTTGCAAGAAATATTCAATCACAAGTTTCTCTCACTTTTGCACATGCCCCTTGACCAAAGATCTTAGGCGTGGATCTACAAATCCTGAGCAACTCCAATAAAGCAGTTGCCGCTCTGTGTACTTCAATCAAGTCCCCTTTCTGTTAATAAAAGAAAAGGAGTTAGCAAAATATATTCATGAAGTTAAACATTTATAGAAACACCGAACACAACAGTTTTTACAATTTTCTCATATGAACTTAAGATTGTGATGCAACTAATTTTTTTTAAGAACTAAAGTTTTGCGCTTTGTATAATTGTTATAGACAACAAATTAGGTAAAATATATTCAGCAAGTTACAAATACAAATAATAACAACCAACTGCAGGCTCTAAGCCCAGCAAGGTTGGTGTCATTGTGCACCACCTAACAATTCCCAATGCTGATCCAGCTTTTTTTTTAACTAGCTACTACTGATGAATTAATCACCTCTTCAGACAAACTATTCCTTTCATCGATTACTCTTGGGATGGTTTGTTTTTCAATCTGTATTTGTTTACGTTTTCGTGGCCTGGTCGGTCGGTCGTGGCATTGGTTTGGCCATTCCAACTAAAGAATAACATTATGCTAATTTCCGACAGCCAACCCGTGGTGGAGCAAGTGCTGCACAACTATATTTATGGGTAGTGTTCCTGTTATGCGTTTTTCAAAGGGCGCCGCGCCCTGCCCTTTTTTTTGTAAGTGCTGATGCGCCCTGCCCTTTTTTGAAGTGAAAAATTTGCCCTGCCTTTTTTTCAGTATCTTCTTTGCGCATTGTAATATTCCTATAATCAATCTTCACATTAAAAAAATAGTTAACTTTTTATCCCTTTTGTCCGAATATTTGCGATCTTCGTCAAACGAGGATATCACACGAAAGTTAAGATGGTTATAACTCTTAATTTCGTTTGCCTCTGACGAATGCAACTTAAAGATGGCTCACTTTTAAGAATTTTTTCATTTATAAAAAACCTTAAAATTGTAGAAATTCACTAAACGCGATCTCTTTTGAAAGATTTACAATCCTTTTGCATCTGATGAATAAACGTTTATACTTCACCACTTTCTATTTCATCATGATTTGATTTGCACTACATAACAAAAATAATTTCGAAAATATAATTTAATTTACGAAATTGAAGTTTAGGACTTGTCATTTGGAGTTCTGGACTTCCTGAAAAAAATCTAGTTAAAGGTAAGGAAAGTGCCCTTTCAGTCCACAGAAAGCACCCTTTTACATAACAAAAAGTGCCCTTTTTGACAAATCCCCCCCTGCCCTTTTTTAAAACTATGTGAACACTATTTACGGGATTGTTTCATGTCCCTCTCTCTCGTTTTTTGGTATGTGTGGTCTGTGAATGAACGTGGACTAAGGATGGTGTGGTAGGCTTCATAGGACACAATGAAGTCCTATGAAGATTATCAGGAAGTTCTTTTGGTCACCTGTGAGCTAGTCAAGATCTATGAACCGGTATCCGTGACTTTACCACCGAAAGTTTTTGTGTTCGTCTGTCACTGTGCCATTCCTCCTAGTAATTGCATTGTAGTCCTCTTGTTCTAGTAATTGCATTGTAGTCCTCTTGTTCTAGTAATTGCATTGTAGACCTCTTGTTCTAGTAATTGCATTGTAGTCCTCTTGTTCTAGTAATTGCATTGTAGTCCTCTTGTTCTAGTAATTGCATTGTAGTCCTCTTGTTCTAGTAATTGCATTGTAGTCCTCCTGTAGGGACTTTTATGGATAATTAGCAATTAGATTGATGCAGGGGAAATAATTGGTCAGAAATGGTTTGACCTAGGGATTTTTCATGTGTAGGGATTATAAAAAACCCCAAATTGCTCTTGTGTGAAACTTATGCCAATGCATAGGAGGTTGTTATGATAAAATTAAGCTTGGAATTGAAGTCATCAGTGAAAGTTTGTGAAAACTCTATTGCATTAAAAAACGAAAATGTATCTGATAGAGAAGTTATGTGGAATGGTAAAAAGAGTTGTTTAGACACAAGGAAAGAATATTATGATGATGCAATTAAATTATAGAAAGGAGTTGGTAGTTAAGGAAATTTTAAAATATAGTAATTTAAGGAAAATATATTACATACATACCAAGTAAAATCTCTCAAAGAAGTCATGTATCTCAAGGGAAAATATGTCTTTATCGATACTTAAGAATCCCAAGTCGAAAATCAATTGTGTAAGGTGACCATACACCCCTTCGGCTTCAAGGACAAGTTGACTGGCGTGCAGCTGGAAAAGTATAAAGATAAGTAAATTAAGGGACTTATAAGACAATTCAGTGGCAGCAAATATAAGAATTGCCTTTAATTTATTATCACATCATTACAAATAAAATTACAACGTGGAGG